>PVLA01001312.1:34380-375966 GCA_004027455.1 Hydrochoerus hydrochaeris | reverse complement strand
GGGCTGAGGGCCGAAGGTGGGGATGCAAATCGGGCCTTTCGGAACGGCCAATCAGGAGTCAGGTGAGAGGATTTGGGTGCCCAGTCACCCCAGCCCGGAGAGTGAGCACGTGTGCGGTGCTCCGGGACCTTTGTCCCGCAACGTCAGGCTTGGCTGCACCCCTGCGTGCCTTCAGCGTGTCTGTTCCGCAGGATTCTTCTCTTCCACACCCCGCGCCGTGCAGCGCGTCCTCCCCTGCTCACCCCGCCTCACCCCGCGGTCCTTCGGTCCGGGCTGCAGCTCTTAGCGCAGCGTCCCGGGAGCGTGCGGAGCTTGGCAGGCGCGGGCCGGGCCGGGCCGGGCGCCGCCTCCTCCTCGCGTGCGTCGCGCGGTGCAGCCCGAGCCTGGCGCGGACTCCGCGGCGCGCCCGCCCGGCCGGTCCGGTCCCGGGGCGGCACTGCGCGCCCTGCGCCTGCGGCTCCCTCTCCACCGAGTGCGGGTCTGTCCTGCTGGGCCCCGGCTCCCGCCCGCTGGCTCTCAGGAGCTCCTGCACCGTGGAGAACACAGAAAATAGATCCATCACCTAACTCGCCAGGGAGCCGGGCGCTGCGGGCTGCCGCGCCGCCTCCCCGCCCCTCCCCACCCCCGCCAGGGCTCTGGAGGCCTCCGGGAGTCTCTCGCCCGACCCTCCGGACCCCCACCCACGGCGGACAAAGAGCCTGGGCAAGTTCGCCGCCCGTCCCGAGCGCTCCGGGAGCGGCTGTGCCCGCGGCGGCGGATCGCACCGGGGGCGCCCGCGGGGCGAGGAGTCGCGGCCGCCGAGCGCGGTCTGGGGAGAGCCCGAGATGCGCCTGCCTGGAGCCTGCTGCTGCTTCCTCTACCGGCTGGGGTTCCTCTCGCTCGGGATCGTGTCAGGTAAATGCTTCACTGACTTTCCCGCTTCCTGTCCAGCTTCCCCAGTGGACACTGGGAACGCGCCGGTAGGCAGGGCCGGCGCAATGGGTGCGCGGCGAGTGGACTCCGGGGGTGGCAACGAAAGCTTTCTCGCGGGTGCGGGGCTCCAACCCTGGGGCGAAACGCGCGTCTCCCGGGTGCATTGCAACTGTGCAATGATCGGTTTTTCCCTAGAGTAGTGCTGTTTGTAAAGGTATGTTTCAGCATCTGGAAGAAAACTGGGGGTGACACTCGGGTGTACGCTTTGCAAATCACTTGTGTTGGAGTCTTTGCACCAGTTTTCATCAGCTAAGTGTAGTCACCAAACTTTGAGGCCCCGCTCTCTCTCCCACTCACACGTTACCGTACTTTGGGGTCTGTAATCTGATCGCCAGACTTGAATGCTTGCAAGCGTTTGGGGAGCTAGGCGGGTGGTCTGCATTGCGTTCGAGTGAGCCCGGGTGTCTCTGTGGATCGGGACCCTGGGAATGCTGGTGCTCCTGGAACCGCGGCACTTCAAGCACCGCACTTCTCTGCCCCGCCTGCAGGACTGCAGTTCGCCCCCGACAGCGAGGAGTGGGAAGTCGTGTTTCCTGCACTCTGGCGCCGGGAGCCGGTGGACGCAGCCGGCGGCAGCGGGAGCAGCGCGGACCCCAGCTGGGTGCGCGGCGGAGGCGCCCGGGCGCAGGCTGCCGGCAGCTCACGCGAGGTGCGCTCGGTGGCCCCGGCGCCGCTGGCCGAGCCCGCGGAGGGTCAGGCCGAGCCCCGGTTCCGGCCTTCGCCGCCGCCGGGGGGTGAGGAGGACGAGGAGCTCGAATCGCAGGAGCTGCCGCGGGGATCCGGTGGCGCTGCCGTCCTGTCCCCGGGCGCCCCGGCCTCGTGGCAGTCGCCCCCATCCCCGCCCCCGGCCCAGCAAGCCGAACCGGACAGCGACGAGGTGTTGCTGAGGGTCCCGGCCTTCTCCCGGGACCTGTACCTGCTGCTCCGGAGGGACGGCCGCTTCCTGGCATCGCGCTTCGCCGTGGAACAGTGGCCAAACCCGGGCCCTGGCCCCACGGGGACGGCGTCCGCCCCGCGCCCTCCCGCGCCCCCCGACGCCGCCTGCTTTTACACCGGGGCGGTGCTGCGGCACCCCGGCTCGCTGGCCTCTTTCAGCACCTGTGGAGGTGGCCTGGTAAGCGCCTTCCTTTCCTATCTCCGCCCTCCCTGCTGCTCTCCTTCCAGGCTGGTTGCATGCACCGACACTACCCCTTCAGTGTCCACCTCGCTCTGCCCTGCCCAGGTGCCCACCTCGGTGGCCCGCATTGAGACATCTACAGGGCAGACAATGAGTGAGAAATCTGATTAGATGTACAGATTATAGACTTCTGGGTGACTCTCAGTGCCTTTGAGCGCTCTGTGAAGTTGTATCTCCTTGTTACTTCTTGTCAGTGGTTCAACTTCCTTCTGTTCTCTTGTGTTTCTAAAATAAACCCACCACGTGATGCCTTTCAGCATATTGAAAGGAACCAGTCTGCTCCTTCCTGTATCTCTTCCCCATTCAAAGGTCCTCATCTATTTTCTGGGCTTGTTTCTCTGGTCCTGCTTCAGACTTGTGAGAACACTTGGGAATTGCACTCTGACAGCTGCCTAGAATTCGAACACACCCGCAGGCGTGCTGGACACCTGTTGCTCGATCCTGTCCAAGGCAGGAGTGGAGACTGTGTCCACGGAAAGATCCGCGCTGTTGTTGAGGACGTGGCACTGGAATCCAATTAGTATTCAAAGACTCGTAGCTCTGTGACCTAACATTTTCTTTTCTACGGTTTGCGTTTTATTTGACAGCACTCACGTAGACAAGTACCAAGTAGCCTTGCTAAGAGGCCTGGATGGGGGGATTTGCAGAGTAAAAAAGGCACTTGCTCTGTTAATGTAAACTGCCCAGTTTCTTTTTTTTTTTATCTGTCTGGAACAAAGGTTTGGAATAATTTTGCTTTCTATAAGTTGGCCGCTGAGTTTGGGAGAGGGGATAAAATGCATAAAATAAAAATTACCTTTTGTATATGTACAAGTTAGTGAAATTAAGTAAATTAAATAAATCATTACCATTGCTGTGAATTTAAGGCAACACTGTTGAAGAAATTCACAAGAACTTGTATGAAAGTAACTTGCCTACTTGAGGAAAAACCCAACAGCAATGGTTAGTGCAATAAAAAAAGCTTAAGGACACCTAAAGTTAAATTAAACTGAAAATTTTTACCTCTAAAATCCAGTAGTCAAACGAAGTAAACTGCTGGGCAGGGCTATTTTTTTACTAGTTGTTCATAAGGGTGAATATTTAAATATGAATAATTTTAGGTGTGAATGAAAAAAAATGGCATGGAACAATTACATGAAAATCTTTAAAAAATCTTTTAAAAGGGAAGATATTTTATTTATTTATTTATTTATTTTTGTGTGTGTGTGTCTGTGTGTAACTGATGCTTGATACTTCATTGGAGAAAATATTTTGTAGAAATTTCATTGCCACTAGGTTATGGCTAGAGATTAAATAATTTCATAGAGAAAGTGCCTGGTGTGGTAGTAGCCATTGAGGATAAAACATTTCACTGTTCTGAAATGTGGGTTTTTGGTTAGATTTTCTAAATGAGCTGTGCCTTCTCTTTATACTTAAGGAAGCAAAGTTAGAATTATGAGTAGGTTTTTCATGGACTGAATGGGAGTTTGACACATCTCCCTGTTTATCATGTTGGGTTTCTTCTAACTTTTCCTTTTAACCACTTATGTATATTTCTAAACTGGGAAGTCTTTGTTATTTTGGAAAGCTGACATTGCCAGCAATACAGTATAGCAGTCAGACTTTGGGCAAAAATGTTAGGCAAACAGCCAAGAAGAGTGGGTTTGTTATCCAGGCTCTGCCGTTCCAACTCCCTTCCCTTATGAGCCGATGGATTAAAAAACAGAGAGTACAATTTGTTATCTAAGCTGTGGCCTTTAGACACACATTCCTTACCTTGTTCATAAGTAAAATGAATTAGATGATTGAATTTAAAATTGGGTGTTATAAGTAGGATCCTGTTAAACATATTTTAAGTTCTGTATTAGGTACAGAATGTCCTGCCTTTAGGAGCTCACAGATGAGAAGGGCTGGATATCCAAGTGGATATGACGCAAGGAGTCATGAAAGCATGACATGCCCACGTGACGAATCAATTATTATGCCTAGCGATACAACAGGAGAAGGAGTCTCACTGAGATCTGAAGCATGAGTAGACTTTATCCAGGCAAAAGTGAAAAAAGAAGAAGGGGGAGATTGCTGGAGAGTCTTGTAGGTAGAGGGAAGACATTCAGTGGAGGTGTGAGGGTTTAGATCTTGTTAAGGAAACAGACAGAATATAAACACTAAAAATTCCTTCCATGACTAGGCCAAAGATGCAATACTGAGACTAGACCAGTGGTGGTGAACCTGTGGCTGACACAGTGGGCTGTTTGTGCCACTGGAAGCTCTTAAGGTTTGCCATCACTGTTAAGCTAAGACTGCAGAAGCCTCTCGTGACAGTACAGAGGTGTTTTCTAACAGTGCGTGTTCATTGGTCTATGTTATGCTGCCCTACAGTGTTAGAATTCTGTGATCCTGTTATTCTAATGGAAAACATTAAAATATTTTTATATATGAGATGAAATATTTATGAATACAATTGGCTTTAATTTAGAACAGGATTTTTCTTAAAGTTTTATGTTTTCCAGTTGCTCAGTAAAGAGACCACTGGATGTACCATTCTTTCCCATCTCTGTGGTTAGTTTTGCCTAGGACTTAACATTTTAACCTAAACTATACTTTCATATCTAGCAGCTAAGTCTATGCTCTTTCCTGTGGCAAGTTTTGAACAAGCCTTTTTGGGGCACCTTTCACTTTAGACAGTCGGAGTGTCAAGAACCAATCTGAGATCAGGTACCAGAGCAGCGATGAAGGAAGAAGTGCATGATGGGAAAGTATTCAAAGACCTTTCTCTATAAGAGGAAATAGATCCTTGGTATCCAGTGGCAGACATTTATAAGATTGGTCATTATTCTCCAGATATTAATCAATGTTTTGTGAAAATTGCCAGAATAAAGGCTTTTTTGATGTGTACTACCTCATCAAATACTTAATCCTTCTTGATCTTTTTTATAAAATGTCCAAATCATACTTTCATATCTAGCAAGTCTTTGAAGTGTTATTGCTCTATTCACACCATTACTGAATGATAATCTTATTCAAGCTATATATTAGATTGGGTAGGCACATGAATATCATCATAGTAAGCAATCAAGTATGTATTGAACAATTCCAATGACAGAGGCATTTTGCAGATACAGAAAATACAGACAGCAGATGAAGAAGCTGTGGTATGTTTCAAGGAGCTCTCCACCCAATGTTCCAGTCACAAATGTAAAAAGGAATGCAGTAGACTGAGGTATGTGCAAATAGACATGCTCTGAGAGTGATAGTTGGCTCTTTCCTTTGCATTTCCAACATGTTGTAAAAGGTCCAATTTTTGCAGGACCCTAAGTGAAATCACTGACTAATAACAAACAATGCCTAAAGTATTTTATTATATTTTAAATGATAGCCTTTGAATGAATAAAATATAGAAAAGTAACATTTTGAAACAGTGGAACAAAAAATTTTATTTTTTAAAAGAACATTGTGTGTTGTCAGAAAATGTAATGAAGCACTGAACCGAATTTAATAGATCCTTTGCCTATGGCTGGCTACTTACATTATTTTTGCAGGATGATGATTAATGGCTGTTAAGTCTTTTACTACTTAAATGAAGAGTTTTGAGCTTTGGTAATCATTTTAATTAGTCTTTGATATAAAATCTGGATATATATATATATATATATATATATATATATATATGGGTTTTTTTGGACTTTATCAAAGTAAGTTGAGCTGTGGAGAATTTTGAATAAACCCATTTTCAGTCACTTCACCTTAGGCAGGTTGCTGTATTGAGAACCAGTGTGAGAGCAGATATTAGGGCAGCAGTGAAGGAAGAAATGCATGACAAGAACAAATAGAATTGGCATTTGGATGAAAAGGTGAAGATTACAGATTGGTCTCCTGCATTAACTTTTTTCCCTCAAGCCATATTTTAGAACTGGCAGAAAAGAAATGCTAAAGAAATATGAATATTTGCATTTATAAGTGAATATTATTAGTATATCATGAAAGACTGGAAAAGTTTGGCTTCCATTAATGAAAGCATATAGACTTTAGAAAATATGCGTGAACAGTGGCAGCTTCGCCAGAAGGAGCTGTTTGCATTCAAGGAGGAGGAGTGGGGTGGGCAGAAGGGAACCAGGAGAACAGCAGGATGATTATGCCAGCCATTGGAGGCCACATATGTGTCCTTGGGCAAGAGAAGAAAAGATAATGACACAGTTTTCCTGGGCATGTTGGCGATACTCAGGGCATAGAAAGTGCTTACTCTTCAAAAGATGAGCTATTGTCTCTGTACCCATTAGAAGGGTCTACCATGTCCAAATAACTGGAATAGAGCTAGTCAGATGAGATAGTCACAACAGACTGGTGAGCAGGAAGGAAAAAAGGCAAGACAACTCCCAAGAAAATGATACTTTTAGGATATAAGCTATGTAAAAGAAGCATCAATTACTGCCTAACTGATGCAGGAGGCAACAAGATTAATAGAATAAATACAATAATGGAACTATACTTCTCAGAGAAATAAGAACAGACATATATATGTAGAAAAAAATACATTTGAAAAAATAGGGAAAATTGCTCTGTATAAAAAATGATTGAATACAATGGTGCTGAAACTGTATGGACACTAGAATAACAGCTAAATTCTGTGTACAAACTGATAGGTAAATTTGTGACCTGGAAGATCAAACCCAGAAATAATTTCAGATCATCATACAAAAAAACAAATTGATACAGAATATGAAAGAACAGTTGTGAGCCATGATTCATGGGTCTAGATCTCAAAATTTTATAATAGTCATCTAAAAAAATCAGTTGAAGATAAAGATTCTGAATTGCATCCAAATGTAAGGGGACTCACCAGCCAAACTTTGGATATAAAGTCATAGGTGACATTTTTGTTTTGTTCTTTTGTTTCTTGAAACAGGATCTCACTCTGTAATTTAGGCTGGTCTTGAAATCATTATGTAGCTCACGCTGGCCTCAAACTCATGGCAGTTCTCTTGCCTTAGTCATCAGAGTACTGGGGTCACAGGCGCATGCCCCCATGTCCAGTTTAGACTACTCTTTTGATTGTAGGTCAGATATGTGGTATTCCAGTTGAGCATTTCTCAGCGTACACCGACATCACTTTCCAATAATTGTTTATATTTGGAAATGCACGAGTTTGTGTGTACAACCCTGGATATTTAAGATCTTCAGTCCTTTTATGGTTGTCTCAAATACAATTAGAGTAATTTCATTTTGTCACTTGCCTCGTTTTCTCAAAACTGTCACAGAAACAAAGAAGTGCTCTGCACTTGAATATCACCAGCCTTAAAATTTAGTGTTTAATTAAACTATGTAATTGCAACATGCTGTGCTTGCATGTATTCAAACAAATATATCTGAGTGTTGGCCCAGCAACTGTGGGAGTCGCTGTAATACCACAAGTCCAAGGAAGAGCCCACTTGCCATTAGTGCAGTAGACCTCAGTCACCCATCTACCAGTTGGAGTATAGAGTGGTGTTTAATTCAGTGATTTCATAAAAGCCATGTTGGTTAGGAAGAGGTGGGAACATTTTTTTTTTTCTGTATCAGAATCAGTTTATCAGGGATGAAGCACAAACCTTCAGAGCAAGGGACCAGACACCAATCTCATGTGGTATAAGTAAAGAGTGATCCAAAACTTTGACATATTAGGAAATTAAAGAGAAAATCCTGCAAGTTTAATAGAGAGAGATTTTCTGAATTGGGGTGTCAGCTGACCCTAAAAGATGGAATCTATAGTACAGAACACCAGAGTGTCAAGTACCTTAAGAGTTTGGAAAAGTGGTTCTGAATCTTGGTCTATATACTCAACGAAACTATCGTTCACACGTGAGGTCAAATTGAAATTATTTTCAAAATTATAAGGACTTTCAAAAGGAGCAATGAAATATCTTCACCTAGTTTAATTATTACTTAGCATTCTTTCTAGAGATGTAAACTATCAAGTTCTAGCATATGAATTGATTTGAAAGTAGCAGATGCATAAACACATAAATATGTATAAATAAGTGTCTGACTTTAAACATCCACACTACACAAATATACACACATGCATTTTTAAGGAATCATAAAAAGATTCTCTTTTCTCAATGATTTTTTTTCCTCAAAAGTTTTTAAAAATCTGATCTCAAGTGCATGCCATAACATACTTAATCAGTTTGATGTTGATGGGTAGTTAATTGGTTCCAGGATCCTATTGGTTCCTATAGCTAGTGCTATAGCTAGATAGGACTTTCTGCTTTAGTAATGCTTATTTGTGTCAAAGAGCATAAATGTTGTTAATTTTCAGAGACACTTCTGCTCATAGATAGGATATCACTTTGTGCTTTTGACCAGCAGATGATGTGAGGTGATTATGATCACAAGCCTGTATGAGTGTTTTTAAAACTTATTTTTGTGAAATCTAAGAAAAAAATGTTATCTGAAGGTAGTTTTAATTTATTTTTTGTTGTTATTGATGAGGTTATATGTCTTTTGGGTTGCTTTTTATTCTAATTTTCTTTCTGGTAGCTCTTCTCTTCACATCTTTTACTTATTTTTCTATCACATTTTTGGCCTTATTTCTAATTCCAGAGCTGTTTCTATGAATATTTTAAAAGGCAAATATTAAGTACAAACTAAAACATGTGAATATAGAACATCTATGAAGTGTGTAAAACAAATCTTATGTAGTTTTGCCATCTAGAAGTAAACATTGTGAAATTTTTAAATATTTATTATGAAGAGGTAATGAAAATATATGAACTATAATTTTATAAATTTAGTAGTAAGATGGGAAAAGAATATTTTTAAAACTCATTTTTGGTCCAAAAATGGGTACAAATTACATGAATTAAGAATATCTGAAGGACATAGTTAAGGAGCACAAACTTATACACTGTAGGAAAGCAAATTAGGAGAGGTTTTCTTTTCCTTGTTTTGTGTTTTTTGACACAAGGTCTCACAAAGTAATTCAGGCTGGTCTTGAACTCACTATGTAGCCCAGGCTGGCCTCTGTCTCACAGTGATCCTCCTGCCTCAGCCTCTCAAGTGATTGGATTACTGGCGTGAACCACCACACTCAGCTAGGACGGCTTCTTGGAAAGTATCTATTACACTTTTAAATGCACTTGTCATTCTTTTCCTCAATTCTATTTCTGGGAATTGACTTTAGAGAAATGTAAAGATTTATGTACAGGGTTACTCGCTGTAGCATTAAGAACAGTAACTATTCATCAGGGGTGTACTTGAGGTATCTATACATTGTTCTAATGACTCAGGGAGGGCCAGGGCATGGTTCAGTGGCACAGTGGCTGCCTGGTAAGTGCGAGGTTCTGAGTTCGATTCCCAGTACCCAAAACAAAAATCAAACAAAAATAAAGGCTCAGGGAACAAAATAGAAGCAATATTTCTTGCTTTAAGGCATTTACAATTTTGAGGAAACCATAGTTTTGCTTCAACTTTTTGAACTTCATGCTCATTGTTCATTGTTTTTTGGTTCAGTTAGTGCTTGATGTCTCTGTGACAAAACAAGTGGTCTTTAAGTACCCATATCTTTAGAGCATTCTGACATTTTCCAGTTCGAAGTTTAGAATAGTGCAGTGATACATAGGAGGAGTATCCGTATTTAGATTGGAACAATATATAGCCAAATTTAGTATTATTTAAGAAAATGATGCAGTGGGTTCAAATGAACAGAGTAACTGTGCTGATATAATGTGTATACTATTTTCACATTAAATGTTAATAAAATATGTATTAATACATCAATCTGCATTTTAGTTGCTTGAGAGAATTGAGGTTTGGACCAATTTTGTAAGAGGAAGTTTTGTTTATTCGATAGTACATAAATCATTGTGTTTACTTATTTGAAGTTTATTTACTGAATCAAAAACAAAGTATACTTTAAAAATAAGAAAATACTTATAACAATATGAAAATATTTTTTTATGCAACACTAAAGAAGCAGATTTATGTTGAGCTCTATAATCGAATGTTACCATGTAATTGCAATTCCATTTTTACCCCAGGTAGTGTTTATATCTTTGTATTTGCTAGACAAATTATCAGGAGAGTTTCAGGTTCCTCATGGGGAGTGTGTTAAGTTAAACAAGTAATCTTGATACATTTTGGGGCCACTGGAGAGCCAGGAGTTCTTGGATTATGACTTGAAGGCTTTCCTAAGAAGAAATGTTAAGGTTCCTTAGCCATGTGCAGAACGTAATCTGATATGGAAAGCATTTAGAGTGCAGTTCTACAGAGTACATCATCTTGTTTCATCTCATTTTTATTCCAATGCCAGGCCACGGACTGGGAGAATTGAGAAAATGGGAGCTCAGCCCATGTTACCCAGATAGTGTTAAAGAGTGAAATTAAGAAAATTATCAAAAACATAGGAGTTTACCCTGGTGTTACCCAGATAGTGTTAAAGAGTGCTACAGGGTAGTATTAGGAGAGACCTTGGGAATGAGATGGTTTAGTACTTTTCTTTTTCCAGCAAAAGGAACTTGATTTCATTTCATGATTCATGCACATAGGTAGCTGCAATACATTGGGATTATTTAGACTTCAACTGAGGCAATCAGAGAGTAACGCTGATGAACCAGGTCAGTTTTATGTCATTAAAGTTTTCTGCTACTTTGCCATTCCAGGGAGAAGGGGGAAGGGAGGGAGAAAGGTGAGAGGGAAGTGAGAGGGGTGGAGAGAGAAATATTTAATGATTCTTTTTGTAAACATAAAGGACAAACATAAGGATGGTTTTGCCCCATTTTTGTTTAGTTCCCTCCCTTCTACGTGGCTTCAACTACTTGTACAGTGAACACACAGCATAGCCCTTTGGCCAGGCTTCTTGGAGCCCATTGTATTAAACCGTGTTGTATAGACACCAATACAAAATCATGAAGATATACAGCACGTACAAGTGGAGAGGCAGAGGTAGTTGAGTGTTTTCCACAAATTTTCTAACCCTGAACAACACTTTCTGTTTTTTCTTGTGGATTCTAACTATTTTTATGGATTTAATGTTTATTTCATTATGGTGAAACTAACTATGGTGAACATCTTTTCATGGTCCAGCACATAGCCATTGATATGTTATCTTTGTTAAAATGTCTGTCGATCCAATTTTTTAAAATACTTTAAAAATTTTTCCCCTACTATTCACTTTTAAGAGAGCTTTCCATAATCTGGACATAAATTTTGTATCACATATATAATTTGCTGATTTTTTTTCTGTTCTACGGATGCCTTCATTTTCTTAATGCTTTAGAGCTGTTTAAAATATTGTTAAAATCTAGTTTATTATTTTTTACTTTTATAAGATAGTACTTTTGTGTTCATGTGGAAACCCTGTATGACTCAAAGTTACAGGGACTTTCTCCTATGTTTTTGATAATTTTCTTAATTACAGCTTTTACATTTAAGTCCATGATTCACTGGCCTTTGTGAATGATGTGAGATAAAGATCTAAATTCATGTGCCCGTGTCTCTCTCCAGTTGTCCAATAATTTCAGTTGTCTCTCAACATCATTTTTGAAGAGACTGTACTTTCCTCATGAAGTGTTATGTAATTTTGGCAAAAGCAAGTTGACCACAAATATACGAATTTATTTTTGCATTAACAGCAATGTTTTTTCGAAGTATATTTTCATCCTTATGTCAGTTTCATACTACATTGATATACGTAGCTTTAAAATGTTTTCAATTAGGGAAATTTAAATCATTTAACTTTGATTTTCTTTTTCCAAAATTGTTTTGGCTAATTTAGATCCTTTTATTTTTATTTTCCTATACAAAGTTTTGGATCAGATTGCCAATATCCACAAAGACCCTGCTGGGGTTTGATAGGGATGGTGCTTAATCTGGAACTCAGCTTTGGAAGAGTTTCCATCTCAAACAGTGAAAAAACTCTGTCTCTGTTTCTTTCTCTTTCTGTCTGTCTTTGTCTCTGTCTCTCTCTCTCTCTCTGCTAAAGGCATTGTTATAGAAATCATTAAGGGATATTTTTGAACACCCAATTGATTACTAAGGCATTAAATTAGTGATAGCTGATGTTATATTTATAATGATCAATTTCAAATCATTGATATGATTTAAATTTCACAAAGGATTTATGAGGGTAAGTCAGCCTAGACATTCACTGGAGGAATACTATTAGGTTATTCTAAGATAGAATGTTCCACAATCGGTGAGTGTATGTACAGGATTTGAACATGAGCCTAGGTATCAGACTCTGTTTGATTTGTCCTACTAATGTGAAAAAGCTAAAAAATTTTGTGGGATTAAATTTAAAATCAAGCAAATAGATAAATATAGACTAACAAAATTACACTCCTTTTCAGGAAGTGGATTTTATTCACAAGCATTCATAGTCTCTAAATGTAAGATTGCATGAAAATTATTTGTGTGTTCAGTCAAACAGAACCAAGGACACCTTCATGGAACCTTATATAAAAAGTATAATCCTTGCGCTTTGATATTTTGAAGACTGAGAGCTACCTTAATTAATTATGATCGAGGAAAAAGGAAATGAAGGCCCTTAGTTAATCTAAAGGATCAATTTAAAAATGACATTTTAAAAAGCATGTAAAGGATAGACATACTCTTTATCCAATGGTTTCCCTACCCATTTGCAATTTCACATGCTGAGATTTCAGTTACCTCCTTTCAACCTGTCCAAAAATATTAAATGAAAAATTCCAGAAATAATTCATAAGTGTTGCATTTTTCAACTTTCTTAGTAGTACAATTGAATTTTGCACAGTTGCGTTCTCTGACCCCAAGGGTGAGAGCCAACGTCCCTTTGTTGAGCATCGCTGTGACACCGGTCAGCTGTCACCGGATCACAGGTCTCATGTTCAGGTCACTCTGACTTTACTTAATAATGTCACCAAACACAAGTGTCATGATTTTGGCAATTTCATTACAGTACAGTGCTATAATTTTTCTATTTTACTACTGATTATTATTATTAATCTTTTACTCTGAATAATATGTATATTAAACTTTATCATAGATCTGTATTTTTAGGAAAAATAGATGCATAAGGTTTGGTGTTATTCAAGTTTTCAGGCAAGCTCTGAAAGGTTTGGAATGTGATTGTTGTGGGTAATATGGGACTACTGTAGTTAACTATAATAAATGCTTTTCCCTGTTTTAGTGGCTCTCAAATGTTATGCTATAGAATTGACATCTTGAAATTGATGAAATCTGAAATGAATACAAATGGTGGCATTGATTCCATTTTAGGAAGTAAACATTTGTGAAGGAGAAAATACAACTGTTATGGAAAAAAAAGACTCCATAATGTAAGGGTCATATCTAAATCTTTAGTGTTGAGTAATAATGAATGAAAAGCTTTATGGTTTTTCAATGCATTTGAATTTCCTATGGTGATTATAGGTCAATATGAAGTCCAATTTTTATCCTGTAAGTCATACATCCAGTATATAATTTAAAGGACCACATGCACCCAAGAATTCCATCATGAGGGATGCTCTGGAGTATTCAGAAGACAGACAAAACATAAATACAAATACCTCTTGAAAACCATATTTGGGCTGGTAAATGGTAGGTTACAGAAATAGATGTCATTATTATTATTATTTTGGTGCCAGCGATCAAACTCGCAACTTCAAGCTTGTCAAGCCGGCGCTCATGCCACTGAGCTAAATGTTATTATTAATTTAATTTTCTGAGTTTATTTTGTATTTACAGTTTCTATAGCTTCTTCTATTAATTAGGCTCCAAGAGTTTACACAGTTTGTGTGAACTGACCCAACCTTCCTACAAGGGAGGCAGTCATAAAAGGGGTCAGTGGATGGAAAGATAAAAAGTAAATCCAGTGACGTATACCTAGGGTGTGTTAAAGTTAAAAGTATAGAAACCCTGTGTTTCATTCGAAATGCATTGGAACAACATGCCTTGGAGACAGCGTATCACTTCACACTAATTAATGTGCTTTAAAAGGTCTCCAAAGCATTTGCCTGGAGTTAGCTCAGTTGTAGTATTTAGAAAGTGTTCTAGTAACTTGGCTGTTCTTGCCTTTGGCTGTGGAGGCTCCACAAGTGCACGGTGTCCAGTCGTTGGGTCTTTGATCACGTGGTCTTACATGTTCAAGTTCTGTACCTATTAATAACTCACCATAGGCTTGTAAGAGAATACATCAGACTCTATATGGGAACTTGCATAATCAACGATCTACTTAATCCTTCTCTCATTTCTTTCCATTACACCTTCCTTGAGAAGCTACACATTCAGTCCTGTGGTTTTGCTTGTATGTTCTTTTTCTTGTTGCTCTGAATTGGAGTTCAGTAATTTCAATTGGGTAGTTGAAAAGTACATATGAAAGAGAAAACTGGAGAACCACCACCATAATATAAATGACAATGCCATAGGTTTAGGTTTTTAAAAATTTCTTTACAGTTTGTAACTTTCATTTATAATTTATAGGCAAGTTTATAAATTTCATTTATAATTTATTTAGAAAATAAGTGACCAGTTCAAGGAAATGTTAAGCCTACTTTTTGAAGTTAAATTTTATTTTAAGGTCTCTGTAGTGTGTTGCTTAGTAAAAGAAATGTTTG
Organism: Hydrochoerus hydrochaeris; assembly: GCA_004027455.1. Taxonomy (NCBI): domain Eukaryota; kingdom Metazoa; phylum Chordata; class Mammalia; order Rodentia; family Hydrochaeridae; genus Hydrochoerus; species Hydrochoerus hydrochaeris. The sequence continues at coordinate 361,269 of PVLA01001312.1, read as the reverse complement.
GTGGTTTCTTTTGTAAACAAAATAATTAGACTTTGTTAATATAAAGCTAGCCTGTATATGCAAGTTTTATTTTTTTAATAATGTAGGATACTTTTCAAATTACATATATAGAACATACTAAAATAATTTACATACATGGCAAAAGAATAGATTCTGTGTCATTGCACTGGTAGACAGTAAATGACAGGGAACATAATTTGTAAGAGTATAAAAAATACTAGATATTTTTGCTAATCAGATGTGCAAAAGCAAGTAGGAACAACTTTACCTTTTTCTTCAAATTGACCAGTAGAAAACCTGTGAAAGAGATACTGTTGTTTCTATTTGCATTGATTTAAAAAATAATGAAAACCCAAAATATAGTATAAGTGCTATAGTAGAGTGGTTATCAAACACTATGGTATTCTGTATTCACCTTGCTATAAGGTAGGAGTAATCTTCACAAATATATGCTGTCACTCAGTTTTAGAGATAAGAATGCAGATGCTGTAGATTAAATAATTCACTCAAACTAAGAAGCTCATAAAATCTGTGTGTGTGTGTGTGTGCGTGTGTGTGTGCATGTATGTTGAAGTTATGTTGTCACTTCAGTTTTTATCAGAAAAGCATATATAGTATATTCATCTTACTGTAATTTTTTTGGTCTGAGATCATGTGAAGAAATTGATGAGGAACAGATATAAAAGTTGAAATGTAATCTTTTTTTCTTCAAACTTTCTTGTCATTTAGTATGCTTAAAATTTTATAGCAAGAAAGTTATCAGAACGAAGATTTCCTTTAAAATATGCTTGAAGTTATCCAATATTTATTACTGCTTCTAAAAGCAAGGAAATTACTGATTTCACCTTGCAATTTCATTTTTGGAAAACTATTGTTGGAAAAATGTGACATGTTGGTGTTAATGTTGGTCTGGTTTTTGGAATCTACAGAATGTTGTGTGTCTCTCAGGTCAGAAAGCAGTTACAACAGCAATCACCACAAACATCAATGACCATTTATGAATCAATTGTTAAGCTTTGGATACTGTGTCCTATATTTTTAAACAATAGTTTTTATAGTAATCTTATGAGGAAGATGTTAATGTATCAATTTATTGAACAGATATTTGAATGTTACCCAGCATTTCCAAGGAAGCAAGCCTGGGAGTCAAATCTAGATCTGCTCAATTTCAACCCTGTTCTTTATTTATCTGAATTTGAATACTGGGTTATATAAACTATAAAACTATAAACTATAAAACATGGCAGCTTTTCCAAAACTACTCTAATGAGTAGTGTGTGAGAAGGAGATAACTCCATTATTTTTATCCTTTTTTTTTTTTTTTTGGTACTGAGACTTGAATTCAAGACCATGCACTTACCAGGCAAGCACTTGAACCGCTGAGCTAAATCCCCAGCCTCTTCACCCTAACTTGTGATGTGATCAGCTTGTATATTCTATGTAGTATAATGTTTATATAATACTTGAGCAAGTGTCCAAGTGGAATAAAGTTTAAGAGCCACAGAAAGTTCTACGTTCAGCCATAAAGGAATCATAGCTGAAAGTCAATTACGATATATATATATATATATATATATATATATATATATATATATTTAGACTATCATTTATGTAATATATTATACATATATATATATTTTCTTTATATATAGTGCACCTACATAAATATATATTCATAATTTCTATTTAAACACAAATGTATATTATTAGTTTTATTACTAATATTTAAATAATATTATGTATTTAGTCTGATATGCATATATATTATATATATATGTATATTTGTCTGTATATTTTAGTGCTTTTCTGCCATTGAATAAAATGCAGAATAGTGGTAATATTTGAAATGAATGAAACAAATGAGGAATGAGCACATGTCCTAGCTCACAGTTTGAGACAGGTTCTAGGCTGTTGCACTAATGCAGATCAAAAGGAATGCCCAGTGTTGTTGAAGAGACAGGGTTTCGCTTCTGGAGATTCCAAGGAAGTAGAATTCCCACAGTAAACACCAATCAGGTGAGATCTGCACATAAAGAAAATCCTCACAAATCAGTAAAGGGTTTCTATGGACTATGAGTACAGATTTAATTGATATTTATAGAACTTTCCAATGCACCAACTCCCCATACACATTACTTTTACATTGCATAAAGTACATAATTCCATTTTAATACATTATTCTGGTCTGCGTACTAAGTTTCAGTAAATCTAAAGCAATAAAATTATACAATGTAAGTTTTCTATCCCCAGCAAAAATAAATTAAAAATCCGTGAATAGAAGAAATTTGGGAAATCTAATATTGTGAAATAAAAATAATAAACATCTAGAAAATATGTACCAAAGAAAACAACTGCAAAGGAAGTTAGGAAACAATAGGAACCGAATGAAAATGAAACATCATATCATAACATGTAGACGACAACTAATGAGGTAATATAGGAAAATATATTATTTCCTATATATATATAATATAGGAAAATATATATTTGGAACATCTCAAATCAATATCTTAAGCTTGAAGACATTAGGACAAAAGATTAGATGAAAGCAATCAAGAGGAAGAAATAAAAGTCAATATCAATGAAAGAACAGAACCATAATAGAGAAAGTCAAATGAAAATCAATGCTTTGAAAAAATTCAAAATAATTGTAGAAGTTCATAGTCATCAAAAAATAGAAAGCACAGATGTCCAGCACAAATATATAGAATGGAGACAGATACAAAAGACTTGAAAGGGATCGCAAAGGAATATGATGGAAAACTGTACGGCACAGTTCTCTGTTTTGAGCGTGGTGGTTCAGGGCAGGGGGCTGATACAAGCTACAGTGAAGTTGTTACATTCCTTAACCTACATAATGCATTTAGCTAATTCACTCTCAGGTTGTCTTTGCTTCTTTTAAGCATATTTTATATAATTTTTAGCTACAAATCATTGTCTATTTATTGGAAAATAGTAGAGCAACATAGAGATGAATGTATAACTATAAAAAGAATCCACCATCTCAAGACCCTCTTTGAGCAGTTTGATACGCATTCGTCAAGAGCATTCCTAACGACTTATCTACACCATACACAAACGTGGTGCAGGTGTTTTTCTTGAAGCCCCGCATTCCTCTGTCCTTGAGTTCTAAATACTTGACTTAAGATTTCTGCATAAGTTTGGGATAAGCAAGAAAAGAAGAGTGAACCTCTGTTCTGAACTCCTTTTGCATCTGCACACAGTTGCCTTTGTTTCCTGTGCATCAGTTAGTTGCACAGAACAGTTACTTGCCTCGTTGCCTTCTCAAACTATCCGTTAGCACCATTTATTTATTTCAGGGATGCTGGCAGTTTGATGAAGACTTAGGGTATAGTGGGATGTAGATATATTAATGGACTTCAGCCTTCCATTATTCATTGTCTCCCCTGCTTTCTTCACTGTCGATCCCTGCTCTCTCAGAGTGGTACTCTGGCAGTCTCCACACTTAGTCATGCAGAACTGTTTGCCGTTCCACATGTCTTGGATAACAAACTTTCTGTATCGAGGCATCAAAGTATACTGAAAATAAAAGGACCTTCCAATTAACTAGATTCCTGTTTCAGGAAACCAATTTGAGTTACTACCCTCACCTTGTGCTATTCTGTGTGTAGTGTAGAAGTGATTTCATGTGGGAATTTTGATCTATTGGATCTATTTTTCTCCAAATAAGGAGAACTTCCAGAAAGATTTCTTAATTAACAAAGTAGTTATCTAAAATTCAGTTATGAAAACTGAAAGTATTTATAATTGAATTGATCATGTAAATTAATTATGCAAATGATCTAAAAGGGTGTGTCACCATATCATACATTATTTGCAAAATCTCAGTATGTTAGGCATGCATTTCTATCACCACACAACTTGTAACAACCAAGAACTGTTGTGGTTCATGTGCGATCAGGGAAGCTCCCTGACTTCACCTTTGCTTGTCTTTTTCAATTCCCCCCACTGTCTGCTAGCTATTAACATTTTATTTGCATTTCTGGAAACTAAATCATAAACATATTTTGCCTTCCATGACATGTTTTTCTTCCGTTAATTTTTTACTTAGATTTTTCTAAATGAATACTTATAAAAAACTACCTTCTCAGGGTGATTCCATTTTTGTGATGCTATCACTATGTAAAGTCGTATGTCATATAAGTGACATTATCAGTGTTGTTCTCTGTAACTTGATGGTGACTTTTCAGAGATCTTTGTACACTTGGATACTAATTTTTATTAGCTATATACATTATAAATATCTTCTCTAACTCTGGGCTAGAGATCACTTCAATCCATTTATAAACATCTACTTTTCAAAAACAGTTGTATAGTAATCTGTCATATGAGAACATTTTTGTAGACTGCAAACAAGACCTTGTGGTTAAGAGCAAGGAAATCTGCCTCCTATTAACTTTGTTTTTTGAATAAAATATTTAATCTCTCTGAGATACTTTCTTCATATGTAAACTGGGAGAAATATTTCCTACTCTGTATAGCTGTAGCTGAGATTAGAGAAATAATACAACCCACTTTTCTAGAGTAGGATTTCTCAACCTCAGTAGTACATGTTGGGTAGATTAACTGTTGTGCATTATTGTCTTATGCATCGTGCGATAGGTAATAGGGTCTCTGACCGTTATGTACTTGTGTCAGACAAAATGCATTTCCAGACATTGCCAATGTGTCTAGACTTTCCTTTTGGACTCCCACCCGACTTTCTCCCAGAGGGCACAGTCACACTCAGTTGAGAACCACTGTTCTAGACAACAGTATGGTACACAGTGTCAAAAATGCCACATGAATCTGGACATAGGTACATCAACACTCTCCAAGGAACTCCTCAGACAGATTACATTATGGGCAGCTCCGGTTACAGTTGTACATAGTACTGGCAATGAGGAACAATTCCCATATTGCTAGGTTTGCAGGTTGGAACCATTTTTACACTAAAAAATAACAATAATTCCATAACCTACAACTGCATACACAGACTTTGGCATACCTCTGGAAAATATTCCTGGAAATGACATCCTTGAGGCAAGGAGGAGCCTAGCGCTGTCATAATTAAAAATTTGGTACATTCCATCTATTTCTCTTCCAAAAATACATTACTTTATAGTCTAATTATACCTAAAAATGGCCTTTTCCTCTTGTCTCTATCTATAGTGAATATTAGCACTCTTTTTAGATTTAATATCACTCATGATTTTGGTTTTTTTTAAACAAAACTTGCATTGTCCTCTGCACTATAGGCTCCTATTTGTATATTTTCCCATTCATTTTTTAGTCATGGGGCTGGGGATTTAGCTCAGCGGCATAAGCGCTTGCCTTGCAAGCACGTGGTCATGAGTTCAATCCCTGGTACCAATAAAAAAAAAAATTAGTCATTTAAAGGTAAATCTAGATCTCAATTACAAAACTATGAGTACACAGAAAAACACACATATTAATACATCTAGCACACAGATTTCCTAAATGTTAACATTTTACCATTTTGCTTAAGAGCTTTATTTATTTATTTATATTTTGGTACTGAGGATTGAACTCACAACCTTGTGCTTGCCAGGCAGGCGCTTACACTGCTGAGCTAGATTCCTGACCCTTCAGAGCTCTATTTTAAATTTTACTCATCGTGAAAAATCCTCGTGGTATTTCGCTTTAGCCAACTTTCTTTCTGAGTATCCAGATGTAACCACTATTCTTAAATATAGATTTCCATACATAGTTTTGTAATTTTACTATATGTGTGCAACTATAACTTTATATATATATGTATTTGGCATTGTTTTATGTTCTTAAAATTTGCATAACTAGAATATTGTAAAAATCATTTGAGAACGTGCTTATTTAAAATTTAAGTTTTATGTTTTGGGTTTCATTCAAATTGATGCATGCCTCACTAGTCCACAATCTAAACTACAATAGAGAAAAGTAAACTAAATACATAAATCAAATACATGAAAGGCCAAAATCAATGCAAATTCTAATGAAGTAAAAACAATGGAGAAAAGTAAATTTTCTGAAGCAAACAATAAAACTGATACATTTCTAGCTAGCTTGATCAAAGTTAAAGTACACATTAATAAAGGGGAGACATCGTTACAGTCTTTGAAATTCAAATAATGAGACAATGAAACCACTTTATATCAAGAAAATTTATATCATAGTTCTCCACTAGATCCATCCAGGAGGTCTAGTGTCCCTGTGAGGTCCGTCACCTTCCTAATTAATCTTATGGTGTACGCAGCTTAAGAGGAAATGGTTTCCAAGATTAATTGATACAAATCAAACGGTAAATTGGAGGTAGCCAAAACAATAATTTTCTTCTAGATACACAAATTATGTAGTCATTTCTCTTACTTTCTAAAGAATTTAAAGATTTTTTTTCTAGAAAAGATAGCTGAAAACTGCCATAATGTACAGAAGCTTAAAAAAAACCAAGATAGTGATTTTTTTCAATATATTATGCTCATTATATAAATATGAATGACTTCCAACACATAGTTACAACTGTCGCCATGTTAAACCAAATAAAACAGTTTTTAAATCAACAAAATGGTTTTAAATAAATAAAATAGTGTTTTAAAACTGTAGAAGCTTAATAAAAGTATTTTTGTGAATTTATGTCCCTTGAGATGTAAGAAATGTGTGTTTTATAAGTATATCTTATTTGTAAAATTAGGGGAAACCTGGTTGTCCATCTTACGTAGTATATTGCTCCATTTGTAAGTGGTCAGATTCCTATTGATGGATTATTATGTATGTATGCATGTTACATACATACGTATGCAAATGGTTTAGAAGTTTTGTATTTTTCCACTTTTTGAGTGTTCAATAAACATTTTTAATCTATATTCTTGACATTCATATACTGAACTCCAAATAGCCTAACATTTTTTAGATCCACATTTCTATTGAAATAATTAATCACAGTTTGTCTATAGGAGAGGTTTGTGGCATTACTAATTTTGAGTCTCATTCAGTAAAACATGTGTCTTCAATTCTGAATCAATTTACTCTGGCACATAATGAATTAGTGTGAACTGCCATTCATATGTGTTTCTTTAGTTGTTGAATTAAATCTGAATTAATTCATACCCATATAAGGAGTTAAAGTCTGCATGTGGCATAAATTGCATAAATAATAAGTTACAGAAAATTTGCAGGGCAGTATTGTAGCTGTGTCGTGTGTGGTATGAATTTAGGCCTCTGGTTTTACTTATTTTCTGTTAGAGACCTTGGCAATAGTTATAGTAAAGGAAATATAGCAAATGTTTATGTTGAAATCTTAATTGTCAGTAAGCTGGTTTTTGTGAGATAGAGCACAGGAATAGTTTGCTTTCTATAGATATTTAATGTTACACAAAGTGATTTCATCTATATAATTTCACTTAACAAATAGAGAGCTTATTTGTGTGATAGGAAAGAATTGTTTTAGTTTCACTCTTAACGTTGGTTTTGTTTTAAGCAAGCTTTACAGAGATGTCCACACTCTTCCTTACCTGCCCAGCATTTGTCCAGCTCCTGAAGCTGGAATCCAACTGAATTTGCAATGGACATTCCATTAAGCTGATGAGTTAGTGGTGTTAAAAGGAAATTAGTCTGAAATATAGAATGCTTCGAAAGCTGCAAGCCTTCAATGACCTGTCAAGGTCAATGCTAAAATTGAGCCTATTTAGCTATATTTTATATATAGCCTTTGTGCACAACCCAAGCTAGTATAAAATAATTCTGAAGTTGTGATCAAAGGCAAGATTTTTGAAAACTTGTTGAGTAAAATGTAATTTATATATTTAATTAAGACAATTTGTGTCTATTGTTATCTTAAATCTTACTATCTAGGGAAAAACGTGATATAGCCGGAGAGAAAACAGTGTCTACTGAAATAAAAGGTTACTTAGAACAACTTCTTCTCCCCCGCTCCTCCTCCTCCTCCCCCTCCTCCTCTCCCTCCTCCTTCTTCTCTTTCTCCTCCTCCTTCTCCTCCCCCCCCTCCTTCTTTTCCTCCTCCTCCTCCTTTTTTCCCTGTTTATTTGAGACAGGGCTTTGCTCTGCAGCTGAGGCTGGCCTTGAACTCACTTTGTATCCCAGGCTGGCCTTAAACTCGTGGAGATCCTCCTGCTTCAACCTCCCAAGTGAGTGCTGAGATTACAGGCATGCACCATCACTGCTGGTGAATTCTGTTTTCTATACAATTCCTTATATTGACTTACCTGGTTTGGAGAGTGTTAGTCTTCAAGATCCTATTGGCGGGCAAGGTGATCTCATCTCAGGGGCACATGGTGGTATATTCAGTGAAGTCATTATGAAGAAGCTCATGTTGTTCAAAGCCTGTTGATCCTTGACAGCTTCAATTTTCAAATGAACTGCAGTCATTTAAACTTTCTTTTCTTAATGCAGTGTCCTCAAATCTATTTTAACTTTCGTGAAAATCAGTGCCTCTTAGTTTTTGCATAGATGAGCAATTCCATCATATTTGATGAAATTCTTCCCACCTTTTCTTTTTTTCTAGGAATGATGTCTTTAATTGTGCAAATGCTTTGGGAGTGTCCCCCTTCTATGTCTTTGGCGCTGTGCAGTGGGAGAGTAGACTTTGTTGCATACTTTAGTTAATGAAAACATTTACAAATTAAGCTCAAATTAAGCATTACAGTTCTTTGTATTCTCACACTATGAGAAAAATAAGTATCAGTGAAGTTATCTTACCTAAGGTCACACACTTAAATGGTTGAATGTTTGAGCATGTTCTTCCAGTGTGAGAATTTTTGTCTGTTCTTTAAACCTTAAAGATTCTTCTGGTTAAACTGATTTGAATGAAATGTCCAATATATGGATTTTTTTTCCTTCAATAAAAAGCAATTCTGTATGCTACAATCTGAAAACAAAACAAAACAAAACAAAATATATTTTCATTTAGGCAAAGCACATCTCATATATATTTAAAACTGAAATTTTTAAAAAGTCATCACTAAGTTTGAAGGCAGAAAAACTTAATCATTAATGATTTTTTTTTTTTTGAGACAGGGTCTCACTGAATAGTCCAGGTTGGTCTTGGACTCACTATGTATCCAAGTCTGGCCTCAAATTCACAGCAATTCTCTCTCGTCAGCCTCCAGAGTGCTGGAACTATAGGCATGTGCCACCACACCCAGCTTATTAGTCATTAGTGATGAAAATGAAATGCTAAGCTTACTTTTGGGATAGCGTGCTTCAATAGCCAGAGTGTGTGGGTTTGAATCCAAACTTTCATAAGTATTCGACAATTTATTTAACCTCTTAGTGCGTTAATTTGTTCTCCTTAAGAATCAGTGAGATACTTAGAGCAATGTCTACCATCATTGTGAGTGCTATTACTGTATTTGTTAAATATAATGGAGATAAAAAATAGATGTATACATTACTTTAGTCAATGACATTTCAAAAATACCAATTAATAGGTATTTGTGAAATTAATCTAATAAATTTAAAGTACTAAATTAGATTAATATAAATAATAATGTACTCATGTGCAATTTGTATATTAATTTGTTTAAACAAATCTGACAGGAAGCTGAGATCTAATTACTCCTGTTTTCCAGGAAAAGTCTGATGGTCAAGTTGAATGAAGTTTTCTCACTACTATTTACTCCCAAATTTTCTGTCAAATTTTTAGTGCTAAAATGCCAGCTAGGAACAGATCTTTCAAAAGACTATGACAGTTACCCCACTCAAATACCACTAGGGACTTTCTATGGCCCAGTGACCAAAGTAACTTTTAAATGTATATCCAATAGAGTTGATGGATTGATCTGATTATTGTCCTATAGCCTCCAATTTCCTGAACAACCTTTAAAAACTTTAAAACAGTATTCAGGGGGGAAAAATGAGAAGAGAACACACATTGGAAGCTTACTAGGTACTGTGCAAAGTACAGGGTAAGCATAAATTCATTACATTGTAATGAAAGCAAATGAAGCGAATTCCTACTCTTTTCTAGGAATCAAATTAAATCAAAGGTTGCAAAATAAAGTTAAGATAATTAATTTTAAGCTCATAAAACATAAAAGTAATACTGGTTAAATGAAATTGGCTTCTAGTTAGGTAAGAGTGTAAAGTCACTTCAAATTCTTCAGATAAACTCCTATTTGTTGGTGAAGAGGTATCCTGTTATCTCAGGTTACTAAGAGAACTTGCAGAGTAAACACTGAACTGTTCCTGATTATCTTTTAAAAAACACTTTATAACCACTTTGCTAAGTCACTAAAAACATAGCTCACTTAGATTGTTTTCAATTCTTTTTTAATCTTGAGAAATAATTTGTACTACTAAACTTTGCTCTTTGTCTCATGCACTTGTGCAAAAATTTCTTTTATGGGAAATTGTTAAATCATCAAATGTACCCATTTTTAAGATATGTTGTAAATTTCTGCTCAACATATTTATACCAATTTTTCTGTCACCAATGTTGTCCGAGGACTGTTACTCCATTAACTCCAATTAATTCTCTAAATTAAAATTGTTTCCAAATCAATGGCTGCAAAATGTCATTCTGTTTTTGCTTCCATTTTAATTTTATTTATTATTGATCAGTTTTCTTTCACATTTTCAGCCATTAGGGCTTCCTTATTGTGAATTTCTTTTGTAATTTGGAATACTCTGTTACCTTTACATTTCATAGTTACTTATACTTAAGATATGTTATGTATACATATAGCAAATATTTTTAAATCTGTCCAGTATATTTATAAATATTTTGTTCTAAAATGTTTAGCAGTTTTATATTTAGATGTGGACAGATTTGATAACAGTGTCCCATATGATTGGTTCATTTTGGTGTTTTCTTTAAAAAGATTTCTGCCTAAGACATCACCAAGTCTATCCTGTTTTAATACTTTTGTATAATTAAGCTTCAATGAAAAGAAACTTATGGAATGTTACATAAAATTATGTTGCTAATATTTCTAACATCTTTCAATTCTATGTACTTACTTATGAGTACTTACATGTACATGCATACAAATTTAAAAATAACTGGAAGAAAGATCAAATGGATAATAAAGATTAATTTTAGAGATGACTAAAAGTTTTAAAGATTGAGGGTGGATCAAAGAGATCTTTAAACATACCGATAAAGTGAAAACCATTTTGACAGAGAGGGCTTGAGTATTGTTTGTACTGTATAGTTATGTGTGTAAGCATGTTTGCATATATACATAGATGTGATAAATACTTAAGTTTAAAAAAAAAACTACGACAATAAAAAACAAATTGTCATTGATGTTTCTCAAAAGACTTCAGCTCTCTGAAGAAACCTATTCTATTATTCTTGCTTTTCCTGAAGCAGTTCTGGGAGTCCTCTTCTGTGAGTGTCTTTATGAGGTGTGATGAAAAATATAGTAAGTACTGCTGCTGAGTGCAGTCCCAGGGAAGGCAAATTTGTAAAAACATTGCAGTATGTTTTCACCCACCTTGTTCATTGGAGCTGGCACCACGTGACTTCTGGCTCATCCCCTAAGGCCAGATGATCATGGAAGGTAGATATTTTGAACTGATTCATGGCATTAAGGCAGAGCTGGAGAGTGAATGACAGTGAAAAGTGACTTCCAGAACTGCTTCAAAAAGCAGAAAGAAGGATGCGTTAAGTGTGTTGAGATGAAGACAATTTGAGGGAAATTAATGACTATGTGTCTTTTGCTATAATAAATATTTTTAATTAAACATTCACTATAGGTTTTGATCACTGCTCATCTACTTATATATTTTGAAGAGAGTGTAATGACATAACAATTTGAAAAAAAGAGCAACTCTGTCATATTTTTAATACATGTATCATTGGCAGAATTTTGCTATATAGTGTCTACTATTTTCCCATGATTGTATTGTGTTGTATTTCAAATAAAGAATAAATACTTTTTTAATTTAAAGAAATTTAACATATCACATACATTATGTCTAACATTTTCCAACCTATACCTTGTTTGTGTATCTACAAACATTTTTTTGGCCTGTACTCCCATTTATTTCTCCTGAATATGCCATTATTCTGCTTGTTTTCTGAATGGAGAATTTGCAGATGTCCTCCATTTATTTATAATTTTGATAAATTAACATTATATTATGCTATTATTTGGTGGTACTTTTAAAGAAGACCTTCCCATCTCTAAATTTATAGTTAAATTACTTATATAATTTTTTTGTTTAGCAATTTTATCTTGTTGAGTATAATAAAAAAAGGAAGGAGGTCTCATTCTGAATGTGTCTGATGAATAAATTACCAGAACTATAGTTTTAGGCTGAAAAGATGTAACTGACATGACTTTCTATGAAGATTTCCCAGAGGGTACCAATTTATGAGGCCTCCAATGAAGTCTGAAGGCACCAGGGTCACTTTATTTTCATCAGCTGTGTATTATAATTGTGTATGCTTTTGTTTTATTGCTATTTGAAGCAATGAAATTGTGCCTGATTGTTGAAATTTGCATTTAATTACTGTCCAAGAATTATTCCAAACCTGTTTTTCTAGTTGTTTTCCTCCTTTGCAAGTTGTACATATCTCTTGCTTATATAGCTGTTAATGTCTTAATGATCACCTCTCTTTATAAAATTGATTTAGTTTCTTATATCAATTTTTTCTCAATCCTTTTGTATTTTTATTTTAACTTCAACTTAGTTTTTCTTTAAAGTTCTGAATAACTTTTTCTTTTAAGAAGGTGCTTTGTAGTTATATTTTAATCATTCAAAATAAGAATATTTTGGTAGAATTCTATCTATTTAAATAAAGATATAATGTCAACCAGAAGTTTTCTAGCAAGTCTCATAGTACTGTTGAGTGATTTTAATTAAATTTTTATGAATATGATTGCAATTTAGCTTACAAATGCTAAAAATAAATTGTAGGCAGTTATTAATTTATTGAATTCATTGGTGGAATAGATATCAAGAAGGCTTATGGCTTCATGTAACTGTATAAAACTTACAAGAATAAAAGAGAAATCTATCCTTTCAATAAAACTTTAGATAGAAATAAAATGACTTAATGCTTATTCTTCATTACAGCCAAGAATGAAATCAGAAGCAACAAGCCAGCATTATCTATTTCACCAAAAATCACATCTCTGTTACTTTTTTCTTTGTTCTTGATGGTTTGCTTTCAAATATTTTATTTTCCTTTCAAACCACAAAGATGAATTGATATCCATTGATATTCAAGTTGCAAAAGCTGTATATATGTCTGATGAGCTTTGAAATCTGGCAGCTTCACTATTTTCTGTTGAAATTTGTGTCACATTTAGCATTAGTGAAATGTGAACAGCTATATCTGCTCTTTTTGTTTGAATTAAAAAATATGTGCTCATATTTCATACTAGTTATTTGAAAAGCTATATTACAAGAAGCAAAGGCTGTGGAGCTGATGGAGAAAAATAACCTCATGAGGCTACTGATTTTTTCATCTTACTCCACCACCAGTAGAATCAGAAATAGCAGATTATACCTCCCTTCCTTCCTCATCTGTATTTTTGTCATTTGACATCCAGGATACCACGTCTCTGACTGTTTCTTCTTAAATGTCCTATTGATTGCTCCTCTTCTCCATTTCCATTACCCTTTTATGTCAACGTGCTTAGATATGGGCCTTCTTTGTCTTCAGTCATTTGGTCATCTTATCCAGTCTTACCACCCATAGCCAAGTACATGCCAATGACTCCAAGATGTCTTATCCAGACCTCTTTTTCGAACTCTAGACTTATATATCTAGTCACTTGCTTAGCATTTTATCTTGAAGTCTAATGGATATTTGTATCAAACTTAGGTTCCAAACTAAACTGATCTCCTTCTGATGCCCCATTAATGCTCTTCTTTCCTCTTTGTTTTCTATATCATCGATGGCCAGTTAGCTAGTTCTGTGGGACATGGACCAAAATAATACTGTAGTGCTTGCATCGTGAATTCTTTTTTGTTGAACTGCACATCCAAACATTACTTGACTCTGCTCTACTTTTAAAATTTATACTGAATCTGACAAATTCCACCACTGGCAAATTCATCTGACCCTGAATTGCTCATAATTCCTTATTTGAATTATTGAGATAACTTTTTCCCAGCTATACTCTTCCCCGAATATACTCACTACAGTGAATCTTTTGCAGTAAGTCTACATATGTTCATTCCTACATTTGTAAGGAAGAGAGATAGGTACCACAGAGAAAAACACAAGTGCAGCAATCCATGACATCTTACTTCTGAGTGACAAGGGCAGGGGCTTGATTATGAGAAGTTGCATATGGTTTGTTTCAATCTACCAACATTATTATATTTTTAAAAAGAAATTATAAAAATACATTGAATATTTGTGGAGAATTTTGTTTGGTCATTTCTGAAGATCAGAAGTGTTTCTGAATAAAGAATGACAAAAATTAAGAATGGAAATATTTTTCATCTTGTTATCCTAAGCGGCCGGGATAAGGTTTGTAAAGTGCTACTTTTCTTATACTGTCTGACTTCAGCTCTTCTGCATGCTGATAACATGTTTCACTCAACATTCACTGCCGTGCTTTAGAGTCAAAGGAGTTTCACTCCTAAGAAGTATGTTTATAAAGTGGAGACCATCCCAGTAAAATGATAGCAACGCAAACAAAACCAACTTCTGATTAGAAATAGTTTAAGTGACAGGGCTGTGTCACATTCTTGAGTTTTGAATTTTACGGTACATACCTTGAATTCAGGGTAAAAGGCAGTAATTATAAAGTGTATTGAACCTTTTGTAAAAATCTTTCTGAGAGTTACGATTGTCTAGTTCTCGCCTGGTTTGCCTCAGGATGGTTACTACTTCACTGATGATAGCAATGCATGATTAGGATTTAAATGCTTATCCATGTTGTTGATGAATGATAGCTTGTCTAGGTGGAATTTGGAACAGTAACTGACCCCTAAGTTTTTCTTGTGTTTGATATTCCCTTTTTAATAAATCTCTTTAAAACTTTTTGCACACACAAACTATTCCTGATGCGGTCAGCTCTATGCAGAGTGTTTGAGTTTCAGGGTTTTTCTATGTTGTTAGCGTTTTAGGTGTGTGATCTCCTAAGGCAGGCTCTAATAATCAGCCTGAGATTACAACGGGCTCTTTTACCTTCTGTCCTCACTAATGAACCGTGTGTGAAAGAAAGTTTGGGAGAAAAAATGTTCATGCGTGTTCTTTAAGTTCTTTCTTGTTATATATACACTTGCATTTCGGGATCTCTCCATTAAGAAACAAAACTTGTAAAAATGAGCTTATTTGGAATGAGGTTTATTGCACCTTTTACAGGAGAAGGCACCATTAAAATGTCTTGGATATTATTTGATGTCATTCAGAATGGGGATAGAGGTTTGCCCAAGGAACTTAGGACTCAGTGCACACAATGAATAAATTCCTAAAATATTTTGAAGATATTTGAGAATATATTTTTCTTTAACATGATTCTCTATTTTGTATCCTGCTTATTTCCCTCACCTGGGGCATGAACTGAGGCATAGTATTCACTCAGTAAATATTGCTGAGTAAATAAATTATTGTGTTCATTTGACCTTTCACTGAATCCTGAAAATAAGTTGCAGCAGATTTTCCATGTTTCTGAGTACCAAAGTTATGGTCCTGGAATAGTTTGCTCCACTAATCTTGTTTCCATGGTGAATTGAATTTGCATCTGCTCTCTAGGGGTATGTAGGAGGTTGGCAGCATCTCTGTCAATTGTGAGGTCACCAGTAAGACCTGGCAATGAGGAGTGCTTCCCCCAAGTGCAGCTGTGCAGCTTTCTCAGTGGTCTCATTCAGTTCCACTTAAAGCACATAACTGGGCTGGAATTATATGAGATAAGTGCCACAAGAGCTCATCACCATGGTAAACAGCTCTAAAAAATCACTGGGTGACTAACCCTTCAAACACTAGGTGTACGACTGAATATATACCAATGCATTACATGCTAGGGTCGGTGGGAAGTTGGAAGTCATCTTTTTTTTTTATCTTAGAAATAATATGGGTCAAGCAAAGTTACTTAATAAATTTGAATTCTCCTCCTGACATAACAATATGGAACATGTACGATTTCCTCATTTGCAACAAAAGAAAGTCACGTTGTTATGACTTACGAGAATCCTGATTGATGATGCCATGGAAATATTTCTTTGCTCAGTTTTTGCTGTTGAATTTAACAACAGCCTGAGCACATGTGTTTGATCATCTTGCACAGTGCTCCTAAATATTTTAACTTGAGCAATGGAGGTTAGACAAGGCAAACTGAAGAATATATTTCTGTCTTTTTAAGAAGCTATAGATGTTTTTTTCTCTTTTTATTTTTTAAATCAAATGTACAAACTTTTTTCTGTTATCCACACCAGCTCTTCCTCCTCAGTCTGCTTTGTTGGTTCCTTGTCTAATTTTCAGTATTACTCTAAGGATTTGGTTTTAGGCTCTCCTTGTTGCTCCATCCTCTGGGAAAAGCATAATTTCTTCTTATGGACTGAAGCTTTGTCTTCATTTGGCACCTCACAGATACATGTCTCTAGCTTAAACTTCCCCGCTAAGCTCCATGCTCCACGTCATCAACTTGATTTGTCCACTTAGATAAATCTCCTAGATATATCACACCCATTAAGTCTCTTCAGAAACAGATTTCCTACCCCCGCAAGCTGTCTCAGCCCCACAGCTGACTTTTATATCCCAATTACAATCGTTCCTCCTCTCTTTTGAATATCCAACCCTGAAACTCTGGAGTCATCTCTAATTGTTGCCTCCTGTTTCCTGTTGTCTCACCATCACACCATTAACAAATTTGAGTGGTTGCCGCCTGCTTTGGGTGATAGTCCAGTGTCAACTCAAATGGTTTTATATTTTCCCACATTCTTAGGCCATCCCGTGTTGCTTCTTAGTGTAGCCACCAAGGTCCTCCACCTGGACTATAAGAGCCCGTCTCCCTAATTCCACCCTTTTCACTCCCTAGTCTGTTTTCTAAAACAGCACAAGTGATTTTATTCTGAGTTTATATTACTTATTTTAACTATGATCAGTTACTTCTTTTAAACTTCAAGTGCAATCTAAGTATCTCACCACTGCTTTAAGAAGTTGCTTGAATCACACCATCTCTTCTGCAGATTTTCCTCCCCGGTAGATATTACACTAATGTTGCAGTTACCCGTTGCATTGATTACTGCAGCTGTCCCCAGACAAGTCTTGTGTCTTTCCATCCCAAACTTTTTTTAAAATTGCAATCTAAGTCACAGATTTTATACATCTACATGTATCATATATACAAATTTTAAAGTAAATACTTCTAAGAATTATAATGGAATAAGTGTATTCTGCAATTTCTCCTGAATCAATTCTATTTCCTTTGGTACTTGCCCCCATATTGGTTTTATGACTGTGTCATCTATTATTTATTTCTCATTTAAAAAACATGTCTTGGGTGAAATATCCATGGGACACAAACATCCTGATTTCTCAGATATCCCCTCTTTATAGATTGTTGTTATAAATAATAATTCTAAGTTGTTAGTGTTTTTGTACATGAAGCAGATTATGTTCAATTCCTCCCACTTACCTTCTAGAGTCCTCGCCTTAGTGTGTGACACTCAGCAAACTGAGGCACTCTCTCTTCCCCACTCATACTTTTTACGTGTATGTGTAAGACTGGCTGCATTCTTACTGTAGGTCTGCCCTCAAATGCCAGCTCCTTGGAAAAGATTTGTTGGACACACTTCTGTAGCATCACGGTTTTCACTCTATTTCTTTGAGAACTTTTGTTTTATAATTTGTAATTGCTTATGTATATTTGCAAGAATACATGATTTTTTTTTCTGCTTATGCCACAATTATACAAGATCCATGAAGACAGGAATTATATTTGTGTTCACCTTTGAAAACTCAGTGCCTTTTATATTGCCATATGGTTGGCATCAGCTGATATATTTACAATGAATATTAGCCATCCAAATGTGTGGTGGATCATAGCTTTTAGCTAAACTTGTTGGTAAACTAGGGAAGAGATTAAAAGTGAATCTGACCCTATTCTTAACATGTTTTTGTCATATAAAGACACAATAGGCAAAGATTAAGTAAAGTGTTATAATAAGAGATTATAGCAAAATAAACATAAATATATGAAAAATCAGTTGCTTTTTTCATATAAAAAACTAATTGGAAGATAAAAGGAGCAGTGACATACTAATCCTAGTAGCAATAAAACTCATCAATCATTTTGGAGAATTTAATGTAAGGAGAGGACTAATTTTCTATTTTACCACTTCCTTTTCACTTCTTCAACATAGAGACCAAAGAATAACTGCTATTATCATATGTGTGATATTGCTTATCATAATAGGGCTCAGAAGGAACATTTTTGTAACTCTTTTTAAATTCATATGTGTATCATGTATCAAAAGAAAAATAGATAAGCATAACAGTTTATAAGAGAATAAGTAGTCCATAAAGCCTATGGGGAAGATGGAATCTATGAGGAGAGAGAGAGGGAGAGAGAGAGAGAGAGAGAGAGAGAGAGAGAGAGAGAGAGAGAGAGAGAATGAGAGAATGTTTATTTTTTAGCCATAGGCTTAACTCTGTCCCTGTGAGTTACATAAATGAAGTATGATTGTGTTGAAAGAATATAACACGAAGCACCCTGCAGCAAAATCTGAAACCACCTTCAAGAAAAGATAGATGTCTTAGAAACCAGAGAGGACTTTCTCAGAGTTTATTTTTAAATTCAAATCGAGTAAGTGGTGCTGCTGTGGAATGCCCCTGGATTATTTTCTGATACTCATTTCCCTCCATGTCACTGTCTTCCAGTTGCACTGACCTTGCTTTTCCTCACACACACACACACACCACATGTGTTCCTATCTCAGAATCTTTGTTTCTCTCCTGGGCACAGTGCTGTCCCCCTACACGCTGACCTGGCCACTCACAAATGCTGTGTCCCTTCTCAGATATCCCCTCATTCTACAGGCCATTTGCACATAACTCTCTGACTCCTTCCTAGGTTTTGGCACTTTGTGAATTTATGTTATGCATATATAACTTTTCATTGAATAAATAGGACTCAGGGGATATAGTAAAACTTTCCCTACTTTCACTCTGGCGTTGTCTATTTTTAGGTTCTAAGAAGGCCTCTGGTAAATTTAGTTACTAAAAGTCTCTGCTAATTAAAATAGTCATTCCCTAATCATCACACCTTCCACATGCATGTAAAGTTAGAATTTCTCTGCCACATGCCTTCCACATTCAGGCTTTCTTAGCATGAGCCCCATGCAGTGGAAAGGGGGAATTAGGTCAGACCCTTGGCATTTCCCCACCTAGAGTTTCCTTGCTGTTACACGGTACACGGGGCCTCCTGCTGTGCTAGAACAGAGTTGTAAGTGATGCCAGGAAGGGTCGGAAGCTCTGGTGGTGATGACAGTGTGACAGGTTACATTTTCCAGGTGCTTAGAATGGATGTTCCAGTCTAGAGAACACTGCAAGGTCCAGAATGAATCTCCCCTCCGCAGATACCCTCGTTCCTGAGTATCTTGTATCTTTAGAAAAAGGGACTTCATCCTTGGTGGTTGTCACTTTCAACTGCTACACTGATCCTTATATATCTGTCAGATAGTTCCAGGATATAGTTTAATAGTTTTTTCTTCTATTGTGAAGTAGAACAATAAAGAAGTCAGGGCATAGATAATATTACAAGGTTTGATAAATAGTTTTTAAAGATCTAATAGGTCTTTCACCCAGGTAAGTTGGTGATCGATCCACTGTTTCCCTCCTGGGGCATAAACTGATGATAGTTCTTTCCAGCCCTGGTCACATCTATGTTCTAAGCTCTCAGCTTTATAAAGTTTATACTTATAAGCATTCAGTGAATATAGAGATCAACATATGAATAGCTGTTAAAATTATTCTATGGGGGATAAAGTATTCTTTGACAAGATGATTATGAGGATTATGAAGACAGTTTAATGCTATTAAGAAATAGAATGTGTTCTTATATGGAAAAAAGTAGAATATGAAATTTGAACATATTGACTGCATGTGAACACACACATGTCCACACAACAATGCTACTACATATGTCCATGTAAGTGTATAGGCATGTGCATGTATGTTAATTGACTGGAAGGAAATGTATGCATTTATATGTAAACTATTCTTTGTGGGTGTTGGTTTTAGAAATGCTTATTTCTGTTTTTAAGTATATTTTTAAAATGCTCTACTATTTAATGCTTTTATGATCAGAAAATGTTTCTAAAAAATGCAGAGAAGAGAATTAAAAGACAGGAGGAAAGAAAGACAAACTAAAACTGTAAGATTGTCTCCCAAGTCTCCAGTTGGAGAGTTGCTGGGAATCTATCACTGAAGCAGACCTGGGCATGAACACTCAGTCCACTTAGTCAGACAGAGTGTCTTTGACAGCTAAGAAGTCTGATCACATAAAACAGTCAGCTCAAAAATAAAGTTTATAACCTTCAATGAAGTACTTTTGTTTCCTGTTTTTGTGAGAGATACAGCCTTGTCTTGCTGTTCATACCAAACTTTGGATATCTTCCATCTGTGAGGTGTTGTGTTTAATGTCCAAATCTTTAGTGCAAAATTTTTTGAAGATGAGGATTATTTAAAATAGCAGTCATATGGCAAGCTTAGTTTTTTTTTTTTTTTTTTTGCAGATAGCCTCTCAAAAACAATATACACTTGAAATCAGACAGTTTTCAGTTTGAATACTTTCATCACCATTTACTAATTTGTAATCTTGGCATAAATGAATATTCCTTTTCTTTTCTTTTCCTTTCTTTTGTGTGTGTGTGTGTGTGTGTGTGTGTGTGTGTGTGCCGGGGATTAAACTCACAACCTCTCCTTTGCCAAGCAGGCACTTACGCCACTGAGCTAAACCCCCGGCCCTATAAATGAATATTTCTGTAACTCACTTTGCAACTATAAAACTGAAATTTTAGCATTTGTGCTGCAAACTAAGTGTGCAGATTAAATGCAGTTATGCATATGGAACATCTAACATAGATGCATATTATTTTCTTATATTAATTTTCTTAAAATTTAAAAGTTTGCCTGCAAAGGAAAAAGTTAAGGTCTATGTACTATTTCATCTAGTTATCTAGAAAAAGGATAGGTCTATAAGCAGAAATATGAATTTAACAGGAGAAGTGCTAGTCTGGAGAAGATGAAGACACAGCAGAAGTGAGTTCGTAGAAGTGAGAGACAGAGTCCTCTTGACAGGAAACAGTGGACTTTGAGGGGGATTTGGGAGAGCCATCACTGTGTAAGGAGTTATCTAACCAGTAAGTGATAGGCGCAGAGAACACTTGCTGACCGAGGACCAGCCTTGGAATGATGAGTGTAACCTGCTTAAGGGCACAGATACAGCTGCTGGAGAAGCCAAGAATTAGAATAATAAAAATTTGAGCAAAAGTGACCAATGGTCAAATAGAGAAGAGAATAAAGAAAAAGAAATGTGGAATAGTCTCATAGTAATTTCTGAAGTTGGGCTTAGAGAGAGGAGTAGAACGTAGGCAGAATTTTAAGTAAAATTTAGGTAGCAAACAGATACCTCAAACCAAAAATTAACTTGGAAATTAGGAAGCTTAGATTCCAGCCATGACATTAACATTAACTCTCTGTGTAAATCTGAACAAACCTGCAATATTTGTAAAGCTTGTTTTTCTTGATTTTAAAACTCCAGTAACACCTAGAGGATCGTTAAATTTCTCTCTATCAACTTTAGTTTTGTGATTCTCTTTGAAGCCCTTTGGCTAGGAAATAAAAATAGCATGATGTTAAGAGTCTGGCTGTATGACAGTTTTTCCTAAAAATCACCCTAGGGCATTACAAAGAAGGCAATCTGGGAAAAGCCTGCTGGAAGAAATGAAATTCTAATTTTCCCCCGGATGAGTTCATAAGTGGAGTGAATAGAACTCTAGAGTGATGAATTGATGTTTTTTTTTTTATCTCAAAAAAGAACACTACATTGTATTAAAGCAACATTCCTTAAACACCTGTTCTATATCAGGCATTACATATTGAAGGCGTGAAGAGGAGAATTATGTCAGATGGTCCCCTCCAGTACAGATCATGGTCCATCAGGGAGACTAACCACAGTAGACTTAGTGCAGTAGACTGCGTAGAAACGGATAGGGAAAGTAATACTTTGAAGAGATAACAGGGCCTCCTTCATTTGAAGAACTGGTAGCTCTGCCCAGAGACAGTGACTTTCTGGAAAGAAAACAGAATATGTAAAGTGTCAAGATGTAATCAGATAACTGATTGGCACTTTGAAATGCATTAAAATATAGTGTTTCTTCAAACCATTGAAGTTTGTTCATAGGGTTATGTAAGAAGTTTAAGTAGTAAAAGTGTGAACAGGAGTTTACTTATTACACTTATACGTCTTCATTAGGGGTTTTAAATTTATCTTCCTGGGCACGCAGTGAAAATTGAAAGGGTTGAGTGAGGATAGGTGTCTTAGAATGATAATAAAATAAGATAGATACAGTATCAAATGTATTTCATGCAGAATTACACGTGTATATAGAATACACAAGTGCATAAAATTATTTCTAGCTATAGTAATATTGAAATGGCATTTTGTTTACTAAATCAGAGAACAAACATATGACATTTTAATTATACCAAGCTCTATGTTATGTTTACATTTCAAATGATAATGCTTTATTTATTGAGATGTACACCATAACATAAATTTCCCAGGAAATACTCTTAAAAATAAAGACAAATTTAAACAAAAATGCAGATCATGTGGTGCATCAGGTATTTGGCTAGTGCTAGATCCTTTTGGCAACTTCTGTTAGCACAAATAAACACACTTGTGCTCATTCTAATATCAGACTAAGTCTCTGATACACCATACAGAGACAATAAATTGATTATCCTGAGAGATTCAAGACTGACTTCTCCCACCAAGAATGCTATCACTTGATTTTTTTCAGTTTTATCAGTTTGTCTTACTTTTGTGGTATATTTTCCTTTCTTTGCTCAAACCAGGCATCCTTTTGGATTGTCACCTCTGCCTTACATCCTTGTCCTAGCTTGTAATATCCTATCTCAAGAGGCACATTCTCCCTACCTAAATCCTATTTTTCCTCAAACTCTTTCTCATGTCCTGGAATCATTATTATCTGTTACTTTCCTCATGTCCTTTAAAATTTATGACATTTGTTTCTGTGATATATTATATTTTAAAATTAATTAGCTAATTATTTTAATTACAAAACATACAGATCTACATGCACAGCACACCATACACATGCAAACGGAAGCCAGTTAAACATATCCATTAATTTTTATTATGAGAACACTTAAAATCCACTCCTTTTGCAATTCGCAAGTAAACAACACATTATTATTGATTAGAGCCACTATGAATGTCTTGAATTAATTCTTCCTGTGTGTGCCACTGAATTTTTTTTTTTTTCTTTTTAAGACAAGGTCTTGCTATGCAGTTCAGGCTGGACTTGAGCTCACTTTGTAACCCAGGCTGGTCTTGAACTTGCAACAATTTTGCTGTTTTAGCTTCCTGAGTGCTGGGATTACAGGTGTGCACCACCATACCCAGCGTACATTTTGTTTTCTTTTGACCAGCATCTTCCCTGACATCTCACACTCACTGGCCAACGTTACTCTCTGCTTCTAAGAGTTCAAGTTTTATAGATTAGGCATGTGAGATTATAAGGTGTTTGTTGGCTCTGTCTGACTCACTTCATTTCACACATTATTTGCTAGATTCACTCATACTGTCACAAACGACAGGGTTTCCTTCTTTGTTAAAGTCAAATAGAATTGTGTGTACACACCTAATTATCTTAATTCATTCATCCCCTGATGGACAATTAGGTTGATTCTATGTTTTGACTCTGGTGAACAATGCATTGCAGGTGTCGCTGTGATGTATTGATTTATTTCCTTTGCATATATCCTCAGAAGTGGAAGTGCTGAATCATATATTATAAAACCCAAGTTATCATGGATTCATAATATAGTATGCAGTATTTAATGAGTGGGCAATATATATTTGTTTTACTGCCTCACAAATAAATACCTTGAGCCAGTTCACTGAAACTTTACCCAGATCATAAAAGTTTTAGAAAATAAAGAAAATTAGAAAAAGGGAGGGTGAAAGTGAGAAGAAAATTTAAGATAATTAAAGTAGTACTTTTGTTATGTGAGTTAGCTGGAAGAGAGGCAGTGGAAGTGGGATTACCATTCCAATAGGAGAGGAAGCAGGAGTGAAGAGTACTGTATTGCTTTTGGTTCTAGTATTTCAATGAGGCCTAAGTCTAAGCTTTAGCGTTTGGTGTCTCTTTAGTTTTCTCAATAGTTTCTCAGTCTGGGTATCTCAATACTTTCAAATTAATCTGGTTTTGGATACATGAAATATTTGCATTTGATAAGTGAAGAAACAGTGTTTAACAATCACTGCATATTGACCAAGTAAAATTTTATGCTGAGGTTAAAAGTGGGTGTCACTTTCAAGAAGATTAATGTTAGTGGTTGTTAAAAAAGGCACAGAGGCACATACGTAGAAATAAAATATCAAACTAGGTAAGAAAGAACTAGCTTATTTTCATGTAAGTAATGCTGCATTGCAAAATAATGAAATTCTTACTATGTTGTGAAGTCAAACAACAAATGGTAAATTAACACATTTGAGAAAATGCACGTGATAATGGAAATGCAGAAGGAAATAACTGCTAATTTCATTTCCAGATATTCTCATAAAATGTTTCAAAATATGTAAAATTATTCAGAAACATTTAAAAAGGACAATATTGAAAAACCCTTAGTTTGCATTTATTGAAGATAATATATTATGACATTTTAATTCATATGATTCTTTCTTCTAAAATTAAAAAATGTCTGCACTAAAACAAATGCTACCTCACTGTGGGTTGTAGATCGCAGGGACATTGTGCGATTTAAATGGATTCACGTTCTACCATGGCTTGTCAAATCATAGTGTAGATAAAACTATCTATTTTATTAAAAGAAAAACATGAGCCCTTTGTAGAAACACTGAAAACCTCAGGATGTTCTGCACTTCTAGTTTAATCCAAGTCAGTGTCTTAAATGATACAGACGGGAGCTGGGCCATGTGAGGTGCTGCTCTGGGCCAGGAAAGGGTACTTTGTGGCAGTTGGTGCTCAGGGTGCCCCAGGAAGGAAGGCGTCTGGCACGTAGTGGCCAGACAGTAGATAGGTACTCAATGAGTCACCGTTTATCGTTTATACTTATTTTAATGGCCCTCTTGTTTTACAAATGTCTGTAGATAAAATTCTAATACAATAGAGATGTTCCATCATGAAGTTTCTCTTACTTCATATAGTACTTCATGTGCTAATAAGGATTTAGTTTATATTCAAATTTGGATCCTTATATTTATTGTTAGAATAAAAATAATGTGAATGTTTATTATCAGATCCCATAATGGTATTACATATGTTTCAAAAAATACCCTCCAAAAGCCTTCTGGAAACTTTTGTGTAAGTTTGATGTAAATTTCTTTTAGTTATATAGTTTAATAAGTCTAATCTAAATAGTCTAAGGCTATAATCTATTCTTGGAATCATTAAATTTTATATGATATAGTGCAGTTAAATTTTATAAGGTTTCTTCTTATAAATTTAACTATGTTTATAATCTGTTGAAAGAAGTTTTGGATCACAAATTTATGATTTTGGTAAACTCCACCTGATTGCTGATATGTTCTAATTGAGCATCATAGTTTAAACATTAGCCACAATTTAATGGTTTTAAATACTGAGTAAATCTCAAGCATTTACTAGAACATAACATAAGAATAGCATGTTTGTATATTTTCATGATCTAAATTAGTGACATATAATGGAACACTGTTTATTCTCAGCTCACATCTTTAATGTTCATTACTTAATATGTTTTTTGTTTAATAGTCTTATTTTTTTATCAAATTAAGACCTAGGGAAACATTCCTAGATTTTATGTAATTACTTTAAAATGTAGGCTAATTTCAGAATTGAGAAAAGTAAAACATGAAAAGAAAATAAAGAAGTCACTGGAAATCATATTAAAATTACAGAAAAATAGTTCACCCAAACATAAATATGCTTAATATTTTTAGAGGATCTTCAGAGTACACCTCTTTAATATTCACTCCTACCACCAAATGTGGTGTGTATGTGTTTGTGTGAGTGCGCCTGCATTTGTGTATGTATGAGAGAAAAACAGACAGACAGGAAGGAAGGAGGAGAAGGCAGAAGGGATGAACTAAAGTGGTACACTTGCTTATTTTAGTTCTTGAAATCCTGATTATTACTTATTCTGGTTCTTGAAAATTTTGTGGAGATATAAATAATCCAAGTAAATGAAATTCATTAGGTTTTAAAAATCTATGCTTAAGGTACCTTGTAATATTAATTCATTGCAGAATAAATTTAGGTTCATGTTGACCATCACTTGGTGTTTCTGTATAGACAAATAACATGCTCTGAAATGAAAACAAAATTTAAATTTGAAGGCAGTAGCTTGTAAAGTGGCAAATGGGGACAAATTTAGAATCATTCATTTACTCAACAAATATTTGTTGACTCTTGCATGTGGTGAGCCTTGTGGTAGCTGCTAGGAATTATTATTAGGTACTAAATTATTGTTAACTAGTAGATATTTCTTCACAAATATCTTCTAAAGAGATACCATTCAAACGGAGTGTATGCATATTATATAGTGTTAAATTTAAAAGATCAATTCATATTATGAGCTTCCACATCGAACTTTTCCTAGTCATATTCATTTATAGTTCTAAAAAGGGAAGAAATAAATAACCAGTCTTAGCTTCAGTATATTGCAAGGATGCCAGCTTGTTGCAAGTCTTTTTTTTAAAGATCATACCCATGTCTTACAGTTTTAACTCTCTCCACAACTGAATGACAAAAACATGTCTCGTTTATGTAACGAATGCTTCATGTTTTCTTTAATTTATGCTGCAAAGGTTTTAAAATAGTTAGAAGGCTCTAAGAATATTTTATATGTAAATTTCACTTTATGTTACAAGAATCACTTCACCAAATCATGATTGTCAAAATATTGGACCGTGTGGTATATGTAATTAAAAACTGCCTTGCTCTGTCCGAGCTGTCCAGGTAAGTGATCCCAGGGGTCTCCCAAAGTGAGCCTTTCACATTCCAGGTTTTTACTGTGCATTTGTTGCTGGCGTCTAGCCTCCCACCCGCGCGGGCTGAGAGACTAAGGGAACCTCAGGCTAGTGCACTATGCTACGGAAAGATGAGGTAGTAAAAGGGGACACTAGTTACGTTGCTAGTGTCATTGCTCAGACAGTTCCGTTGGAGGATTGTGTGTACCTATGCTAAATAGAATGTTTGATTCAGAGATCTTCAAAGTAACATGTGCAGTAGTATTTCTTATATTTCTTTTGTGTTCTATATTGCAGATGGGGTTTATACAGCTGAATGAGGACCTCATATTTATCGAACCCCTCAATGATACAGTGGCCATAACAGGTCACCCACACCGAGTATACAGGCAGAGGAGATCGGCCGAGGAAAAAGCCACAGAGAAGTCGGCTCTGCGCAGTCTTTACTGCGGTATCATTTCAGGTAATTCTTCCTGCTGGAAGAGCTTAATCAGAGGTGCAGAGTGAGACGAATCCTTTAAGAACTGCCCGCTCCCGGGCCCTTCTCCTTCTCTCCCTTTTTTCCTCGCTCTCTCTCTGTCTTTCTGCTTCTCCCTTTTTAGGTCAGCTAGCTTTATCCGTAAGGTTTCTCATTTAGGAGTAATGGTTATAATATTTCCACTTTAGAATTGTCTTTTAGTTTCCTGTGAAACACTATATTTTAATATCAGAAAATGGAAACTCAGAAGGACTACCTTATAGCATGGCCCTTAACTATCTTGAGTTATAAGCTGGTTCCTTGTGGGAGAGTCTTCCATTCACTGGAGTAGAGATGACACTGGGAGAGAGTTCCAGATCTTCTGAAATTAAATACTGTGAGCTCATAGCCTTATTTTAGTCCACCTCAAAGAGAACATCACAGATATCTCTTTATTTTGAGTAGAAGCATCTTCTTAAAAAAAAAAAAACTCATCTAAGAATCATGTTGAAATTTAAAATTTAACAGCAGAATAGGAAGAAAAATAATGGTTTGCACTTTTAAAATTTTATTTTCAGTAAGTGAATCTCATAAATCTGGAACTTTTCAGAGGCTCATTCCTAACCAGGAAACCCTCTTTCTTTTTTGTCTGAGAGTCCTTCAGAGAAGTTAGTAAAGATAACTGGCTTGTGTGCTTTCTTATCACCTTCATTCAGTGGCATTTGTATGAATGCTAAATATACATATATATATATTTTGAACTGGGGATATAGTTCAGTGGCATGGCACCTGCCTGGCAATCATGAGGTTGTGAATTTGATTCTTGGTACCAAAACAAACAAACAAAGCAAAAAAAAAAAAAAAAATAGAAGGTGATTTTTTTACACGTACGTAGAACCTTAAAGTTTAAACAGATGTTCAGGGAACAAGTCATAATTTCCCTAGGAAAATATTTAGGTTTTTTTTGTTTGTTTTTTGAGGGATATATTTTGGCACTGAGGATCAAATTCATGACCTAATGCCTGCCAGGCAGGCGCTTATGCCACTGAGCTAAACCCTCGGGCAATATTTTGATATCTAACCTAGACAACTCAGTATTTGCTGATATGAGAAATGCTTCCAATATGAAGAAGTATGAATTTACTAAACGGTTTTCAGTGTAATGATTTTAAACTTTAGCTTACAGATTTGAAATTAGTTATTAATATAGAGCCAAGATAATTCTAAAATTAATTATGGCCTTGTAGCTGGATTAGTTAGATGAACGGTGACAATATGATTTGCAGAGATAGTAAATGTCTAAATTATCAATTGTGAGGCTTCAGAAAATATTTTAATATGTGTCTGTTTAGAATGTAATTACAGCAAAATAATCTGTGAATTGTATTTTCTTTTGAGGAAAGTCACAATATCAGTTAGTATAAGAATTATTTCACACGTAGTTAAGTGAATCTATCTCCTTTCACAATATTCAATGTATACAATCAAATAAATCTGAAACACTTCCTGCTCCTTATTGTAAGAACTTTAGAAGCACAGGAGATAGCAAACGCTGATAAAAACTAATAGCAAATGAGAGAGAAAGCAATAAGAAAGCAAGCCAACCAAGCTTTTGTATTGTGAGACTATGAAAACAACAGTAATGACTTGGACTTATTCCATTTAGGAGTTTGATTTGTGTGAGTTATACCCAAAATCTGCACTCTGTGCCCTGTGAGTCACAGTACGTTCCAGCTGTTCTAATCACTCATGTGCGCTGTGACCCCGAGAGCAGAGCTCCTGTGCCCTTATGCAGAAAGCCAATTCTTTCAGAAAATTTTCAGTTTTGAAAAGTTAATAAAATTTAATTCCACGGTTCATATCTGGCAAATAATGTTCTTAATATTATGTATATCAGAAATAAGGACATACTTTATGCATGACTGTTACATATTCATTTTGACCTCCTTGGATCGAGCATTTGCATGCAGAGTACTGTGCTATCACCAATTCAGTGATTTAGTGAACTTCATATTTTCAGATTATGGGGTCAGCATACAACTATTATTTTAAAGTTAACAAATCACGATGTGAAATACTCCCTTAATATGTACCAATGTATTTGATTGCTGCTTTTCCCATGTTACTTTAGGCTTATGTGTTAATATATTAATAATATGACAAATTTTGATAATGTAACAGTGCTACCATCTTAAAATGGAATTATGACTTCAACTTGGCTTTTTAACTATTCCTTTTCTTCATTCCAATCCCTTAAATAGATTATGCATAAATATGTCAAAAATAATTATGATTATGTATAAATATGTCAAAAATGATTGACAAATCACCTGGCAACATTTATGATACAATAGTTAGAATACTTTAGAAGTACATTACAGAATATGAGAGCCATCCTTAGGACATACACTCACAGTTCTTACCTTGTGGCAGGGATTGAATCAGGGAAACTCTCCCTCCCCACTTATGTGGGCCTTCTAGTATGTGCTGAAGACAACCAAGCAGTAGACATGCATGAGAGGAGTGCAGGGAGGAATTCACATGTAACTCTGAAGGGCAATGAGAGCCTTCTTTATTATAGTATAGGCCAAGATGCTACAATAGAGAACAGTAGTCCAAAGAGGACAGGAGTTTATATTCCCAACTAGTTTCAGTTCACAAGTATGCAAGTGAGTCTAGAGAAATTAGTCCCTCTGAGCTGGGACATCCTCCAGTGGCCCAAATTCTTCCTACCTTCTTGTTTGGCATATTCCCAATGTGGTACCTCCTGCAGTGTCCACCTGATCT
Source organism: Hydrochoerus hydrochaeris (assembly GCA_004027455.1). Taxonomy (NCBI): domain Eukaryota; kingdom Metazoa; phylum Chordata; class Mammalia; order Rodentia; family Hydrochaeridae; genus Hydrochoerus; species Hydrochoerus hydrochaeris. The sequence goes on along the minus strand of PVLA01001312.1, from coordinate 330,876 downwards.
CACCACACTTTGTCTTGATTTTAGCCCATGAGATAAGGTGTAAGGAGAAAGCAGGGGGCACTTTTCTTTTAAAGAGTGGCCCAGAATAAATGCTAGTTCTGAAAGTATTCCGTTCTTCGATGTTTACGTACATAATCACATCCAGTGAACAGCCACAAACTTTTCTAAGAAGACAAAAAGGAGGGGACTGGGGGATGAAATTCTTACCTCTAAAGGAAAGAAGAGGAAAATGAATTGAAGAGGCAGTTCATAATCTCTGTTCCAGAAACCTTCCTAAAATCTAAGCATGAGTAAGTGACAGAGAAATTAAGAAACAAAATGTCTGAGTAGAAAAAGTCTCACTTTCTGGTCACTGGTTGCACTCATATTAATCTCATCTGTCTACAAGGAGTTGACACTGGTGACTCTATCTTTCTCATTTGTAGTAAGTGCGTTCTCTGTAGTAGTTAGTTTCTCATTTTCTTTCTAGGCCAGTGATGAATCCATCTGGAAAGGTGCCAGTAAAAATAAGGAAAGGTGCTAATGCAATTTGAGACTGGATCTATGTCATATATATATATTCTTTATGATCAACTTGTTAAGTAATGATCTTGCCAAGATGAATTTCTTCACATCTGTGGGACTGTTCCCTTTAAATATTTACCATACATTTATATTCTAAGATACTGACATATCTGCAGGTAGAATTGATAGCACCGATAGAAAAACTACAGTCAGAAAAATCACAATTAAATTTTAAATTTAGTTGACTTCAGGATTCTAGCAAAACTAATTTCTATCTTTTCCTTTCCTCAAGATCTTTGGTACTAGCTTCTGGTACCATACCTGGATCTATAAATTTTACTTTTAGTCATAGTAATTCTGTTTCAGATGACTACCTAGTTTTTGTTTGCATTGCTTTGTTACATACTAATTATTTGTATTTTCTTTAAAAAGAAATGTTTGCTTTTATTATCAAAACTTCACACACTTAATGGCCTCTACTATGTGATATTTAGAAAAAGTTTGGTTTACTAAATAAATGTTCAACTTGTGTTATTGCTAGAAAAATTGCAGAAGAGTGATTCTTCAGATAACTGAGAACAGAAAAGCTTCCAGCAGTGGTGCTAGAAACCAGTTCATGTTACATCTCAGAGCTGACCTGGCTTGGCCCTGAAGCATTAGAAGGAAATCAGTAGGGCAAGAATCAAGGAGGTAAATTAATCCTGTAATCACACACACACACACGCACACACACACAAAGGCAAAGAAAAGTAACATAGGTGATAAATGTAATAGGATAGGATAGGATAGGATAGGATAGGATATATAATAAACAAGTTTAAACCAAAGTCCTTGAAACAGGACTCCAGAAATTTATCAGAAAGCAAGAAGAGGAACTATAACAATACATGTCCTTGAATTCAAAACAAAGTTAGATATATCCAAAGAGACACAAGTAATTGAACACAAATGTTTCTCTCCACATTTCCAGAGACTACCTTGAAATTATAGTAAAGAATTATATAAGGTATTGATCAGTAAATGCACAAAGTTTGGGAAAAGTGATAATGGCAATTTAAAGTCGTCAAAAGAATTTGTGTAAATACCAAGGGGAGGAACCTGTGATCGGCATTTTAACAATGAATTGCGGCGATGATGGCATAACTATAGAAACTTATTAAAACTAATTAAACTGTGCACTTAAATGGCTGTGTATTATGATATGTGAGTGACACTTCAATAAAGTTGTCAAAATTATGGAATCATACATTATTGAAGCACCTCCTGCATACAGGAAGTTGTAAAGTGATTTGTCTAACTGCTGAATTATCTCGAAATGAACAAATTCATGAGCTACCGTAGAAGTAAAAATAGAGGAAGCATAAACACCACAGGTATCGTCCTTGTGCACACCCTTAGACATCGATTTCTTCTATCTTGTGATAGTCACTACTCTGGTTGCTGACACCACATTTTGTAATTGGCTTTTGTTCAGCAGTACTTGTAGGGCTCATCCATATTTTTGCACATTGCTGCAGGTGGTTACTTTCTGTTACTATATAGCATTCCATTATATTTCATTGTATAAAAAGGCCAAAATTTATTTTTCCTTTTTACAATTGGTGGGTAATTGAACTATTCACAATACTGGTTCTCTGGCTGGGTATCGTGGCACATGCTTGTAATCCCAGGGGCACAAGAATCACAAATTTGAGGATAGGCTGGCCAACTTAGTGAGTCCTTGTCTCAAAGTATAGATTTTAAAGAGGGCTAGCAATGCATTTCAGGCAGAGCACTTGCCTAGCATGCGTGAGGCCCTGGGTACAGTCTCTAGTATGGTTGAAAAATTAGTGCTTCTGTGAATAACTTGTATATGTAGCTAGTATGAATTTGTGTTGAGTATGTATTTTAGATCTTTAATCACTAGATATGCAAATGTTCACACAGATTGCAGAATCTGTCAGCTAGGTTTTTCATGTGTTTATCACAATTTAAACTGCCAGCATTTATGTGTATCTGAAGTGTAGTTGTCCTTGCTTTTTGTAGGTACTGGACAGAGTCAGCTTCTTTCATTTTAGTCACTGAAGAGATTTTAATTCATTTAATTTATAGTGGTTTTAATTTCCCTGAAGACAACTGTAATTGAGCACTTTCTCATATACTAGTAGGCCATATAGATATCTGCTGGTGAGAAACGTCTGTTATCTGCCACTGATTTATTTTATTTTGGAAAAGTACTGAATATATATTCTACTTGGTGGCACACTTTTCATTTTGACAGTGGCATGCATGTTATTTTCCACTAAGTTGCTTAATTTTTATGTAATTACATTTATGTTTTGTTCGTGGTAGCTGCTTTATTTTGCTGCATGAGGAATCTTTATCACCCTGAGGTACAACTTTCATATATTCTCTATGGGAGGTGGAGCCCAAGTCCTTGGCACCAGGCATAGTGATTCAGGAGCTGGGCTCATCTGCCTGACCTCAGCATGTGTGAGGCAATCCCTGCGGGTGCTTCTAGTAAGTAGACCTTTATTTTGTCAATTGTGTCAAAAAGAAAATCATAGTATCTTTATTTATCAATTTATTTTTGTTTATATGGAGCTCTGGACAGATAGTTCACTTAGGGGATCTTATAATAGCAAGCTATCAGCTACTCTAGGAAGCAGGGAGTATTATTAACTCTACTTAAGGTAACTGAGGCTGACTGGGTGATGTTAGTTTCCTAAAAGGAAGAAGTAATAAGTGACAGAAGTCTTGTCTATCTAATATAAAGTTCATAGTACAACACTAAGTGCCTTCTGTGTTCCATCTGTGCAGAAATTTACTTAATTTTGCTCGCTGGTGTGAATAATTATTTCCAAATGAGGATTCATTTACAAACTCATTTTTCTGTTGCAGATAAAGGAAGACCTAAGTCTAAAAAAGTAACAGAAACTGGAAGAGGGAAACGGTATTCATACAAATTACCTCAAGAATACAACATAGAGACTGTAGTGGTTGCAGACCCAGCAATGGTTTCCTATCATGGAGCAGATGCAGCCAGGAGATTCATTCTAACCATCTTAAATATGGTAGGCAAACTTTAAAGTGCGCTTGGAATTTTTTCAAGAAAACTCTAAGGAAGAAATGTGTGAGTATTTATAATGAAGTTCTTTAAAAATTAACTCACTACTATTCTTTTTGTTTATTAACATCAGTACAAATGCTGATTTGGTATCTTTAGATATACCAAATTGATCCATCTCTGAGAAATAGCAGAATAGTGATTCCTATGTTTTTTAAAAAAGCAATTCACTATTAGTTTTGATGTGGCAAAACTTGCTGTTATTTTTGTACTATATTTTCCTTATTTAAAGAAAGGCATTTGTTAATATTAGCAGGAATTTTGTATTTGCCTATATGGATTTTTGTAACTCAAACACTATATATTAATTATGAAATGGTATACAATTGGATGTTGGTATCTCTTAAGCTCTTACATGAGTATGCAAAATTAAATGTCAAATGTGATTCTGTTTGATTAGTCAAACTTAACAGCTACTAGATAAAACTTTAATTAGCTGAATCATAGGTAGCTTAATTTCATGACAATTTCGAGATTACAGAAGTCTAGTATGTATTTAGCATCTTAAGAATGCCTACTACTAAATTAATTTTAGTATAGCTGTGTAACTTTTGGGTAGGCCTTCTTCAAGAAAGAAAGTTGTAGTGATAATGGTTATTAGGAAAGAATAAACAGAAATAAGATAACCAAAAACATGCCCATTTATAATTCTGATTATCATAGAAAATAAAGTAAGATCCATTGAATCATTAATAAATATATGCTAGTTTGTTATTTTTATTACCATTTGACTGTTTTATCACTGGACAGAGTTTTCACACTTTAACATTTCTGTCCGTATTTAGTTGCATCTTGACTATCCTGCTATTATTCCTTAAAAGGTAGACTAAGAACTTTAGTCTCTTCTACATATTAAGGCCTCAGTAAACCTGGGTTAGATGTGGCAGTTATAAATTCTGTAATACAAGTGAAATAATTACTATTTTTAAAATCAAGGTACTACCTTAAAAAAATCATCTTGCTTTCCAGCTTTTAAAAATAAGATTTCTCAATTAAAGTGAGACTTTCCCATATTTGACCTTTAAAAAAATTTTAAGATGTTTTTCAGTTTTATTTTAGGATTTCTATTTTTATTTGTTTTTAGGTTTTTAACCTTTTCCAACACAAGAGTCTTGGTGTGCAGGTCAATCTTCGTGTGATAAAGCTAATTCTGCTCCATGAAACTCCAGTAAGAATGTCTTGAGTTTTTATTCATTAAGTGGATGAGAAATTGTGTTTAAGAACTTTAAAGTGAAGGGAAAGTTAGACATATACTTTTATTGACTTAAAATCCAGAAATACCCACTGAGTCACTTAAAGTATACATAAAACTGACTTAGTTTTGGTTAATACCTCAATTTTATTCAAAAAAAGGAATGTTCTTAGTTTCCAAGACTCCTGAAAACAAACCCTAAGTTTCCAAAATGTAATTTTAAAAAGTCATTTTAAATAACAGATTTATTCTATCACTTTAACATGTGCTTTCAAGTGTTTTCTTATCTGTAATTCATTCTAGATGGAAAATGGTCTGTGGTATCATTTTGACAAGCACCTTTACAGGTGTTTCAGGAAGCCTTCATTCTTAAACTGTAGACATAATGAATTATTCACATCTGAAAATTTCAGTTTTTAAATATCCTGTTGCAACTTTTTTTTTTCAGAGTGGTATTAAACAGATTTTTGTAATATCGTACCTTCATAAAATTTTAAGATTTTTAGTTCAGGCTAAATTAATCATAAATGCCTTCCAGGTTCTAATTAACATTATGGTTAGAAGTCTGCTTTAGTAATTTAGGAAGTTCCTTCAACTTTTAGTTTTTTGTATATGTAGGAACAATCTACCTTGAAATAAAATGTCTTCTGTTGCAGGCAGATCTGTACATTGGGCACCATGGAGAGAAAATGCTAGAAAGTTTCTGTAAGTGGCAACATGAAGAATTTGGCAAAAAGAATGATATACACTTAGAGATGTCAACAAGCTGGGGAGAAGACACGACGTCAGTGGATGCGGCTATACTTATAACAAGGTAAAATTTCCATGGCCAGTTAAATACCATTCCTGATTCAATGGCTATGCTGTTAATCCCATTAATCCCTTGACATTATGCTTTCATTCCAAATTTCATGTTTCCCCCCAATTTTGGCTTAATGATTTTAATTATTTCCTTTAATGTAGAATAGCTGATTTCTGATTCACAAAATGTTGGGTAGCAAACTGACAAACAATTTGGTTAATTAAAAAATTCACACTCAAACTTTTGACATCCAAAGCCATTCATAATGATAAATGAGAAATGCTATGTTGATTTTGGTGGAGCTTCAAAATCATAAAGCTACACTGTATGTTTTCCAGTCATCACCATGTAAAGTAAATTAGTAAGTTAAATTCATCAGTTTTCTGGTTCCATCTGAAAAATAGTTTCAATTAAATTGCTAGTTAATTTCTAGCTACATTGTGAATTTACTACTCACAAATATTTATAATGCAGCAGGACAATATATAAATACCACAAGATGAAATAAATTCCAGCAATATAAACTGTAAGTAGTATCTAGCACTAGTCATTATCCATGAATTTGTCTTGCTTAATGATAATTCATTTTCACCAACAACTTAATTTTGGTCATTAAACATGTTTCATTCATTTTCACCAACAACTTAATTTTAGTCATTAAACATGTTTCATATTACAGAATGCATAATAACATACTTAAACATTTTCTGAAATCTACTTAATTCATGGTAGTTTATTAATTATATAAAAACTATTCTAATTATTAATAATTCATAAAGAAAAAAATCCCCATACAACAGTACATACAGATGCAGCTAGTTAGGTAGAAATGATACTTGACTTCTGCAATAAACAGCTACAAAACTACAAATCTACAAAACAACTACAAACAGTCATTGCAAAATAAAAACAGAAGACTTCAGTCCCTGAATGAAAGAAAATGTATACGTTAGCCAGAAAATTATTATAACTTTGGTTATGGGGACAATTTCTTGCTTGGAATTACCAGCAAGTAGGACCACAGTGATCCTTCTGAGGATACCAGAGGTAAGAGTGAAATGCATGAGAAGATGCCACAAAGTACAAGTGCAGATCACCTTTGAGAACTTGACAAGTTTGAATATGCCCAGAGACTGCCTCAGATCTATCCAAGGGTGGCCATAACTTTAGATTTGGAAAACATAGTATGAATTAATGATGGAAGTCACAAGCGTGGAGCAGTGGTGTGAGAATATTGACGTGAGCTGGGTTTTTAAAGGACCCCAAAAGTAAAGTGATTAGGAATGACCTGTACATTTCATTGCATGATCTTATCAAATCGACCTTGTCACTGACAATTTCTTAAAGGAAACTATACCATAGAGAAGACGCATGTTATCAAGACATATTTTAACAATGTTACCAGCAAAATAATTTAAATAAATAGAAACTTAATAGAAATTGTAAAATGAGATAAAGGAATTAAATTTTAATTACTTCTTAAATAATTTGAAATGAATTTATGTCTTGTAATCTTTTAGAAAAGATTAGGGTCTACATTTTTATAAAAATAACTATAAATTAGTTTCTTCTTTAAAAAGTATTTCTAAAGAAGCATATTACTGTGACATTGATTTCATTCTTTATATCTAAAGCTATTTTTCTATTAAAAACTGAAAAAAAATCAAGAATTCCTTTAAATTTTGAAACTTTTTATGTAATAAACTCTTCAAATCAGAATTCTTTTTTGGGGAAATAGATTTTTGTTTTATTTGATTCAGATATTTAAAAAACAAAGCAAAATAAACATATTTTCTACCCTATGAACTCTTTCTTGATTTCATTTCCATCTTTTTCTCTTTAGAAATAACCTGCCTGGTTTATTATCTACATGACTATTTTTATATTTTCATTACATATATGGATAAACATATAATTTATAATATTGCACTTTTACATGCGATATGAATAATACCAAATCCTTCTGCAACTTGCTTTTTCTAATTCAACATTATGCTTTTGAGATCTGGTGGTAGTGAGTTATGTTGGTCCAATTGTTTAACTATTGTGTAGTAGTGATCCATTGAATGAATGATACTACCATTTATTTTCCAGCAGATGGACATTTAGGTTGTTTCCAGTCTCTTTCTCTCATAAACTATGCTATTCTGGCCCTCCTTATATATGACCTTTGATGCACATTAACTAGGTATTTTTCATTATAATCTACTTTATAATTAGCCTTTCCTAGCCATGCAACACAGATATTTTTTAAAAGAAAAAGTTAATAAAGCAGAGTAGTATGACATATTGCATACATTTAAAAAGTTGTAAAATATAATATAGTTAATAACTGACATTCACCTATTCACTTAGGGAACAGAACATTATTCTTAGAATTGAAGTTCTCATTTTACATACTTTTACAATTCATATTTTCTCACAAAAACTTATTCCAAACATTCATTTGTCCTTCAGTAGTATTCTCTAGGAAATATTGTAAGGTAATTCTTTTCCCCCAAGCTTATTCTCCTCTTCAAAATTTAAAAATTAGCTTTTAAAATATTCTCATAATATACAAATATTCTCATGATAGAAATTAAACACGTTTGTATTATCCAACTCTTACTTCTCTCTAATTCAAAGGTAACTCATGTTAAGAGTTAGTATGTATGTAAAGTTTGTATATATGTAGTATTTAGTATTTTTCATTTGTAAATATGCCATCGAAGTCCTTGCATGTCCTTCCCTGTAGCAAACGGAATAACATCCCCTTGAATGCATCCGTATCCTAATCCTCAGAACCTGTGAATGCATCACCATTCATGGCAAAAATGGTTGTGCAGATGTGATTAAATTAAGCATCCTGAGTTGTGAGATTATCTGGGATTATCAGAGGGGCATCGCAAGTAATTACTCAAGTCCTGAAACATGGAGCAAGGATGCAAAACTACAGTGTCAATGAGACAGACTGGTACATGACACATAGCTCTGGCTGTGAAGCTAAAGGAAGAGGCCAGAGTTGAAAAATATAGAGAATGTGTGGAAATTGTACAAGAAAATGAACTACACAGTAGAGCATCTGAGAGGACAGGAAACTTTTTTTTTTTTTTTTTGGTTAGCAGGAACTGAACTACAACTTTGCACTTGCTAGGCAGACGCTTGTACCACTGAGCTACATCCATGGCCCTTGAATTTTTTTTTCTTATCTGATTAAGTTTGTGGTAATTTGTCATAGCAGTGATAGGCAACAGATAATAATCATACTGATCTACAAATGGAGGAAGAAACAGAGATACTATATATTACATAGAAGTATCCCAATTAATTTTGTGTGTGGGGGGTTGTTCTGTTTTGTTTTGGTTTTTGGTACTGGAGATAAACTCATGACCTGACACTTAATGGGCAAGTGCCTGAACCATTGAGCTAAATCCTTGGCACTGTCATAATTGGTTTAATTACTTTTTTACTTATAGAACTTTCTGCTTTGTTGTTAGATGATATTTTAATCTGTAACTATAAATATGTGTTAATATTTACTTAAGTTTTAAAAATGACTTGCCCTGTCTCGGAATAAACATATATAAAACAATGATAGGTACTGACCAAATTCTTCCTTACAGGAAAAGGTTTATGTGGAGGATCACTTTTTCTCTGTATCTCTGCTTCTAATGACACAGCAGTGAAAATTAGTCCATTGAATGGAATATTTTATTCCTAACTGACCTAGTACCACTTATGCAGACAGTCTATATAACTATTTTGTGTAGTTGTGGATTTAAATTCTCATTTTGGCTCATAATGGCTCTGTGCATATGAAGTGTACATCATAATTTCATTATGTGAGTTTATGGAAATGATACTGTTAGATTTTGGCAATGGAAAAGACCAATAAATTTTGCTTAAGTTCTGATTTATAGTGAAATAAAAGAAATGTAGACTTTAATTTCCAAGAATGAAGATGCATCTGAGAATAAGACTCACTGTAGACTTTAATAGTGCCCTGGGATATACCTATAAATGATTCATTGAAATATTATTCTATGATTTGTATTAAATCAAGATATTCTGCCATTTCTCTGTTTTATTAAATTTTCTGTCAAACTTGCCAGTCATATTCATTTGAAAGTAGCTTTTGAAAATATTGCACATAAACCAAAAGCATTTTCATAAATATGAAAGGCAAATCCATTATTAATAAAATTCAGTTTTAAATTACAGTATTTTCAAAAGACAGATATATCTTCTCTATGATTTCAGAGTGAAATGTGAAAATTACACGAAGCAGTAATTTGTTAGGAAAACATTTTATAGTTCAGAGTTGACAGTTGGGAAAACATATTTTATGGTTTTGTTACCGTGAGCCCATAGGCATTAGATCAGTTTTAAACTATTTACTTTATTGTATTACACAGAAAAAAATTGACAAATATATTATCTCAGATAGGTTTGGATTTAATAGAACACTATGCATTATGGCTGAGACTAAAATTAATCCTTGAGATATATTTTTTCTAGTAATGTGTCCATGTAGCCTACAACATTTAATAATTATCTAAGGAATGTATTCACTAAAACATGCACCTGGTATGAGTTCAGCCTGGCAAATATGGGTAAGAGCGTGGAACCCATAGAAATTAATATTTTTCTCATTTCATTTTTCACAAGTTCATTGCAAAGCTAAAGATCAGGCCACTGTTATAGTTACACTAACAAAGGACACTTTCCCCATAACTGTCTGTCTCCCAGCCATCCTACACACACACAAAAAAAACTTTGAACATTTTGAAATTACAAATGCATTATTTTGGTCCTCTAGGAAGAAACAGATAAAGAACTGGAGATTAAGAATGATAGTCTCATCTGAGTTTTATTAATGCTGCGAGTGATTTATTCTTTAATTTTAGCAAGAGGTTCTCCTAGTGCTTTTGGATAAAAAAAACTTGTGCAATTTTTATGTTTTTTCAAAATAATATGCTTCATGCATTTGTTTGCTAAGTGAACAGAAATTGTCTGCGTGAAGTACCTAAGTGCCCTTGACAGTAAGCAGTATGTTTGTTATAGTTTTATTATGTTGTTTAGTTACAGATGAAGTCCCTTGATTCACATAATAAAAATGAAATAATCATGATGCAGGCTCATGCATCATGATATGATGTGTTATATATTTAGCAAGACATATAAAATCTCTTTTCCCTTACATCTGAATATATTTTACACTCAGTGATTCTTGGCCCTAAGGTAAAGCTTTGATTTTGTGTTTCCCTTTGATTTGCTGCATTACCATATTATTCAATATCTTTTGGGTGTTTCTTTCTCCATTTGTTTGTTGGCAAAGAAGACTGTCATTTTTTAATACAAGCTCTTCATCTTTCTCACTGATTCCAGGGACCTTACTGCATTACCAAGGTGACTGTGTCATCATTTTCTGAGCCTTTAAAGACTGCTTTGTGTCCTTCCCTGCATTCAGTGCTTGGCATAGAAGAAACAGTGAATGCTACCACATCCAACTGCACAAGTTATGCACTACAATATTTAGAGGAAACAATTTACATTGTGTATGCCATTGTATCCGTAAAGTACACCCTGCCCAATCTGGCCTAATGAGGCATGGTGTCACAATGAAAAATTTGATTTCTATTCCCTAAGGAACAAAAAATCTAAATGTATTTTGTCATTTACTTATCAGAAATACTCCAGAAAGCCTTTTCCATTTGCCTTTATTTATAGTTATTGTCCAACTTTTGATACATTATGTCACCAGGGAAATACAAGTTCCTGTATCATTTGGAGTTAATTTTGAAATGCAGAAATACTTTACTTAAATTGAGCATTAGAGAAAGTAGATTTTTGGCTCATCTTGATAGGCTGGTGAGGTTTTCTTTACTTCTCAGAATCAGCAGAAGAGTTAAAGAAACAGGCATGATGAAAGACAGTGAAGAGGAAAACTCTGGGAATGTCTAGGGATATTGTCCACTAAAATTAAATAATCATGGACCATCCACATTCTCTTACTGTAATGACCATTTTATTTCCTCTGAAAAAGCGAGTTTCAGTCTGAGGGGAAGTTTTGTGATCTAAAGCCAATGACTAGGGTATTATGACCAGAAAATAATGAAGTAGTAGAGAGAGAGAAAGTCCCAAGGGAAAAGTGCTGAGAGTTGGAAGTGTGCGTGTTAAAGGATTACCTCAGCTGGGCTACTGTGGAACCGCTCAGCTGTTTTAAAAAAAAAAACCTTAATTATGATTCTGCGAATAAATATTATGATTGAGAGCAGTCCTGTTTGGTCTAGATGACAAGTTTTAGTTCTGTATTTTGAATATTGAAAGAGGCTGAGTACTGGTTTACTTGGAAGAAGATGATGGGGGATAGGTAGAGTACTTATATTTTGAGGATAAAATTTCAATTCAGTAGTGCCTTAGTTCATGAACTTGATTCTTCCCATGATTCTGGTTGCAAACTGGGTTGGATGAGAACTGAATCAAATTCGGTGCTTAGTTCTATGGTGAAATCCACTTTTTCAGAGGAAATAAGTTTGATTCAGTTCTCTTTCAGCATGGTTTGCAACCAGAATGGTGGAGAGAATTGAGTTTGTGAACCAAGCTACAACTGTATATCTTCTTTAATTTATCACATTTTCTAATTGTAGAATGTATTTTCAAATTCTTTTTAAACAATAAAAGTCATAATAAAAATCTCATCACTAATGGATAATGATTATTTAGTTCATCAACATCTTTTTCCTTGATATTTACTTTTTAATTACTAATTTAAAAAATCTACTTTGTGACATTCATTCAGTTGGAATAATAGATTTGTAAGATATATGGCATTCTAGTAGGATTATATATACTATATATTCTTTAAAAAATTGAAGAACTAACAGCTAAGCCAGGTGTTAAATACTAACAGCTAAACTGGGTATGATGGCAGAGACTTGTAATCCTAGCTTTCAGGAGAATGAGATAGGAAGACTGCCCTGAGTTTGATGCCAGCATGGGCTATATGGTAAGTGCAAGGCTATTCTGCACTACAAGTGAGACCCTAGCTCAATAAATAAAAACAAGCAGACAAACACATAAAACAGAACTAACAACCAACCTAAGTTGTCCAAGATTGATTACCTTGTTCATAGATTAACGATAATAGGAAGCAATAACATATTTGTGGAATACCTTAAATTTGTATAAATTAGTAAAAATGTGTTACCTTGTTGTGTTATTTGGAAGCACACAATAATTAATTAGTAGGCAAAATGTTGTACTGCTGTACTTTGTCTACTGTATTTGGGGGAGGTCCATTACCTTGCAAGTCAGATGACTGGAACTGTGCAGTAGATACTTGGTCCTCTAATTTAAAAGTGTCTTTGAATTGTATTATCCAGGCAAAAAGAGGTGGGAGAAGGCATGATCACTGAAATAAATCCTAGCAAGGGGATAACATTCAAGACAGCCTGAGTCTCTGCCTGCTTAAGTCAAAAAGAAAGAAAAAGAGAAATAAGAAAGAAAGAAAGAAAGAAAGAAAGAAAGAAAGAAAGAGAAAGAGACAGAGAAAGGAAAGGAAAAAATAGAAATAAAGCTTGTTAAATAGGGAGGAGAAGAGAGGTTGAAGATATAGTAGGTGAATGGAAAAAAAGCTGTTATGCACAGGTAAAAATTTCCTACAATGAATGTGGTTTTTACATATATCTAAAATGCACCAATAAATTTTTTCTTTAATGTACTGGGAATCAAACTTAGGGCCTTGCACTTGCCAAGTGTGTTGGTTACTTTTCCCTCATTGCTGAGACAAAACACCTGACACCCAAAATTAAGGAAAAAAAGGTTAATTTAGATCACAGTTTGTGGAAGTTTCAGTCCATAATCAACTGGCTCCAAGGCAGGGTGGCTCATGGCAGAGGAGCAACAGTTCTGACAGCAGAAGACAGCAAAAGCAACAAAAGCAACAAAAGCAAAAGGAGATTTCCCTAGTGTAAGAAACTGAAAGGGCAAATATGATCCAAAATCTACACTAAATACACATAAGGGCAAGAAACTGTCCAAAGAGGATATATATATATATATATATATATATATATATATATATATATATCGTAGCTAAGATGACTATACTACTAATTAATTCTATTAGTTAATGGAAAAGAACAGTTAATATTCATATGGTTTGATCAATTTTGCATGTCTATATCTGGCAATCTAATCAAACCTTTTGAAGGTAACAATATGCAATATTACAGCCATTATTATATTACTATCATCTTGTCTTGAAAACCTGCACTGTTACTGTTCCAGGTTTTTTGTTGTTGTTTGAATGTCTCTTTTACTTTTTATTTTTCTTTTAAGTGTCTTTTTTTCTCTTACATAAGTAAATAAAAAATAACCATTAAAAAAAGTGGAGGAGCATGAGAGCAGACTCCCTTATATTGTATGCAGGTCACACCTACCCTAGAGCAGATATAGTACTTAAGCAAAATTTCAGCATTGGACTATGAATCAATCACAAATTCTAGAAGTCTGCCCCCATGACTGCATGAGATGTTGACGGGACACCCAGACCCAAACAATAACACCAGGCAGGTGCTGTGCTGCTGAGTTACATCCCAAGCTAACATTTAATAATAAATGTTTTTAAAAAATCAACCAATAAATGCTGAGAGGACTACAGGGCAAAAGGAACCATTCTCTAACACTGGTGAGAATGTAGATCCTTACAAGTAATTTGAAAATCAGTATGGAGATTCCTCAAATAAGGAATCTTTTTCTGAACTACAGTCCTGTTTGACCCACCTATTCCCCTTCTTGGTATCTTCCCAGAAGAATTAAAAGCATCCTATCACAGTAATATATGTGGACTCACATGTATAGCGGCACAATTTGTAATAACTAAGTCTTGAAAAAACAGCCCAAATGCCCATCAACCAATGAATGGATAAAGAATTTCATTTTTATATACAATGGAATACCACTCTGATATAAAGAAGGATAAACTTGAGACATTTTTGGTAAACGAATGCATCTTGAGAGCACACATTTAAGTGAAATAAATCAAACACATGTGTAAATATCATATTGTTTCTCTTGTAGTAGAAAACAAAGCATAAATAAGGACCAAAATGGTTGATAGATATTAGGAAGTAGGAAGAAAAAGTTCTAATGAGAAGTAGAACAAGGAAGGGAGAGAGAGAAAAAAAGAGTGAGAAGGGAAAGAGAAAAAAGAACAGTAGAAGGAAAAATGGAAACAAAAGCTTTTGTAAATAAGAGGGGAAGATTAAAGGGAGTGTAGGGAATTGAGGAAAAAAAGAAGAATCAAGATATGTACAGGTACAAATTCCCTATGATGAATGTGATTACTATATATCTCAAAAGTGACCTAATAAAATTAATTTAAAAAAATTTTATGACCTAATAAAATTAATTTTAAAAAATTTTAAATTCATGTTTAAAAAATTTTATACAATTTTTAGAAATGCTAAACACTTGTTCTCAGCTAACCTACAGAAATAATAAATCTAGTCATGTAAGTTATCAACTTGAATTAATTTGTTATTAATTGAAGAAGGATACATGCATTCATAAATCCTGAGTGTGATTTGAATGCATTAGATCATAACTGTGTAGGGAGCTGAGGATTTAGCTCAGCGGCATAAGTGCCTGCCTTGCAAGCACACAGTTGTGTGTTCAATTCCTGGTACTGATAAAAAATAAATAAGTAAATTAATAAATCATAACTGTGATTATAGTCGAGAGATTCTGCATGTTTTGCAGAATCATCTGTCAGGAATTTGCCAAAAATGGAGAAAAATTTAATAATTATTAGTGTTAAATATTTAATTTCCTAATTTGTTCATATCTATAGCTACCACAAATTTTTTTCTTTTCTAAATTGTTGGAAAAGAAATAATAATATTATATCAGTCATTAAATTTTTATAATGAACTATACTAACATAATCTCCAATTTGGAAAGATTTTTTTAAAAAAATGTTAACTCTTAATTGAGACCAATGTGAGCATTTTATTGATGTGATTATGAAGACTTTCAAGAAATTTGGTAAAAGTTGTTGCATGATATAAAATATAACAATAAAATGAAGCCTATATGTCTGTTTTTCTTTGTACAAAAAGATAATACCACAAATAAATTACCATTTTACTGTATTTAATTTCTACATGGCCTTTAACAGATTGATTCATTTCCTTGTTTGTGAGAATCTGCCTGACTACATGATGAGAAATATTCACATTATAGTTATTTACAAATTATAGGAAAAAATATATAAACTCTCCCTTTATGTGAACAGATGAGGAAAAAAGGTATAGCAGTAAATTCTGAGGAGATACAATAACTGAATCAGTTTGTACAAATAAAGAACATAGATTCTTGGGTTTTAACTTCCATAGGAGATATTTCAATGCAGTCGGATATAGAACCAAAGTAATTACACAGAGCTTTAACTCATAGTGAGACCACTGATAAAAGTGTAAGGTAGAAAGATCTCCACCAGCAAGGACAGATTTTCAAGAAGTAATTACTCTGTTTCATCCATCATCTCAGGTCAGGGAAAAATGGCTCTCAGGTCTTCATTTCTATGAATCTGATTCTAAAAATTGGAGCACTTAGTGAAAGCACTTTCCAAACTATTCTGGAGGCACGACATCTTAATGTACACCACACAAAGCAACCATAAATAAAATATAATAAGTTCATAATAGAACTACAAAATGCATAATGAGAACATCTCTGATGGTGAGAAGCAAAAAAAATCACAATAATGAATAATATTTTTAAATAATATTGACAGGGATAATAAAAAATATGCTTACATGATTAAAAACAAGAATTTAAAAATGTAAATGTAAGATGTTCTTGGAGCAAATAATGTTTACTTTGAAACTGAAAAAATTCCAGGAGAGGAAATATGGCACTATGCTTAAAATCAGTTTCATATTTTAGATGAGAGGGGCTAAGACACAAGAAGGCTAACTAAGCCATCTAAGGCGCACACGAATAGTGAGTGGTAGATGAAAATTTCATATAGGATGCCTCCAAGTGTGAAAGCTCTTAGTGATAAGTTCTATCACATTGTGGGTTATAAAATCTTAAATAATTGGTAGCAACAATGAGGTATTCTCAGAAATAACTCTCCAAGATATAGTGGAAAAATAAAGAGGAAAATTATAGAATATTATTGTCTCATTTATGTAAAAACCTTAATTCACTCATCATTCAAATTGGTGCTGATATTTAACATTTTTATACCTTATAAAATGGTATTTTAAATAAATTATATTTCTTACATTTATAACTCTTGCAAAACTTTTTGTGTGTGTGTTAGGGGAATATATCTTCCAATATATTTTCAAAATGCAAAGCCATATCCCAGCAACATGCTCTTATCTTTTGTAATTGAGCAATGAAATCTTTCAAGAATATAAAACAAGATGAGTATTTATTTTTGAAATATTTCATATGAAAATGGGAAATTAAGTCATATGATTCTATAAACATATATGTACTATAGAAGTTTAATGTCATGTTTTATTAGAATCAAAGATTAGTCTTATCCAGAATTTTATCAAATTTTTGTAAGTAAAAATTACTATAGAGTCATATAACAGTTAACATGAGTCACAGGATAGCTATTGATTATGTGAAAGAATTTATCTTTGGTTTGATTTTCTCCTTTTTTTTGTAGGAAAGATTTCTGTGTACACAAAGATGAGCCCTGTGATACTGTTGGTAAGTGTATATAAAGCTATTCATACTTTTAGGATCTTTGGAGACCTTGAACACGTCAGTTGTTTAAATATGGAAAATTATTTGAGTGTGATAATTTTAAGAATCACCTGAGAATGTAAAAGGCATGTTTCCTAACTGTATGTTTTATCACATGTTAGTATTCCGTTGTTAGTGAAATAGCTTAAAATCATATGTAAAAACATATTGGAGATAATTTTAAATGTTTTAAGATTATTATCAATTCTTTATTTTCCCAAATATACACACATACATCCCATAAAAGTCTATTATTCATAATTCCAGAGAAATATTTAACAACACTGTGAATGATAATTTTGCAGGATAATTGATTTATATTTGAGTTATGTATACTTGAACTTCTTTGCAAAGTGTGCCAAAAGAAAGTCCATTTAATTTCCCTGACTTGTGAAGATTTTTTGTGCATAAAGCAGGCAATTACTCATGTTTGAATTGATTATCTAAAATCTATAAAATATAGTGTGATTAGTTAGCTTTCCATGGCTGGTACAAAACGCCCAGTAGTGACAATTTAACAAGGAAAGATTTTATTTCAATCAGATTCCAGAGGGTTCAGTTTATAGTTGACAGTCTCTAAGGAAGTAACCTAATGGCCAACGGGCATCGTGGAACAAAAATGCTCACTTTGTGGAAACTGAGAACTAGAATAGTTGAACAAAGCCGGAAGAGAAAGGGCTAGGGCCAGGTGCAGTAGCCAAAGTTATTTCTCTGCGACATACCCAAACACATCCAGAAATATGCTTTCCTGACCCTCAGGGGGCTCCAAACCCAATCAAATTGACAATCCAGCTTGACTATCACATTTCATTGCTTGTCAACGTGAGACCAATACTCGTCTGCTTAACTATACTTTTTCTTCAAATAAACACAAAGTCATAATTTGCCTAACATGATGTAACTGTCCTATGTATAACAGAAACTACGCTAATATTTTCCCCTGCGGTCTCAACAGTTCTAGTATTGCTTGAAAACCCAAGTCCAAAGTCTTTTCTGAGATCTAAGGCAATTTCTTAGGTGCAGCACACTGAAAATTTTTTTTTAAAAAAGTTCTATATTCTCAGTATAGAATGGTGAAGGGTAAACATTCCCATACCAAAAGGGAGGAATAGGGTGATAGCCAAGAACAGGATTGAAGCAAGACTGAAATGGCGCCTGGCTAACGTTAAATCCTATGGCTCTAGGTCTGGCACTCAGGTCACATGGTGATGAGATGTCAGTTCCTGAGGCTGTGAGTGGCCCCGCGCTCATGTGCAGTCCACGTGGCCTTTCTCAGGCCTACATACTTGAGGCCTACATCTCTCCTCAGCAGTTGCCTTTTCTGGCATCAGTCATTGCCTGTGGTCTCCACTGCACTTTTGGCTTCATTCTCACATGCTCACGCATTGCCCTTGCAGCAGCTCCTCTGTGGCCTCCTTTGAAATCTTGGCGGTAGCTTTGAGACTCCACAGTTGCTGCCTTCTGCCTGCTAGTAAAACTAGCACTGTGTAGATGGTACCGAGGTCTGCTGTCAGCAAGAGAAGTAGCCAGGTGCCTTTAGGCTGTGACTGCTGTGACCTTGAAGTATTAGGAGCACCCAGTTCAGGGAAATGAAATCTTGGGGGGAAAGTTCCCCAGGCAACCCTTCTTGAGCAGGGAGCATAGGGGCTTTCTTTTCAAATGAAAGTCTGACACTTTTGCCATCTGAGCCTACCATGTGTAGGATTTTGCTGATTTCTGAAATGCCCACAGTGTGTCTTTCTTCTCTTCCCAGTTCAAAGTACTTGGTTTCTTGTTTTTTTTAGCCCCAAATTTGTATCATTTTTCTTTCTGGAAAAAAAATTTAAACATTTCAAATAGTTCTTCTTTGTGTGCTCTCAGTTCTTGCTAGAAATCAGGCTGAAAACATACAACAGTACCTATGCCACAGTCTGAACATAGGACTGCCTTTAAATTTCATCTGTCAGGTCAATTAGTCTTTCACACTTCAATTCAGTCTAAATATGACGCACAATATTTTTTCAGAGTGTAACACACATGACCTCTTCTACACTTCCAAATAGAGTCTTTGTTTCCAACTGAAACCTCATGAAATGAACTTAGCCTTTGCTGACCATATTACTATCAACATTTTGGCCTTTGGATCTGTGACAAGAATTTCTCATCATACTGTACCTAAAACATCCTAGGGCTCCTCTAGCCCATATCTCCAAACCTTTCCAAATTTTTCTTGCAAATCTGTTCTGAAGATTTCTAAAGTATGTAGTGAGAAATAGAGCAATGATCCCACTTCACTCCTACCAATTTTCCATGTTAGTTAGCTGGTGAAAAATATGCAAATCTGTTTAATTTGGCCCATAGTTTTAGAGGTTCAGTACATCATAAGCTGGCTCCAAGGCAGGGCCATCATGTGAGAGGGCAGGGAGAGACAACATTGCTCATCCATGTCATACAGAAGACAGCAGGGAACAGTCCTGGGGAGGTAAGAAACAGAAAAAACTTTACCTCTGGTTGCACCTCCATGACCCATGCTAGACAGTTCTGAAGTCAGTCAAGTTGACAACATGCTTCACTGTTACAATAACCACACAGAGAATAGAATCTATGGAACTATAGTTCTGGTTTTGAGAGAATGACTACATATATACTTATATGTTAAAATAAATATGTTTATATAAATGAACCTATCAAAGTACACCCAGATATTTTTTTCAATTGATGTTTAAGAGTCATAGTTTCAATTTGGCATATTTATAGATTCATTTATACCTTACCTTTCAAAGTTACACTAGTTTAACCTCCTCTTTGGGATGTTACTTGTTCATTGTAAAATGAATAACAAAAGGAATAGAAACAAAATAAGTGGTTATAGTAAAATAAACTATTCTACCTAGTTCCATTCACTGAAATTCTCATCAACCTCTTCCTCTGTTGAAATCTTAGATACAATGTGGGAGATAACTGCAATAGTATAAAGCAGATGATGATGAAACCAAGGAGATATTTAATTTAGAAGAGATTGGGAGCATAAAATGATCGAGACCCCTAAAGAAAAGCTGAAATAGTTTAGAAATGATCTTCCTAGTTTTAAGTCACTTACCTGCTTCCTGAAAGTTTATTTTTCTTCTGTTGCCTGAATTTCCAGAAATTAAAACTTGATGCTATTTTAGTCATTAACCATGGAAACTTTTGGCTGTGAATCAAACTTTGTCTTAAAGTAGGTAACTTTTCTCTTACTTAAGCAGTTACTTTAAAAAAGATTTCTTTAGTGAGAAAAAATAAAGTCTGATAATATTCCAGCAAGTGAAAGAAATTAGGAACTCAATCCTTACCTTCATCAATAGTCTAGGCCTAGTAAGGAATTTTTTTAAGACCCTAGGCCTAAGCCATTGAATATATGGCATTGCCCTAATCAGTCAGGATTGTGACCTTGCTGTCTCTTTCTCTCATCCTTTTTTTAAAAACTTTATCCTAAGAAGAATAAAACCAAATAAAATAAAACATAATAAAGTCAATGAAAACAAAACAGTGAATGTGATACAGGATTTCAAAACAATATAACAGGAAATCAACAATGGCTACCATAATACCTCTTGTTATTTCCAAAATTGCCATCAGACATAATAAAGTCAAGCAAAACAGAACAGAATAAAACCAATCAAAACAAAACACTGACTAAAACAAAGCAATAAAATGGAACAAAACAATGAGAACAATATTGGATTTCAAAAACAAGACAAAGAATTCCCCCCATAGTTGCTCTATTGCATATTTTTATCCTCTAAATAGATACACAAACTACCGGCTTTAGGTCTGCAAAATCAATCAAACAATATAAGCAGTAAGTTGTTTTTGTACCTCAGTGGCTATCAACTCAGCCTGTGTCCCTCTACATCCTGGCTTACTTTATGTGGGTGGGGTGGGGAGGGTGTTCTTGCCTCCCAGCCCACCCCCTGGCTGGCTCATGGGAAGGGCAAATTGGCTTCTTGTTTCTCCTCCATGGCCCTGCATGGTTGCTGCTGGCTCATGGGAAGCAATGTGTGACCTCTTATGTTTGGTTTGACAAAGTGATGAAAGGAACATTATCATGGTTAGACCTGGTTTATATATGTTATCACTGGATAGAAAGAAGGAAAAATGCTACCTTAGTCACTGTAATCACAAAGCAAACCAGCACTGGGATCCGTCTGACCTCCTATCTTGCAAAATGGAGAGATGGAAAGTGCCTTTTGCCTGTGTGACATTATTGAATCACTCCTAACACTTAGACTCTTTGATGTGTGAGCTAATATATCTCATTATTTAAGGCAATTTTTGCCATCTCCTCCTCCTCACCTGTGGCCCTTAATCCCTTGGACTACTTCTCTATCATAAGAGATCCATCTCTTACTCTTTTCTACCCATTCATTATTGTTTTCTTTTTTTGTACTTTGCTTCACTCATATGAGAAATGACATATGAGCTTGTGTGTCTAGTTGATTTCCATCCATTTTCTTACAAATGTCTCAAGTGCGTCATTCTTTATTGCCAAGTAGTATATCACTATTTGTAGATAGCACATGTTCTTTGTGCAGTTGTCTGTTTATAGGTATTCAGACTCAATCCAGGATTTAGTGACTATGAATTGTGCTGCTGTAAACATCAGTATGCATATACCACTGTAGTGTAATGACTTATGTTCCTGGGGAAGATACATAGCAGGGGGATAGCTGGCTCATGTGGAATTTCTAATTTCAGCTCTTTGAGAACTCTCTATACTGATTTCCACAATGGTTGTGCTGGCTTATGTTCCCACCAACAATGAAGCAGCTGTTTCACCACAGGCATGCCAGCATTTGTTACTGTTTGATTTCTTAATGATGACCGTTTTTTTCTGGGGTAAGATGAAATTTGGGGTTTTAATTTTCATTTCTCTAGTGACCAGAGATGTTGAGCAATTTTTCATATATTTGTTGACCATTTGTATTTCTTCCTCTGTGAGGTGTCTGTTCGTTTCTCTTCCCTATTTCTTGGTTGGGTCTTTTAAGTTTAGATGATTCAATTTTTTCCTGAGTTCTTTGTATATTCTAGATATTAGTCTTCTGTCTGAGGAGTAGCTGGCAACTTATTTTTTCCATTTTGCACATTGTCTCTTTACTGATGATTCTTTCACTGTACAGAAGCTTGAAAGTCTGATACCACATTGCTGATTCTTGCTGTGTCTTATGCACTTGCGGATCTGTTTAGAAAAATCCTTTCTAACACCTATGTCTTCTAGTGTTTTACTTTTTTTATCTTCTGATAGGTTTAATGTTTCTGTTTTACTGTTTAGATCTTTGCTCCATTTTTTATTTTAATTTAGAATATGCTGAGAGATAAGGGTTTGGTTTTAATCTTTTAGAAACATAGCCAGTTTTTCCAACACCACTTGTTGAATATGCTATTTTTCCTCCAATGTATGCTTTTGACCCATTTGTAAAAAATCAAATAGTCGAATGTGTCTAGGAGGCTTCTGTATCTTCACTTCTGTTCCACTGATCCACATGTCTGTTTTGTTCCAGTACCAGCCAGTTTTTATCACTATTGCTTTGTGATATAGCTTAAAGTCTGCTATTGCTTTGCTACCTGCTTTGCTCTTATTGCCCCAAATTACTTTTGCTATTCCAGTTCACTTCTGGCTCCATCTGAATTTTAGGTTTGTGTTCTCTAGATCTGTAAAGTATACTGTCGTTATTTTGATCAGGACTTACTGAATCTGTGTAACAGTGTTGGGAGTATGGCCATTTTGATAATATTGATTCTTCTTATCCAAGAGCAGGAAACATCTTTCCATTTTCTGATGTCTTTTCTCTTCAATCTACTTCTTCAGAGTACTATAATTTTCTTTGTAGAGGTTTTGCACTTCCTTTATTAGGTTAATTCTATGTTTCTCATTTCTTGAAGCTGCTGGGAATGATATTATTTTCATAATTTTCTTGGCATTCCATTCTTTGTTGATATACACAAATGTTAATAATTACTTTTGCATAATGATCTTGTATATTGCTACTTTGCTGAAGTCGATTATTAACTAAGAGTATTTTTGGTGAAGTTCTTTGAGTCTTCTGTGTACAGCATCATTTCATCTGCAAACAATAATTTGAGTTCACCCTTTCCTTTATGTATTTCTTTTATTTCTTTCTCTTGTCTAATTGCTGTAGCTAATGTTTGAAGTGCTGTGTTGAATATAAGAGGAGACACAGAAAATCTTGTCTTGTTCCTGTATTTATTGGGCATGATTTGATTTTTCCCCATTTTGTCACAAATAACCTTTATCGTATTCAGATATGTCCCTTCTATACCTGTTTTTCTTCAAAGTTTTTTTTTTTTTTTTAAATCAGGAAGTGGTATTGGATTTTGTCAAAAGCCTTTTCTGCATCTATTGATATGATTGTATTGTTTTTGAACTTGTTCCCATTTATGTGTTGGATTTATTGACTTTTGTATGTTGAATGAGTCTTTCATTCTGCGATACTTGAACATGCTGAATCATGTATTTGATAATGTGCTTTATTCTATTTGTTAAATTCTTGTAGATTATTTTCATCTATGTTCTTTAAGGAAGTTGGCCAGTGGATCTCTTTTTTAGTTGCAACTTCATCTGGCTTTGGTATCAGAATGATACTGGCTTTCATAAATAAATTTGGGAGTAATCCATCATTTTTAGTTTCAATCAGATCCTGGACTTTTTAGTTGATAGATTCTTTATTACTGTGTCAATTTCATTGTTAGTTATTTAGCCATTAGGCAAATTTATGTCTTCTTGGATTTTAGTAGTTTATATATGACTTGGAGTCCATTTCTTCAAAGTTTACTAATTTGTTAGAATAAAACATTTTGCAGCAGTTACTACCTTCTGGATTTTGGCAGTGTCTGTTGTGATTTCACCTTTTCCCCGTTTTCTTCTTTTGATGAAGGTGGTTAAGAACTTCTCTATTTTATTTATTGTTTAAACTTTAAGTCTCAATTTCATTGATTTCTGCTCTCAAATTTTAATTTCACTCTTTAATTTGAGTTTGGAATGATTTGTTGCTGTTTATCAGATTTATTAACATTTTTCATAAGGATATTTATTTGTACTTGCTGTTTTCCTAATGTGAGCATTTGATGACTTTTCCTCTTAGAACTGTTGCATAGTACCCCAGAGGTTTCACTGAGTTGTGCAGTCCTTGTCATTAACTTCCAGAAATTTTTTAGTATCTTCTTTGATATCTTCTGTTACCTATTCATTGTTTATGTCATTAATTTTTCAAGAACTTCTGCGTTTTCTGAAATTTTTTTCTGTAATTGATTTTTGTTTTCATTGCACAGTGGTCTGATAGTATGCATGCAGTAATTTCAGTTCTTTTAGATTTACTTAAGCTGGTTTTGTGCATGAGAATGTGATCTATTTTGGAAAAAGTAGCATGTGCTGTTGAAAAGAATGTAGACTCTGTTGTAGACAGGTGGAATATTCTGTAGATATCTATTAAATAAATCCATATGCTCATGGGTGTGGTTCAGCTCTGATATTTTTTTGTTGGTTTAATTGATCTCTTTGTGAAAGTGAGGTGTTAAAATTTCCTGTTATGTTTGTGTTAGTGTTTATTTGATCTTTTAATTTCAGTAGTTTTGTTTTATGAAGATAGGTGTTCCAATATTCAGTACATATGTTGATCAATGTATTTCTTCTTGTTGAATTGTTCCCTTGACTGGTATGTAGTAACCTTCTTTGTCTCTTATAATTAGTTTTAGCTTGAAGTTTATTGTATCTGATATTAGAAGTGCGTTCCCTGTTTGTTTTGGGGGGTCTGAGATATGAAATGTTTTCCATTCTTTAATTTTTATCCCATGAATGTATTTTTGAATTCAATGAGTTTCTTGAATGGAACAGATTGTTAGATGCTGTTTTTTGATCCAGTTTGTCAGTCTGTGTCTTTTAATTGGAGACTTGAGACCATCAACATTGAAAGACATTACTTAGATGTGTTGGTTATTTACTGTCCTTGCCTTCTTTATCCTTTGTGAATTTTTTATTTTTCTTTTCCTGATTTTTTTGTTGTTGTTGCTGTTTGTTCAGTGGCCTCTTTAGTTTTGCTCTGTGTTTTTAGCATGTCCATTTCATTATTTCTGTCTGGAATATTCTTAAGTATTTTGCAGAATAGCTTTGCTGCCTAAGTTAATGTGGTTTGGAAGTTTTTCTTCTTAGGGTTTGCAATACTTCACTCCCAGGTCTCCTAGCCTTTAGGGTTTATGTTAAGTTGCCTGCTGTGATTCCAACTGGTTTACCATTATACAGGATTTTTTTCTCTTTTGCCTGCTTTAAAAAATTCTGCTTTTTCCCCCTGGGTATCTGATAATTTAATAAGACTATGCCTTAGCTGCTTTTGTCATGATAGTTGTTTGATGTTCTATAAGCCACACTAACTTGCATTTTAACTTCTTTTCTCAATTTGGGGAAATTTTCTTCTATGATTTCTGCAAACATGTTAATAAATCCATGTATACTGTCTTCTACTTTTTCTGTAATTCTAATTAGCTTTAGATTGTCTTATTGTAATCTGTTAGTTGCTGGATAATCCTCTCCTCTTATTTTCTTTTTGATTGCTTTGTACACTTCATCCCAATTCACTATTTTGTTCTCTGCATCAGAATTCTGTCTTCATATTGGTTCTTTCCACAACTTATGAATTCCATACACTTTTGTTTTTACTTCAGGTATTTTTGTCTAACATTTATTTTTCATTTTGTGAGGATTCCATATTCTTGTTGAATCTGTCATTTAAATTTTGGAATGGTTTGGTTAGCATGTCTAGATTTTACCTTTTTCTCCAAAATTCATTGTAAATACACTGAGTGAAATTGCTGTGAACTTCTGGATCATTTCCTTTTTGAAGTCATGTATTGTCTTCATCACTTTTATGAACTTTTGATAGAATTCTGCTTTCTGGTATTTGTTTTCTCCCTTTGTGATCCTTTGCTCTGCCTTGGTAGAGTTGGATGAACTTGGATATTTTCTGTTGCCTTGCTTCCCTACACACACACACACACACACACACACACACATATATATATATATATATATATATATATATATATATATATACATACATATATGGTTAAGGACTACAAAAGTGAGGCAAGTTTCCAGTTTAATATGGAGATTTTTAGTAGGATATCACCTCCCATGAATAATTGTCAATTTTGTGTGCCCAGTTCAAGCATTTACTACTTCTGTTATGCACTTTGTTTTGAACTCTGTTGAATTTCTTCTGGTTCATCAGCCTCAATAGATTCAGTCACACAACACTTCTATGTGATAGTCCTTGCAGTTATGCTTTTCTCCTTTATGTTTTTCCCCCATCTTTAATGGACATTATGACCATTCATTATTTGCTTGTTCTGCAATGCAGTAAGTAAAATGGAGGGAGGAGCATAGAAGGTGATTGGATGAAGAATGTAAGACTCTAAGGGTGAGGTTTGTAGGGGGAGTGGATAGTGACAGATGAGAAGAAAATTTGATGTGGTGTCTGATTCTATTGGGCACTTTAAATTCACTTGAAGGGTTAATAGAGTGGATTTTCAGAGGATTTTTATAGAGACAAGTGCGAGTTATGGGAGGAAATGGGTCTACTTTGTGATTGAGGGAAGGTATATGGTTGTCAGAACCTATAATAGATAGGACAATAGGCTAAGATATAGGAGAGCCACAACTCAGGATGAGGAGGATTGGGGGTTAATACTAGAGAAGGAAGGCATGAGTGTGGGGAGCTAAGTATGGGAAATTAAAAACTTTAGAGGAGGACCTTGTGTATTTGGTAAAAGAATAAAGAAATACGGTCATAGTATATTGCTTTGGGCATTTGAGGTGAAGAAGACAGAAAAGGAGCTAAGACTAGGGAGATAATCTAAATGCTTATTAAGTTAGAGCTAATAGAAGAGCAAATATATAAAAGTTAAAACCCAATAAAGACAAAAAACATGAAAGAACTTAACATCACTCCCATACTACTAAATAAATGAACTAACAACTCAAAAATATAAGATATACAATGGGTTCATGGATTAAATATTCCAATAAGACTGTGCATATGTGATTCACATGCAGATTATTTGCTAGAAAATTCAAATGCTCATGTCCCAATCACTTTTCTGAAGTTTCCACTGCAATACTAAAGCTAACTTGCACTCAGGGTTCTTTCTAACAGGTTGCTTCTTTCCAGCAGGTTCTTGCACAATTTGATCCAGTCCAACTGCTTGGGTTAAGAATTCTTGGTGTTCCTCTCCTAGGTGTGATGGTGGAATCAGCAGACTGATTCACTGCTATAAAAATGTCCCCTGAGTCAGGAGTATTCTGATGGAATCAAATTAGCTACAGCAGTAACAGGTTAGCAATCAGTTACAATGATTTCTACCTGGGCAAGGTGAGAACACACCATCAATCCCACTTTTGGGTCTCCCTTCACCCTGGAGAAAAAATCCATAGTTATAGTGTAAGCATCATAATAGCCCAAGTATTGACCCACAACTAATATGTACTAAATGTATTAGTTATGTTTCCTTTTATGGAAAAAAAAGGGCATTCAACAGTAATTTTGCAGAATCAATTATCTAAAGCCCAGAGGTTGTGGACTGGGTAATGCCAGAAGTAGGGAAAAATTTAAAAATCTCTTTTACTATGTAGTATAGAAAGGAGGAAATAATAAGAGCACAAAGGCTCCAAAAGGTGGTGGAGTTATATATTTAGATAGAATAACAGAGCAAACTAAGCATAAAAACAAAGTGAAAAAGATACTACGGATTACTAATATAAATATTAGAAATCAAGTTAAAGGGAGATAGATAAAGATGGGGAAAGAAAGAAAAGTAAAATAGAAGAAGAATAAAAAACAGGAAAGAAATAAAGTAAATAAGATATACATAAGTTGGAATAAAAAGAGACAAGGGAGAATTCTCTTCTATAAGCTATATTGAGAGAAAGGGGCAAGAGGAACAGAAAGACACATACATACTCTTCAAAGAAAAAAACAGGGCAAGTAATAGAATAAGTGTGTGTGTATGTGTGTGAACAGAAAGGAAAACTGTAATAAATAAGTAAATGAATAAATAACATAACATGAAAGAAAGTTTTCTCTAGTTTTGGGACCATGGTTCTTTCCCACAGCCTAGGATTAAGGAGCAGAACTCAGGCTAAGAAGTGATTCTGCTCATGCTGGAAGTCTAAGGTGGCTGTGTGTCCCAAAATGGTGCCGATGTGATTTTCCAGTCCTGTGTGACTCAGGATGAACCTGGCCTCCGACCACATGATCTGGGTGTGTTCACCAGGTCTAGCCCCTCAGCAGGCCTGCTCTCCAGCTAACTGCTATCTCTTGTGGCTGTCCTTCCCCCCTGCACTCTTGATTTGGCAGCATGGAACATGGATCAGAGCCAAGGCACTGCTCTGGGACCCGGGTTTGAATGCTAAGCCCTTCTCTACCATTGTGTCCCTGCTGGCTCTTGTTCTGCAGTTGTGGTGGCAGGCGCTGGACTGAGGTAATTCACCAGCTGTTTACCATGGAAGGAACAGCCCACATTTTTCTTGCAGGTTCCAACTGCTCTTGATTATCAGTCCTCATGCAGTCTTTTTCCTTGTGGAATGTTCTGTGGGGGTCTCTGTATAGTTTGGGTTAGAAACTTCAAAACAAAGTTCAGACTTTGTTACCACATAGTGTTTGGTTAATCCATCTCTTAGGTCTCTTTCATTTTATAAGACCCTTTTCCTCTCTGTATTTCTTGCTGATGTTTCTGAGTCTCTCCAGCATGGCTCCTCCTCTATTCAACCATGTTGGATTTTCCAGATTATTCCTTTTCAGTAGCTCTATCCTGGGCTTCTGTGACGTGACTTCTCCTTTAATCAGCCATGTTGAATTCCCTATTTCAGACATTTTCCTGGTGCAAGATCAAGTCCATTATTTGGCTGGCACTTCTACTGTCTTATGCAGAGGGGAAACAATGCAAAGCCAGCTCCAACTTGGTGGTGGCTGAGCCAAAGTATGGAATCCACAGTTGTGGAGTTGGTTCAGGAACAATCCATGTCGGGCCACAGGCCTGGACAGTCTGTGACTTATAATTGTATCATCGCTCACTGCAAAGTTCTTAAATCTTAAGTGGATGAACTGTGGTATTGTACTAAATTTCAAAAGAAATAAAGTGTAATGAATGCACAAACTGTCTGATTGGTAGTATTGCTAGTGAAGCTCTATTATTTTCTTTGGAAAGAAGAATAACAGTGTCTTAAAATGTACTTGTTCTAATCTCTGGAACCTGTGACTATATTAAGTTACCTACCAAAGAAGGATCAAGGCAGTGAATCAACTAACCTTAAAGAGGGAAAAGAGCCTAGATTTGCCAGTCATGGTCAGCATAATCACAGGGTCCTTATATGTAGAGGAGGGAGAAACAAGAGTTTTGGTTTGGGGGGGGGAATCTAATAACTGAAGAAATGTACAGAGAAATGTGTCTCGAGAAGAACTCAACTCTCCACAGATAATTTTGAAAATGAAAGAAAGTCCCACAAGTGGAGATAGATGAGAAACCTCTAGAACCTGGAAACAGCAAAGTAGAATTTCCTCAGGGTCTCCAGACCAGAGTCCAGCAGCTCTGCATGCAACTAAACTGTGCTGGCGAGCTCTGAGACAAGCTCCAGGGAACAAGAAAGAATGCAGTAAAGAAACAGAGCCATGATATTTTTTTTACAGCAGCTATAGAAAATCCATATACTTTACAATAGAAAATCACATTCCATTAATTAAGTGTAAAGCAGAGATAAAGAAATAGAGTACTCCAAATATTTAACCTGCAGGATCAGAAATTCTGGCACTATGCTGAATTTTGAGAACTAGTGTAGAGTTTGAAATTAGATTTTTAAAATAAATTAGCATATATATATATATTAATAAGCATGGTGTATAAATTAGTATAATTAGTACACATATATATTAATAAGCATGGAGGGGGCCCATGCCGAGACTCTTAGAGCATTTCAGAAGACTGTGGCAGAAGGATTCCAAGTTGAAACCCAACTTTAGCAATTTAGCAACTTCATGAGACCCTCAAAATAAAAACAAAAGGGCTGGATTTGTAGCTCAATACCAAGGGCCCAGGTTCAATCCCCAGTACTTAAAAAATAAAATTAAAATATAACAAATTCAAACTGTGTTGGCAAACAAAATTAATTACAGTTGATAAATTCTAACTTAGACTGTAGACCCAACAAGGTTTATAGCATCCCTTAACAATGAGAGAAATTAAACAAATGCATTAAAATCGTCCCAAGAAAGTATGAGGGCTTGATAATTTTACAGATGATTTCTAACAGCTTCCAAAATGAATCATCCCAATAAAACAGAACATTTCAAAGAGCAAAAACAGAATGAACTTAAACAATATAAATTTCTAACCAAGTTGTGAGATGACCACAGAGAAAAAAAGTTTATAAACTATTCTTACTTAGGAAACAAATGAAAAAAAAATCAAAACCAAATACTAGCAGATGTTATCTCATAATGCATTTTTTAAATAACCAGAAATGCTAGAGTGGTTCACCATTAAAATGAAACTACTTATTCCAATTAAAGATAAAAACCATATGATCATTGAATATTTGGACAAAGAAATTTCTTTCATAAAATTCAAAACACATTTATGATAAAAAACATTTGGCAAAATATTAAAATCAGAACTTTATTAACCAGAGAAAGTTATTTATAAGAATCACTTAAATGCATTTTTAAATTATGAAGCATTAAAAGCATTCTTTTCAAACTAAGAAACAGGGAAAAAATTCTATCATTACTAATTCTATTGAATAACATTCTGGGAACTTTAGGTCTCACAACAATGAATAATGCTAATGTCTGCAGAAGAAAAAAGGCAGAAAATATAGAATTAAATTATGAAAATTAAAAAGAACTTCAGCAAGGTGACTATATGTGAAATAAATATGTAAGGCCAATTGGATTTTATATACCAGTGATAGGGAGATATTCAGTTAAAATTCTATTTAATATATGGAAATAGTAACATGCTTCAGAGATATCTAATGACAAACATAAAAGGTCATCATGAAAGTGAAAAATAAAAAAAACAAGCTTTTATCCAAGAAAAGGCAGCATATTTTATGGATTTTAAAATGTTTTCAGCCCAAGGGTTGGGGATTTAACTCAGAAGCATAAGTGGCTGCCTTGTAAGCCTGCAGTTGTGAGTTCTATCCCCAGTACCATTAAAAAAAAAGTCTCTTAAAAAAATAAAATAAATTTCAAGATATATCCATTACTGTATATAGTACAGTACTGTATGGACAATAAATAGGAAAAAAGTGTGATAAATTTTAATTCTAAGAAGTTATTGATTTTCTGACACATTGTACTGTCAAAAATATTAATCTTTGCATTAGTGATATGTAATATTTACACAACAAAAGCCACAAAGTATTATAATCTCAATTATAGAAACAACTTCCTATATAGATCCATAAGAAATAAACAGACATGGCAGATTGGGAAGAAGCCCTTAACAGCCATTTTTAAGAAGAGAATGAATCTACACAAAACAAAAGGTGCTCAACTTCACTGACAATAACTGAAATGAACCTTGAGGTCACAAGATTTCACCAGTGAGGCTGACATTTTATATTACCAAATATTAGAAATGTTCTTAATTTAGAGAATAATTATTTACTTTAGGAAAGCATGTAAATTGGTACAACCAATTTGGAAAATTTTCTTATTTTGGCGAAAAATTTTAGCAGTACTTTTTGAAATTGGCATGCTTGTAGACTGTGACCATTGAGTCTGTCTATAGGCAGATACCTGAACTATCCTGTATCCACTGAAGACGTGTAAGAGGACATTAATAGTCATCAACTGATAATAATTTGTCAGTATCTGATAAGTATATGTAAAATGTACATGTTTATATGTGTGTTTATGTATGTGTATCTCTGAAGAAAGAAACGAAAGAACTAAAACGTGATAATGAATTCACACCTTTTGTTAAGATTTTGATTATACTTGTCAGTATTTGACAAGTGTATATACAGATTTGTATGTTTGTATACATATATTTGGATGGATGGATAAAGCTAATAAATAATGGCAGTGTTAGAAGCTATCACCTGGTGGAGAGTGTAGAGATGATAAAATATAAAGCATTAAATCTATGAAGTACTGCAACATATTAAGTTGGTATTAATTTTTTAAAAAATTTATTAGGACACTTTTCAGTATGTAAGAGTTGGTGCATGTACATAACAAATCTTAATTCTTAATTAAGTCATGCAGGTATTATAAGGCAGATATCATAACCTGTGTGCATATTCTTAGAGGAGGGCTAAAGAAAAAAAAAAAAACAGTATCTAGGTCAAAGGAGTCAAGTTTGCACACCATTATCTTTTTCCAGTAAGTGAGTTGTTTTTCTAATTTATTATTGTATAGAGTTTGGCAGTTGGCATGAAAAGAGAAGGAGCGATGTGTGCCTTCCTGCTCGCTTTCTATAGACACTTCCGTTCTGAGCCCCCACCTTCAGCAGCCACTCCGGATCTGAGTTTTCTCAAAAGCTCACATCCAGGGCCTCACTGCAAGCTCAGAACACTGCACTTCCCTTCAGTTCTTCAAGTTCATAGAGTATTGCCCTTACTTGTCACTTTACCTTTGTGTTTGCGGGTTTTATTTTTTTTTCTTATTTTACTCCAGTATTTTCATGGACAAGAGATTTGTGACCAGAAGAAGCTTTGAACAAGTGAAGAAAGAACTCCTAGGCAGACTTTTAAAGCATATGGTTCGTGTCTTCATACCTGTTCTACTCAATCACACCATCCAATTTGCACCTATGCTGCCTTGCGGAATATGACGTTACACATTTTTGTAATTAAATAACTTTAGAAAGTTTCTCATAGACATTTAAATTTTATTCAACAAGCCAAGTGATTCTTAAAATTTTTATTGGAACATCCTGTTGTATTATTGAGAATTATTAAGCACCCCAGAAAGTTTTAAAATGTTATGAATTATATTTATACATTACTATAAATATATAAATTTAGGTTCTGTATATCAATTATTATCAGATTAGAAATTAAAATGGAGAAATTCTAAAACTAATTAATTTAAATAAATTCAAACATTAAATGGTAGCATAAAGAACACACTTTCATACACTTTATAAAAATTAAACATTATTCAAAGTAAAAAGAAATAGTGAGAAGGCATGGCTTTCTTATGTTTTTTCAAATCTTACATCTAGTCTATAGGAGAGAGTTGGACTCTCACATCTGCTTCTGTATCTTGTTACTATATGTGATTTTGTTTGACTTACCTTGCCTTATCATAGAGAACAAATTGTAAAATAGAGAAGTATATTGAGGTTATTTTGAATAGTTCTTGGAAAGTCACTAAAACCCAAGTGGAGCTCTCTTAAAGATTTGTAGAAGGGTGTAAATTGATAAACTTTCATGCTTAATGGTATTAATGTTTATTGGTATGCCTTATACTTTAAATGTTTTTTTTAATCATTCATGTTTCTTAGGATCATTTATCTATTGAGAAATACTAGGTTAGTGAGTCCTTTTAAGTGCTGACATACTGAATGATTCCAGGTGAAGACAGATACAAATTTTCCAACACTTTAATTTTCACCTGAAACCTCAAAAGTTAATGATTGGCCAAAATAAGACCATCATTTTCTTTTCCTTCCTTATTTTTTCTTTCTTTTCTCTCTCTCTCTCTTCCCTTCCTCCCTCCTTTCCTTCCTCTCTCCTTTCCTTCCTTCCTTGAGCAACAGGTTCACTTTGTTTAACTTTGAGTGTCAGCCACATTCCAAGTCTGAATTGTCTTCTTTTTTTCAAGTAAAAATGATTCACAAGAATACATATCTGTAAGTAAAACAACCATGTGGCACTATTCATTGTGATGTCATATTTTAGACAGCAGCAAAAAAAAAAAAATCTATACTTCTTTGTTACACAACATATTAAAATGCATATAAACACATGCTCAGACTTTATCAAATAAATAAATTTTACTGCTTTGTCTAGGATATTTTTAAGTGAAATTGACATTTTCCTCTCCTAGGAGGGACTGTTAGTGAAAAATGAAATGATGGTGGAGTTTGATATCACCCTCTTAATTTGGACTAGGCAATTGTCCCTCATTGTTTTGCACCACCAGTAAAATGTGATAGAGGTTTAACCTTGTATATATTTCTTGTAAAGGTCTTAGGAGATTTGCTGAAAAAGTGCTGTGGAATGCCAGGGTTCCACTTACACCTCTTGAGGAATTCTGCCATGAACTGAGAATGATTGATCTTCACTAGTGTGTGTGTGTGTGTGTGTGTGTGTGTGTGTACATACAGATGTTTCTTGAGACTTTTTAAGGACCTTAAAGTGTGGAAAATTGGTAAATACTGAAACACTGTAAGTGTAGATGGTAATCAGTGTGAGTTCCTACCTATGAGTATTCTCCCAGGACGTGCTGAGGAGGTAGATAGTGGATCCTTTACCACCAGATTTCCAGTTGTATGACGCTCCCACTTGCTCTGCATTATGTTGTCAAGGCGTAGAAGCTTTGTTGTTCCTAACAAATGTTCTCTTCATGTCTTTGAACAGGTGGGGATGAGTTTATTATTCTGTATTGCTAAATATTCTGATTTTATGTACTTGAAAAATCATCAAACAGATGTTTAGGCCACTCAGGAAGAAACTGCACCCTCGGGGGCAGGGGAGAGGAAAAAGAAAAAAATGCATTAAGATCCTAATGCATATTTACATTACCCTTTTTATGTCAACACTTTACATTTGAGAATCTCCAGCCATTCCCTTTCCAAACAACAATGCATTCTTCAAACCACATTTCAGCAGAAGTAATCATTTTAGAAGAAAATGTTAGGCCAATCTTTAAAAATACTTGCGGCACTTAAGGCACAGAGAAGTTCAGAAATTAAAACTATTTAAACTGTCACTGAGATCATCTCTCTAATACCTTTTGGGGTAGAATTATGCTGTATGTACTGAAAAGTCAGATTAGTTTATCATGTAGTATTTTCAGTTTTTGCACTTCTTTCTATATAAGGGATACTTTCAGAGTAAATTGATAGCATAATCAAATAGTCAATACATACATTACATATTGAACCACATTCAAAATCCAATGCCAAGCATAATAAAACCTGCTACACTTGTAGAACCCGTTGTGCAGAAATAAAAAGCAAAAAGACTAAAGTGTATGTGTTGCTCTACATTGAATGAGAGGTTATATACTGAAGAAAATGTTTCTACTGTGAATGAAAGCATACAGAGGACCCTTTGTGAGGCAGAGTAAGAGGGGAAAAAAGTATATTAAAGAATAAAAGTTAAGAGAATTTTAGAGATTTCCATTTATACTATTTGATGCGAGAAAAGGATTATAAGAGATATTAGTAGAGCACCCTAGGAGACTATGACCTTTGTAACTTTTCTATAATTAATATTCCTTATCCTTTGTCTCATTAGTGATGAACAAAAACATGCTACAGTGAAATATTGCTCTGTGATACAGAAAAGGTAGGGAAAGGGAAGATTATGTTCTTTCTGGATGGAGATAAATCTAGCCAGTCTGTCTCAGAATAGAGGAAACGCATCACGTCTCTGGATATCCCCCAAAGATAAGAAAACCTAACAGAGTCAGGTTTGCCTGGGCATAGTTTTGAAATAAAAAGACCTGTGAGGTTCATTTAATGATAATGTGAATATACAGCTTATGATTCTTAACAAGACATTTCCAAAAGTTAAGAGTCATAATTAATAATTATGATTGAGGACAAGTATAAATTAGAATGTCCTAAACAAAAGGCTGTGTGGTCATTGCGTTATGATACACGTTTTTGAGACATTTGTCTATACTTAGTAAAGTTAAAAATTAGACATTAAAGTATTTGTTTTGGAACTATTAAATCATCACAATTATTTTTGTAGATTCAATATTTACTACTTGGTCTCCCAACAAGAAAATTTAACAAAGGTTAAATTTTTAACTTTTAAATCTAAGTTAAAAATTAGACTTAGTAAGAAAAACATATAAGGATTCCTACATGTATTGGAAAATGAATTTTTATTGCTTCTCTGCCTTTTGGCTAAGATCAAGTATAGAAACTCAATTTATACCATTTTTCTCAACTTAAATTAGTTCAATTCATATGGCCACAGAACATTGCCATTTTTAATGGCATTTTTAATGGTCTGAATCTCATACATACCACATGCATAAAAGATGTACTTATCACCATGTTCTTATTTCTCATGCATGAAACCTCAGAAACATAGAAGATAATGTAAACTGTGTTGCTTTATTTACCATCTTTCATTTTTATTAGTCCTTTCACTTTGGATTATCCTCTTTTTACTTCTCTTTCATTCAGTTTTGAGTATTTACGATCAACAATTCTGTGCCTAGTGTTAGGTGTTAGGTACTTAAAGTGCTGACTATAATTGACAAATTTACACACAATTTTATATCTCTTGCTTTTTACAATTCTTTATTTTAAAGTGAGAAAATAAAAACAATAAAACAGAATTTCAAAACAGACTAGTAAGAGAGTAACAATAATTAATACGTTACATATTGTTATCTTTGTAGTATTCAGAGTACAAGATACAGGCGTGACATCTTCTCCGAACAGTCTTAGCACAAATCTTTCTTTTCAATGAAAGAGGAGAATTTAGATGTATAGCTATGTAAACTATCTTGTGTATGAATATATTGTTTTGTCTTTCCCTTCCTTCTTTCTGCCTTAACAGTTTGTCCTTTCTTTTGAGCGGTTTCTTCCCAATTCACAATATCTGTTGTACATTTTGAATCTTATTTATTTGTTCAGATTCTCACAGTAGTGAGACAATACAATGTTTACCCATGTGGGTCTGATTTTTTTTCACTTATAAATATGGTTTCGAGTTACAACCCTTTATCTATACAAGTCTCCAGTTTATCCTTTATTTATTTGCCATTTGCCTGTCTTTATCTGAGAAGCAAGTACATCTCAGATGTCCATTTTTGGATTGAGTCTTTGAATTTGTGAGTCATGTTTTTAAATTCTTTATATGCTCCAGATAAAATCCTTTGTGTCAGGGACAACTGGCTATAAATTTTCACACTTTGTGAGTTGTCTTTTCGCTATGTGGGGGTTTCTTTTGTTGTGCCAAAGGTTTTTAAT
The DNA here is from genome assembly GCA_004027455.1 of Hydrochoerus hydrochaeris. Lineage (NCBI taxonomy): Eukaryota > Metazoa > Chordata > Mammalia > Rodentia > Hydrochaeridae > Hydrochoerus > Hydrochoerus hydrochaeris. The sequence goes on along the minus strand of PVLA01001312.1, from coordinate 293,322 downwards.
AAAGTGAGATAGCATTTGTTGATTCTTTGTAGTATTTCCCTTGCAGTTTGGGTTTTATTCATAGTCTTTGCCTTCACCTATGTCTTCAATTTTTCTACCTGTTTTCTCTTCCAGTGAATTTAGTGTTTCTGTTTTAATATTTAGATCTTTACCAACTTTGGCTTTAGTGCATCCAGTTCTTTTGTTGTTCTTGCTTCGGTAGCCAAAACAGTTCCCCATTTATCTTCCTTTTAGTGTGAGCCAACTTTTTCACCACCATTATACTGTCACAGCTTCCAAGTACAAATATACTGATGTATATCTCTTACATAGGATGATAAAGTAATATTTTTTTCAAGTTTAGATACTGCAGGGAATGTTAATGATCTTATTATGATTCTGTGACCTTATTTTGATCTTAGAAAAATGTTTTCTACATCATTTATTTTTCTTCAAGGCAGCACACTGGTGAAAATTGAAACTTGGTAAGTCAGCTTTTTTCTTTTGTTAAGTATTAGTATAGTAATTAATATAATCCATATTATTTGTAATCAAATGTGTAAGTTCTATTGTTATACATAGAACATTATCTTTTAATTTCATGGCAAAAATGCATAAAATATACAAGGCCATACAAATTAAAATGCTTTTAGTGATACTCTAATGCTTTGGTTCTTTAGTACCTACATAAAATGGTGTTGTTCCAAAAACTGGCTCTTTTATTTATATTTTTATTTATTTATTTTTTGTGCCAGGGATCAAACTCATGACCTTGCGCTTACCAGTCAAGAACTTGAGCCACTAAGTTAAATACCCAGCCCCAAAATTGGCTGTTTGTATTGGTCATTTTCCCCCCAATTCTAGCCACTAACTAGTTAGAATATGCTAATAGCTAGAGGACACTGAGAATATTAAGGCATTTAATTTGCATCATGAGAAAATAGAATTCCATTGGCAATTTTCTTTAGCTTACAAGATTCACATCCTTATTTGTGTTATTTTTGCAGAAAAAAATGTTAGCTTTTGTTATAGTAACAAATTGTTGAAATTACCCACTTATAAAAGGCACAGGGTTTTGGCTGGTTCCGTTTCAGAGGTTCCGTTTTGTAGTATTTTAGCCATATTACTTGGCCGGCTGGGGTGGTACATCAGGACAGAAGAGCTTGTTCAAGCAAAACTGTTCATGTTCTTGCCAGAAAGCAAAACAAAGAGGAAAATGAGAGGTACCGTTTCACTCTGCCCTTCAAGTACATACTTTTAGCGACCTAAACACCTGTAAAAACTTCCACCATGGCCTAATTGCACCAAACCAGGGACTGAACCTGTAGCATATAGGCCTTTGGTGAACATTTTAGATTCAAACACTAATGTTCTCTGTCTAGTATTACATAAACTAGATGAGCAGATTCTGCCTTACTTTCTATTTAAACCCACTTGTAAAGGTTGAGTCACTGGAAGACACCTATGTGAGGATTATTCAAAGTAAAATTAGAAGACTGACCAGAAAAAAGATGTGAATAGGAAGCACCACCCAATGTGTTTCTCTGTCTGTGTCTGTGTTCCATCTTGGACTCAACATAGCTCAAATTTGGAAGTGGACAGGAGGGAATCATGAGAAGATTCTAGGAGAATCTCTTTAGTTCTGCGTCAAGGACCAGGAAAGTCTCAGATGCTCAAAGAAAGTAGGGGACATTTCTCTTTTAAAAAAAATGTGTTCATATATATATATGTATATATATATATATATATATATATACATATATATATTGCTTTATCTCCTCTCTTCTACAATCTTGTGGTAGTGTTAGGACAGCAAGAGTGATGAAGGAAAGAAACATACAAATCTGGGATAATCCTCCTCTTCACCGCAAGATGATAGGAGAAAGGTGATGGCTTTTCAGCTCTGACTTTCTGCTACTTGGATGTCTGAGCACGGTCCTGAGAAGTACACAGCAAAGTGGCACAACTAAACCACAGTTTCCAGCAGCATGACTAAAACAAGAGCTGCAGGAAAGTGAAGGATCTCAGGGAGATCATGGAGAGGGAGGAGCTTGAAAAATGACCATATAAAGTTGCTTATCAACTCTTTTGCTCAACCCAAGCTTTCACATGTGGATAGGACTCTAAAATTTCTTTTGGAATGAAACTACCACTTAGTTCACAGAGTAAAGTACGTAGGATACATTCCAACAGCAATGCAATGGATTTGAAAATTGACAATGAAAATTGACAACGAAATCAACCACTGAAGCCCACAAGAAGTTTGGAACTCAACAGAAGCTGATTCGGTTGATTTTATGCCAACAACAAAACAAATCAAAACAAACAACATTCCTCAGGGACCTAAATAATTCTTATAATATGTTAAGTGTCCAGAATACAGGAATATAATTAAAAGTTACTCTGCTTATAAAGAAAAAGAAAAAACTCAATTTGCAGGAGTGAAGGCATTTAACAGATAACAACTCTGAGATGGTATAGACTTTGAATTGATATTATAATGACTAAAACATCTATGTAAAAATATCCCAGCAAGAAAGGGATAATATTTTTTAAATGAATGGAAGGAGAAAAACTCTCAGCAAATAGAGAGAAAAAGAGAATTAAAACTTTAGACTTAAGAAGAACTAAAAAATCTCTTTGGAAAACCTGAATAGCAGCATGGAGATAACAAAGAAAAACTTAGTAAACTTAAGGACAGATCAGAAGAAAGTATCCAGTATGAAAAAAGAAGAGAAAAAGAGTGGAGTAAAATAATATGGACAGAGCCTACTGTATCACTGGAAAACACCACAGTAGTTGCTGTGGGTCCCAGAAGGAGAGGAAGAAAAATACAGCTGAAGACTTCTCAAACTTGGCACAACACTGAAGCCATCATAGTTAAGAAGATGAGAGAATTCAAGCAAAAAATGCAGCATGAAATGCATAACCAGTGATACTAGAATCATACTGCTGAAAGTCAAAGACCAACTAAAAGAGACAGATAAGAATCAGTTACAGTGATTCTAAGGACTGCATATTTCTTATGACAAACCATGAAATCCAAGAGGAAGTAGGAGACTATTGTCAAAGTAATGAAAGAATTTCTACTGTAGAGTTATATAGCTCTCAAAAATATCTTCCAGTAATGAAAATGAAATAAGGGAATACAGTATCAGGAAGACTAAGAGAACTCAGCCAAACTTGCTTCTTTGTAATTGCCAAAAACGTAGTTCTGACAGAAGAGAAAATATAGTCAAAGGAAACATGGGAAAAGAGAGATTCGGCAAAAGTAAAATGAAATAGTAAATATCTGAGTGTTTCTCCTTCTGAATATTTTAGGTGGGTTGGTACTGGAAAGCAAAATTGTCACATTGTCTGATGGTGTCTATGATGTATACAAAAGTTCACCGTGTAACACATGACACTATAAATGGGAGAGGAAGAAGTGGCCATCAGGGACTAAGCTTTCCGTGTTTCATCTGAAGTGATAAAATATAGATCCAAGTAAAATTTAAATATTGAGTACAGAAACGTAAAACCTATAGCAAGAAGCCACATAAAATACACAGAAAGATTACATTAAGACACAACAAAACAAAATAGAATAGTAAAAAATATCCAAAAAAGAGGATAAAAGATAGGAAAGGGAAGCATTAAAAAACAGAGTAGAGAAGACATCAGTGACAAAGTGTCAAAACTTAACTTTCAACATATCAGTAATTACATTAAATTTACATAGTTTAAACATAACAATGAAAAGAAAGAGATCCCTACAATAGATTTGCAAAACAAAAGAAACATGCTTTGCTCCCTGAATTACATTCATTTCAAATATAATAGGTAGGTTAAAAGTAAAAGGATGGAAAATACACGGTATAAATGAAAGTTATCAAAATGGCTATACTTTCATCAGTTTGTATAGATTTTGGAGTAAAGACATTTAGCAAGAATTAAGAGGCATATTGCAAGTATAAGACAGTCACTAGTATAAGCAAAGAAAGGAGAAAAATTGCTAAATATTAGAAGTGTCACTAGTAGGTAAGAGAAACAGCTCTATAAACATAAACTTGACAATTTATAGAAAATGGATCAATTTGTGAAAACCACAAATTAACAAATCTTATACAAGATGAAACAGATAGTTTGAGAAATTTTATAAGTAATAAAGAATTTGAAATTGTCCTTCAAAATCATCTCAAAATGATATCTTGGAGCTTAGGAGGTCTCACTGGTGAAAAAGAAAAAAATTAAATAAATTTTATTAGTTAGAGAAGTAATACTAGTTTGACATCTTTTGCACAAAAGAGAGCAACAGGGATACTTTTTGACTGATTTTATTAAGTTAGCGTAATCCTAATATTAAAATCATATCAAGGGTAAGAGAAAAAAAAATTAAAAACCCAAACACACCACTGTTTTTCATGAAGAAGGCTACAAATATTAGCAAACTGAATTCAACAGTATATAAGAATAACAGAAAAGAACCAAGTGTTTTTCTAAGCTCTGAAACATAGGACTGGTTTAGTATTTGAAAATCTGCATAATTAAAATATTGCCTGAAGAAAAACTGTGATCTCATCAACTGAGAAAAAAATTATGTGACAATTTTCATCTTCCACTTATGATAAAAACTCTTAGAAACCTAGGAATAAGAGAGAACTGCTTTAACCTCTTAGAGAATATCTATGTGACAGAAATAGTAGCTAACATCATATGTAGCTGTAAGAGACTGGGTACTTTATTGTGCGTATTGAAATAAAGCAGGGTTGTCCTCTCTGTACTTCTTACAAAATTTTCAGATATGCAATAAGGTAACAAAAGAACTAAGAATATGAAGGAACAAGCAAAATTGTCATATTTTCAAGTATGACTGTTTACATAGAAAATAGCAAGGAATGTATGAGAGTGTTCCTAAAAATAATTAATGAGTTTAGCAGGTCACAGAACATAAGGCCAATATACAAAGATCCAATGTATTTCATATGGTAGAGTTAAAAAGTCAGAAATCAAACTTTTAAATATGCGTCTATATGTGTTTGTGGATATCCCAGGTAACCTCAAAATAAAATAGCCAGGTATAAGTTTAATTAGATATGTATAGAGTCATGTGCTGAAGTCCAAAACATGTTGATAGAACCAATAAAACAAGGCCTAAATGATTAAGGATTGGAGGACTGACTCCTAGCACAGCCTTTCTCATCTTCTGCTCAGTTGAAAACTTTTCTGAAAAATATTCCATCTGCCCTGTGTTTTATCTTTTTTGATTCACATAATGAAGCTCTTTAGCTGAGGCCTTACTTAAGCCTGACATATTTGCAGGTTTAGTGAGTTTCTTAGTTCAAATGTGTTGTTAAAATTTCAAAGTGAAAGTTTATTGTGCTTTACTCTCTTTTTGTTTGTTTAAATTTCTTCATAACCCCAAATGAATCACGCTATAGATTTTCCTGCTGTTTTTTTTTTTTTTTTTCCTCCAGCACCTGGGATGGAACTCACAACCTCATGTTTACCAGGGTGGGACCTTAACCAACTGAGCTAAAGCCCAAAGCACTAGCTGTAGATTTTCTAGACTTTCCCCCTACTACCTATGGGTGTGGCATACTTCACGTGGCTTCCTTATTCACACTTTGCTCCTCCGGGTTTTGTTCTCATCAGTCTTGCTCAGTGCTCTCCCAGTGCCCCTCTTCAGCAACAGTTCAGGGACCTGGGCATCCCAGATGCTCAATAGAAATGAAACTCTGATAAGAGCATGGCCTCTTTCCTGTGGTTCACAACAGAAGGAACACTTAATTTATCTTACTTAATTCCTGGCTGCTGTTGTATTTCATGAGGTGCTGCAGAAAACATAAATCAGGCACTTTATAGCTTTATTTTGGCCAGACATGTTGCTGGGATAAGACTTGGATACATTATTCTTAGGGATCATCCTCAGTTGTGGTTATTTTAGAGAATTTCTCTTCTCCAGGTGCACTGCTGTTAGTTATTTTAATTATAGCATTTTGTTTTTACTGGAAAGTCTTTTCTTTTAATGCAGCTGTTAAATACAATATGAATATTAATATATTTGAGAGGCAAAAACCATCTGAATTTAGAAAACTTCCTGAAATCTTTTTTGTACTTTTTAGACTTATAAACATTAAAAGTGTCAGGTTTGTGTTCATCACACAATAATACAAAAACATCGGTGAAAAATAATGCACTACTTCCTTCAAGAATTCATTGCATTAAAAGGTTATTTCATTTTACAAATAAAGAGAAAGGAGTTAATATTTAATGGTCACCATGTTTCAGACAGGCCAGCATTTACTTGAAATCTTGTCTCAGTTACTTTTTACTCATGTTAGTTACTTTTTACTCGTGACTGAGGCAAAATACCTGATGCCCAAAGTTGGGAAAGGAAAGGCTTATTTCTTACAGTTTTTGGAAGTTTCAGTCCATACTCAGTTGGCTCCAAGGCAGCGTGACAAGGCAGAGCTGCTGTTCATGGTGGCTACAAACAGCAAAGTGGGGAAACTGGCAAGAGAGAGAGACACACAGGCCTTCTTCCTGCCATTACATCACATCCTGCCCCCACCCCTAGGACGGGGTAGCATTCACACCCCCAATCCAAGGGCTAGACAATAAACCAATCACAAATGCATAATGCAAAGGCATGAGGCTTGGGGGCCACTGACATAAACCATGACAAATTATTATCTAAACTAATTAGCATTCATTTAATACCAACTTTAGCATTGGAAATACCAAATATCAGAAAAGAGAACAAACTTCCAAGCTAGTGCACAACTAAAATTGAGGTTGGAATTCACTGTGTTGCATTTGATATGACAACCTTTATTATTATCATTTTTATTTTATTCAGGTTCTTTTATAAAAAATAAGAACAACTTTATTGAGATATAACTGATATGTTGAAAAGCTCACTATACACATTTAATAATTTGATGAACTTGAAATAAATTCCCATAAAACTTCAGTCTTATATTTGTCCCAGTGCATTATATTTAATGCAGAAAAGTCATGAAAAATACTTATCCATCAGAAAGTATCAATTTTTAAGAAAAAACCCTAATAATTGAGATCATGTAAATGAATATAGAATTGGGGTCTCCAGTCTTTAAGCAAATATAAACTTAATCTAATAAGTTGTATAAATACCATATCAGACTTAATATTTTAAGTATTGATGGATATTTGAAATATCAGATGTTTGTACTTGTAATTTTTTTAATTGTAATAATTATAGTCTTTAGAGAGTTCCAATTCATATGATTATTTCTTTCCTTTAAACAGAAACACTGATCATACCACACAGAAAGCAACTTGTTAAGAGCAACAGAATGATTAAAATCTAATAGTGTAAAAAGAATATTGTGTCGAACTGATCTGAAGATTGGGTTGGTAGTTAAATGCATTCTATCAGTAACTTACTTATACATTTAAAAAGTAGTGTATACAGCTTTTTGGTAGCATATTTTTAATTTTAATTGTCCCTGTTTAATGACTTCAGGATATGATTACATTATAACATTATAAAAATGTGTTAGCCAAAATTCCTGATTTATATGCAGTCAGAACCCCTTTTAAATTCTTCCAGCTGTATCCTTAAACTTACTTCACAAAAATCTTTCCCTGTGACTCATCTTACCAATTTTTGTAAAGTCCTGACTGTCAGTCTACAGACAAAAATCACTAAAATAACTCATTTCTTTGTGCATAAAGTCATATAGAAAGTCTAAGAACTCTGATTTATTTTTCTTTTAATTAATGATGTAACGAGAATACAATCTTTAGCTGTGTTTGTGTAGACTGTGCAGTAAGGTTGCCCTTCTGGATTCACAAAAGTTAGTTGTGTAACCCACAATGTCTCACAAGCACTGTATTTCAGAGGTGCTCTGAAATCCAGATTAAGAATTTGAGATGCATTTTATTAATGATTTATAAATGATGTCTGAAAACCCCAATATTGTACCTTAACATCTAGCTTAATTAACCTCTTTAAGGATTTTAAGGTTGATTTTCTCAAATCATCCAGTAACCCATTTATATTTGTAAAAGAGAACCAAGAAGTAAATGTGAAGTAGAATAAATCTTTACTCTTTACCACCTAAAGGAAATCCTCACCCTTGCTCATCCTCACCATCTGTCTTACTTTTCTCATTGCTGAGACAAAATACCGGACATCCAAAGTTAAAGGAAGACAGGTTTATTTAACTCACAGTGTGTAGAGATTTCAGTCTAAAATTGCCTGGCTCCAATGTGGGTGGCATTGCAGAGGAGAAACAGTTCATGGTGGGCAGAAAGTGGCAAAGCAACAAGAAAAGATTGCAACTCTTTCTATTCCTTATACCTTATCCAGGCTATTTAGGGAGGGTAACACTCACATCCTCAATCCTAGCACCCTTGATCCTCGCATTTGACCATGAATCAATTCTAGCGTCACACATTCTAGATATAGTTGCCTCTGAATAAAAGCCCCACCCATGACTGCATGAGGCTTTTGCAGGGGACTCATCTAGACAAAAGACTTAACCCTTTATTTTTTTATTTCTGTATCTATTTTTTGGTGCTGGAGATTGAATCCAGGGCCTCTTGCATACAGGTAAGAGCTCTGTCATTGAGCTACATCCCCAGCCCCATTCTCATCATCTTAATGTAGAGAATGTGGGTAAAATCTCAGTGGTAAGGTTTTAAAAAAAACTTAAAGGATGCATAAACACAACAGCAAAGGCAAAACCAATTTTTTAATATGGTCTCTACCATGGTATCCTCCCCACTTCCTTAAAGAGAGAAGTTTAGGAATCAGCCCTGTCTGCTTACTCTAAATACCACTATTGCTTGGACTTCCAGTTTTGCACTATTATTTTCCACATTTCATCTCCTTCTTCCTGCACTGTATTAGTATTTTTATAAAAACTTTCTAGAGATGTAGAATCCTGTGTATACTAGCTACTCCAGTAATCCATTAGACTTAAATAACTCTGTTAATTCTTAGGATCATAAAATGTGTCATTAACTGTTATGTGTTCCTTTAGAAATTTATTGAAAATGAAACACATGTATAAATACTCCTACTTTCTTAAAATATACATATGTCTACCTGTGCTTAATCTTGTCTTTGTATGCAGTGACAAGCAGAAGCATTGAAATAACACCCAGGATTTGGAGGTAGGTTATTTACATCAATGCGCACTGATCAGGATCATTCCCAGAGTATCGGGCCCTGATCTCTGGTGGTCTAGTACTTATATAGGATGAGTAAACAGGAAGTACAGAGGTAGAATGACTTGTCAACTGGGGATTGCTTTATATGATGAGCATCATAGTGACCAGCTATGCATCACAGTGACCAGCCATTTCTAAGAGACAGAAGTGACTGGATTTAGAACAGGAATTATTACAAGGGAAACTAAGAAACTAAAGTGGCTGGGGCAGAGACATTTTCTGTTACATTTCCCTGCTTTTTTAGTTTCCCTGGCAAATCTTTTTTAGTTTCCCTGGCAAATCTTTGACATAATATATGTAATCTTCTGCAACAAGGCCAAACTAGAAGCAGTGAGGTTAGGTTTGTCAATGATTATAGGATGAGCTTCAACCAAGTGCACCCAGATTGTCTTATTATAGAGTTTTTCCCTTAATTGTTTTTACAGAAAGATATAATTTAGGCCTGTATGTTCTATGACATCAATCTGGCAAGGGAGTGAGGGAGTTAATCTGATCTAGGAGAGTGTCCAATGTACCTTGGATGCTCATCAAATCTTGGTCAAGTGTTTGATTGATTGCTTTATTCTCTTGGAGTTGTGGTCTATAGATTTTAAGGCAAAAAACCCCACAAACAGCCAGCAGGAGCAGGGAAGCAAGGACTGGGTAAGCAGCCTGAAAAGGCACAAATATCAAGGGGAATAGATATGGAGTAATGCTGCAAACTTCATCCTTCAGAATTCAGCCATGCATGGACTGGTAAGCATCCAGAGTGACCAGAGCAGGGCTTTGAGTGTATCCTGTCTTCAGAGTGAGCTATGCGGTCCAGGTAAACTTTTCCATTGGATCTAAGACTGGGTTTCTGAAAGTTGTAGAGGTAATGTGTACCTGGATTACATGTGTGTGTAGGAGTGCCTACTGATGTAGTTGATCTTTTAGCTAAGCTTTTGTGGAGCTGTGGGGTTATATTTCTTGTGGACTGTATGCTGTATATCCAGGGTGGGCCATATCTAGGGATAACTTTCATAGCAGGACTGCTATGGAAACTATGCTATGTAAACTTCTTCTCAGTGCAGGTAGGGAATGGGAAGTCAGTAACAAGTGACACAGACACTGAAACTTTAGCTGGCTGTAGGGATATGGGTGCCAGCACTGTGGCTTGAGTTTGCAGAACATATGGTGGGGGCAGGTCTGGCTCTGATTAAAATGGATCTTCTGGGAATACCAGATAAAGTTTTTTTTCCTGTTGGGAGTTGATGTTTCAGTCAGTTGGATCTCCAGAGGTGGCTTAGACCTCTAGACTGGATTATTTTGAGTGCAGTTTTGGTCAAAATAGCTTTGTCCAAGGTGACCATGGCATATCTAGCTTGTCAGACTTTTCCTGAAAGAGCTACTTCCATCTATAAGCAGTGTGTATTCATCATCTGTCAGGAAGTTAGAACTGTTCATCAGTCAGTGCCAGACAGTCATGGTAATGGGTGAGGTCCAGCACATCATGTAGTTAGGTCTCAGCCTCAGGTGAACTTACCAGCTTTCTTGATCAGAAGGACAGTGGCTTTTAGAGTGTGAAAGCAAAGTATGGGGAGGGAGCCCTTAGCAACCGGATCCAAGTATTTACACAGGTAGAAAACTGGGCACTCCCAGGGGCTGACAGTCTGAGTAAGCATCATTGATTTGTAAACTCAAGGATCCAGAGTCTATAGAATCCAGCAGCTCCAAGAAATTTGTGGAATTTCTTTCTTGTAAGCAGTTTTTGCCAGATACTGTAGAAGAAGTTTTGTGTCTTTTCAGCAGGCAGCTTGGGTGTCATTCTTGAAAACTAGTGAGGTCAGCTGTAAGGGCTTCTCTAAAGAGGATAAACAGGTTTTGGAAACCCCTAGAAGGTTGAGAGCAAGTCTGTTGCAAAGAAGGGCTGGCTAACAGGAGCCAACTGAAGGTATAAGAAGTCATTCTTAGGTCCAGGCAAGTGTACCAGCAGGCTAGCTGTGGGTGGCAGCTTATATATATGGAGGGCAACCATGACAGCATTGGCAGCTCAGTGACCTTGAACTGGCTTTACAGGTAAGAGAGGTATATTTTACCAGTTTGAAAGTCTATAAACATTTCACAGTTTTGAAGTCTTCTTTTCTTCTTTCTTTCTTTCTTTCTTTCTTTCTTTCTTTCTTTCTTTCTTTCTTTCTTTCTTTCTCTTCCAGGGGACCATAACAGCTAGGGCCTCCCTGAAAATAGTGGGAGAGTTCTTAATCCCTTATGGCTAATTGAGACCAAGTGAGCTGCTATTTTTGTTTCAGGATTTTCCCAGTTGAAGTGGCTTAAGGGAGCAACTCACCACATGAGGCAGCATCTTTTAAATCTAGAACAGTCCAAGAGGTTGTATGGGTTGGGAACTGCAGAGTTCAAGGCGATGGCTGCATTGCTGGCAGCACAGAGATATCATCCAAGGTGGTTCACAGTCTATCAGGCTGCTGTGTGGCTGGATGCCTGTTTGTGCTTTCCATGAGCTCTAGTGATAGTAGAGGGAGGGGTCACAGTCATGTGGCATGGTTGATGACTAGGCTCAAAGATGTCTGTTGTTCATACCTCTGGGAGGATAGTTTTCAGAAATTCAGGATTGTGGTTATCTGTCTCAGGCTGATGCAGGCATCATCTTCCTCTTGGAGAACAGTCAGAGTTGAAAGTTCAGGATTAAATGAGAAGGAGGCCAACTGGCTTGGTGCAAAGGAGACAGTTGTTTCTAACTTGAAGAACTCTTTTCCCAGAAGCAGTATGGGGAATGGCTTACATAGGAGATGTCTTCCAAGGCAGCAAGTTTGTGCCTGGCAGAAGGGGTGAGACCAAGAGACTGAGTTGTCCTGGTGATGGTACTATGGGCTCCAGCTGGCGAGCTGAGGAGGGAGCCTGGTCTGGTCCAGTCTGAGTCTGTCAGACCAGTGAAAGGGTTGCCATCTAATCCAGGTTGAAGCTTTTGAGAGTCCTTGTCTATTTATTTATTTATTTATTTATTTATTCATTTATTCATTTATTTATTAGAGTCCATAGTCCTTATAACTCATACCCAGAGGGTATAGTCATTTATATGAGTAGATTTTCTTACAGACACCAGGTGCCTTTTTTTTTTTTTATCAGGTTTCTGGGTCATAGTACTTCATGGGCTTCTTGCCACTCTTTAGATGTCTTTGAGGAGCACTTGGCTGGGTTTTATCTTGGCAAGGTGATTTTTCACAAAGGCCATGACCACTCATTCATCAGGGCTGACTGTATAATTTTCCTCAGTCAAAATGTAGATCTCAGAAGGAATTACTGACAGGCATCTCGGGTGGGTGTTAAATGACAACATCTAACTAGGATAGGCACATCTGGGGGGTGGTTGTGGGGAAATGCAGGTGATGGCTAGCTGGAACCTATTCAGTTGACTGGAAGTAGATGCTTTGGGAACAGGGAATGAAGCTATAGGTGTTGGCAGCAACTGTGGTGGCCAACAAGGATGCTGAGGCAGAATTCCCAGGAAGAATGGACCATTTTTCCTTTGTTTTGTTTTGTTTTTAGAGATGCACCAGATGATTTGATTTCATTTTTAACTCTGTAAAGGTGTTTTGTCTTTTGATCAGGGACTATGGGTTCTGACTAATTAATTCCCATTTCTGGCTCCTTCTGTGTGTGTTTTATATGCTTGAACAATGGTACAACAGACAGAGGATGAGAACTCTTGTGAAGGGCACCATTTTAATGCCTGCCTGGCTGCACCCCTTGTGGGGACTTAACTAAGGAGGGTGCAAGGCCCCTGCTATGCAAGATGTAGATCACCACAGAACTGCAGGTGAGGGGCTGATCAGGCACCATGGCCACTGCTTCCCTGTCTTGGTACATGGAGCAGCCCATTGCTTATGCTATCTGTTCCACTCAGACAGTTATCAGCAACTGTCTGAGTGGAACAGATAGAGTGGAACAGATAGAGGTTAAACATTCTAATCTACCTACCTTTCAGGGTAGCCTTAACTAACAAGAGTTGGTCAAGCTCTTCTTCAAATCAAAGTGAGAAGGACTGATAGGCTAACCAACTGGGGTTCCCCCAGGGGTCTTATGAGAATCAGGCAGGTAGTCAGACAAGCAGACAGACCCACCATGTCATCCTCCCTGAGGGGCCACTCGAGCAAGCAGCCTGGAATCCTCCACCAGATTTCCAAGGGGTCTTGAGAAATCCCAAGTATACACCTTCCCATCAGGACCTGAAGAAGTCCTCGCCCTATCCAAGAGAGTTACAACTGGTGTCCAAAGAGGTCAGCACAGTTGGTCTCCCCAGTAGACACACCAGATGCAACAGCAAGTACAAACACCAGAACAACAGCTAGGATTTGGAGGTAGATTTATTTGCATCACTAGGCACTGATAGGGATCATTCCCAGAATATCTGTTCCTGATCTCTGGTTGTCTAGGGTCTATATGGGATAAGCAAGCAGGAAGTACAGAGGCAGAATGGAATGTCAACTGGAGACTAGTCTATAAAATTTGTATCATAGTGGCCAGCTATACATCACAGTGACCAGTCATTTCTTAAGAGACCAGAAACTGGAACTGGAGCAGGAACTATTGCCTGGGCAACCAACAAACTGAGGTATACTGGCCAGTGAGGGGCATTTTCAGTCAGATGTATACAAAGCAGAAAAAATGTAGACTAATTAGGCAAATAAAATAGAGCAGTTAGTTTCCTATAGTAAAATTTCTCTCCTGAGTCCATACTTTGTTTAATTTCAAAAAATCAAAACTTAAACTTGTCAATGAATGTTATTTTTTCTTTGTTTAAATGATGTGCCTTTTAGATCTTATTTTTTGTTAAATGTTTGTTTTTAAATAGATTCTCTAACCTCTCTTTGGTTCCTTCCCAAATAACTGAAAAATGGGCTGTAAACCAGTAATTAGGTTCTTCCACTACCTTCTGAGTCCTTCTTTACAGGAATTCTCTCCCTGGAAGGCGGTGGCACACTGCTGGACTTGGCTGCCAGGAATAGAGCTCAAGAGTGCCATCTTGGCGGGGCCCCTGTGCCCTTCTTCAACTCAACTGTTCCCCGCTACCTTCCCACCCTCCTGGCTCATATTGCTAAAGACACTGCTGAGTTTCAGCCTTGTTATTTATGTGTTCCCTGGTTAAACTGTCCTCCTTTCTAGCTTGCATGCCAGTCAGAGTCAAGGTAGCCTCAGAAATGACAACACAGTCCTCATTGCTTACTCACGAGGCATTTTTGTTACATCTCTGGAGCCATCTTCTGCCAGCCTTGGGTTTCCCAATCCACAGTCTTTTGGAGTCCCAAGGGGGCTATGCCAATACTTAAACCTTTTTACCTGTATGTGAGAGAAGTCTTTAGATGACTCAAAAGGGATTATCTACATAGAAATGCCAAAGAGAAAGGCATATTGATCCATTTCAAAAGTTATTATTACTGTACTATACCATACACACATTAATCCATAAATCTTTCAATATTTATCAAACTTCTATGAAGAATTCTAGATACTGATCCACACACTGGGAGTGACCAAATTGATTTCTGAATATTGTTATGCCCTTACAGTGATTACGTTTTGATAGGAAGGCAGTTAATATGAGTTAAGTAACTAAATTAATTGACATTTTAAAAAGTGAATATAAAAGTGAAGGAAAGCCTAAGTTTTGCTGTTGGGAGAAGAGAATTTAAAATTTCAAATGAGGAGATCAAGAAACACCCTTGCTAATAAGATTAACAATGGTTAATAAATTGGATATTGTTATCCTCAAAGAAGTTGGTCAGTTTACAAGATGTAGCCATGGAGAAATGAACAGACAGTGAAAGCACAAACCATTCCTTTTGATGAACTAACAGAATTCTGTATCATCATTTTTTTTAATTTAAAATAAGATAAAAAGAAAGAAATACCCTTGCTAGCAGGGATGATGAGGGATGATGAGACATACCTGTAATCCTAGCACTCTGGGAGACTGAGGCAGGAGGATAACAAATTTGAACTCAGCCCAGATATAAAAGGACTGGAATTATTGCTCAGTGAGAAGGTGAGAAGGCCTTGGGCTCAATTCCCTGAACTGAAGAAAAAGAAAAAAGGAGTAGGAGGAATATCCTCATTGAAAAAAAATGAATAAGTGATGTTTTTAAGAAGGTTTAAAGATGATCTGTATAAAGATAACTAGGGAAGAATTCTCCAGAAAAATGAAAGCCAGTAAGAGATCTTAAAATGGAAATATGCTTGGTCTATTCAAGAAATGATCAAAAGGAGCCACTGTGGCTAGAATAGAATAAACACATGATTCTCTGTTTCCTTGAAAGACAGAAATGGGCTTGTTATTTGAGGTGTTTTCTACTTTTTCAATGTGGTCAGTGGTTGCTTTATAAGTTTTCCTGTTGCTTTGGTTGTATTAGTAGGTTTGATTACACTGTGTTTCTCTTTTCATTTGCTTCAAGATATTTAATTTTTTTTGATTGCTTCCTAGATCCATTAGTAATTCAAAAGTAAGTTGTTTCATTTCCATGTATATGTACAGTTTCCAAAGTTCTTTTTTTTAAAAAAATTGATTTTTGGTAGTATTGCCATGTGATCAGAAAATTATGCTTGTGATGCTTCAATTTTTTTAAAATCCCCAACTATTTTTATGTTGGAGACTATCTCTGTCGTTTACATTTATTAATAATTACTTTATTTGGGTATTCTTATTGGATGCTTATATTTAGAAGTGTTTTTTCTTCTTGCTGAATTGATTGCCTTATTATTATACAATGATCTTGTGTCTCTTAACTTTTTTGATTTGCCTATTTTATCTGGTATAACTGTGAGTTCTCCTACTTTTCTTTTTTTGTATTTCATTTGCATGAAGTATCTTATTTCATCTCTTCACTTTCAATTTATGTGAGTCTTTAGCAATAAAGTGATTTTTTTGTAAATCAGCAAAAGTTGCATCATGTTTTTAAAATTCATTCATTGTGATTCTTCATTGTCTAGCATAATCTATTTGCCTTCAAGATCATTATTGATAGATAATGGTTCACTACAACTATTTCAAAATTTGTTTTCTAGGTTTGTTGTAGTTCCTTTCTTGCTTCTCTCTTAAATCCTTCTTTATGGTTAAGTGATTGTTTTAAGTAGCATATTTTATTTTGTTGCTTTCTATGTTTGCTTTGTCTGTTATTGGGTTTTTTTGTGGTTACAATGAAAGTTACAAAAAACACCTTTGTTTATAATAAGGAATTTTGAAATAAAGACTATGTTATGGTTTAGACTAAGGATCACTCCCCACCCCAAACTCTTATGTTATCAAAGACAGAGCTTTTGCAAGGTGACTGAATCCTAGGGGCACACTGTAGCTGGCTTCAGGTTAGGAGGTGGGTCCTGTGGAGGTGGGTGCCTGGGGCATGACCTAGAAGGGTGGATCTCCCTCCCAGACTCCTTACTTTTCTAACTCTGCTTCTGGGCTGCTAGGATGTGAGCAGCTTCCCTCTACACCAGAGCCTTTGACCAGACCATTTCTACCTGTGTCCCTTTAAGCTGTAGATGTTGGGGGCTTTTGTGTCTCCACAAGAGAAAAGTAGCAGATATGGCAACTTATAATGGTTTAAAGATAAGAACAGAAACAAAGAACAGAAGAGAATATATTAATAAGAAAACTCCACACTGCTCTCCCATTCTTCCTCACATTTTGAATTTTTATATCTCATTATATATCTTCTCAGCTCTTAAAATATTAAGGGAGTTAGTATTTTCAATTATTTTGATTTTTAGGCTTCATAGTAATGATATGAATGGATTAAACACCATGCTTACATTAGAACGTTCCCTATTTGAAAATCATTCTTACAAGTAAGTTTTATGCCTTTTAGTGTTTTTGTCTTACTCATTATTATTGCTTTGTTTCATTGCAGGACTCTCTTCAGCGTTTCTTGCAGAGCAGCTGTAGTGGAGACATAGTCTTGGACTTATGTTTGTCTAGGGATGCCTTCTTTGTCTTACCTTTCATTTTTAAAGGGTGGCTTTGCTAGGTGTAAGATTCTCAGTTGACAGGTTTATTTTTTTTTTCAATACCCTGAAAATTTCATTCCATGCTCTCCTGGCCTATAAAATTTCTGTTGTGAAGTCTGCAGTCAGGAGAATTGGGATACTCCCTGTGTGTTGTTTGTTTTCTCTTGCAGCCCTGATAATCTTCTCTTTATCTCTTACTTTTTAAAATTTGTTGATAAGATGTTTTGGGATAGGTTTGGTTAACTTTGACTGGGGCCCTTTAATTAGCCTGTTCCTAGATATTTGTGTCCATACCTAGGTTTGTAATTTTTTATTTCTTTGAATAAATTTTCTGTCTTTGGCATTCCTGTTTAATAATAATTTTTTCAAAATTAATTGATTAATTAATTAATTCTGAAGTTTTTTGAGACAGAGTCTTGTTATGTGGTTCAGGCAGACTTTGAACTCACTATACTATGCAGCCCAGGCTGGTCTTGAATTCCAAGGGCTGGGATTACAGGCATGTGCCACCATGTCCTTGTGCTTGGCATTCTTAAGTCCTTTTTGAATTCTAAGAAATAAAATATGTGTTTTTAAACTATTATTTCAATTCTCCTATAAGTTTTCTTCATTTTTCCTGATTTTTTCTCTTTTTTCCACTTCCAACTTCATATTTTTAAATAACAGAGTTCACTAATTCTTTCTTCTTTTTAATTCCTGCTGTTGATATATAGATATATATATATACTGACTTTATCTTTCAGCTCACGTATTTCTTTTTGTTTTCATCTCTCTGTTAAGTTTCTCTGTCAGAATACTAAAATGTTTCTCCAAGTTCTTTTTAAAATTTCATTGAGTTTCTTTGAAACTGCTTTTTTCATTTCTCTGACAGTTCTCCATACTAATTACTGTCTGGTCGGTTTCGGGCACCCTATTTCGGCTCTTAGATGAGGTCATGGCTTCCTGAAAATTCTTGATGTTTATTGACATCTGACATCATCTGAGCATTGTAGGATCAGGTATTTATTTTAGTTATCCTCACTTGGTTTTATATGTGACTGTCTTTCCAGAAATTCTATGCAGATCACTTATTTTCTCTAAATCTGTAAATGTTTCCATTATTTTAGCACTGGGGCTCTCTGGTCCTGGTTTGCCTGGAATTTGCTGCTAATGTGAAACTGTGTTATTGTTTCAGCACAAGAGGGCAATCCAAGCCCAGATTCATTCCATATGCACTGCTGTGTATTGTTCAGAAAGGACCAGGACTGTGCCTTGGTAGAGTAGTTTGTCCTCACCAGCATCTCCATGGGTCTGGGGTAGGCCCAGATACCTCATCCATAATTAATAGCCCATGAATGGACCCAAAAGAATTTTTCCCATCTCTGGGTGGTGTCACTGTAGATAGATAGACTATCCCCAGAGTTTTAACTCACACTTGTTTGTCCCCAGCCTTTATCACACCCTAAAAACACAGACCACCTAGTCTACCTAACACTGGAGTAGGTCCAGCTGGTGTGAGCTGTCTATTGCTGGGGTAATTTCATGGCCCATGGCTACTGCAATGAACCACAGGAGATGCTGGGTAGAATAGAAAGTCTAAAAGACTGGGGCCTCATGTCTTCTACTGACACTGGAACTTTCCAGTGGATTCTGAATGGGGATGGGAGCCATTAGAACAGGCCCAGTGTCATCTTTCTTCCATCCAGCACTAAGTTCTATAGCAAATGCTTACTATGCTTACCAAATGGGTCTCGCACCTCACTATCCTCCCATGGTTGGAGCAGTGTTGGTGAAGGCAGTTCTTGTCTCTCCAGTCTGATGCTAAACTGGGTTATACCTGAGGCTCTGAGCTGCAAGGACCTGCATAATCTCAGGACTAGACCAAGCCCCACATTGTAGCTAGTGGTGATGCAGACTAAAACATGAGTTCACTCAACTGTCACAATCCCTACCTGATGCCAGGGAATTTCTAGATCTCTGTTTGTGAGCATTGGCCTGGTGACAGCTGTACTGGCTGTGTTCAAAGTTGGGGCCCAAGTGTTGAAGATATTGCCCTGCCCTGTCTGACGCTAAGGTTGGTCATTCCTATGTCTTGGCTGCAGGAGCCAGCACAATCTGAGAGGTGTGTCCTGCCCCTCTACCTGCCTGGAAATGATACAGTGGATACCTGGGTCTGTCTCACCAAGATACTTAATGCTAGGGGCAGTAGAGAAAGTTTGTCTGCAAGGTCTGGTCAGCATGTGGTGCCTTCATGTTTCCCTGAGTGCTAGGTATTCTTTAGAGAAAGTCCCCTGCTAGCCCTAACACCTTTCTTGCCAGCTGGTGGAGCACTGCTCCCTTCTCTGCGGCCTGACATTGGAGGAGGAGTTGTGAAGGCAGCTGGTGGCCAGGTCTAAGCAGTGCTACAGGCTCTGCTACATGTATTGACCCGCCAATAGCAGATAGAGGGCTTTGCCTGGCAATATGATTCACTATGGCAGGTCTGCTCCTGGGTTTCATGCCTAGCACCTGAACTTAATTATCCCTTCCCTGAGCAGTAGGCATCTCTCTCCCTCCTGGGCTGCTTGGAGTTGGGAGAGGGATGACTGGTGATGGTATTTCTGTCCTTCCTTCTTCTTCAATACTTACTTGTTTCATTTTCTTACACTAAAAGGAAGCACTGTGGTCTCATCTGATTAGCTGCAGTGAAGGTGGTTTGGTGCCTGTGTAGCTGTGCAGCTTGCAGTGTCTATGTGGAGACCACCGCCAGGGGAACTTAGTCAGCACCATCTTGTTCTACTCCTAGTAGTTCTAATATTAATCGTCTCACTCTATTTTAATTAATATTTTCCCATTTTTATCTTTTTATATTCATTTTAATCTGTTATTGTATTTGAAGTTTAATTTCTAATAAGCAGAATAGAAGTTTTTAAAAGCCTAGTCCTGTCTTTGTTGTGATTAAAATTTTCTTATTTAATGAAAATTTTGGTAAGAAGTGCTATCTTCATATTCATTTTCTATTTGGCTTTGTTTCATCTGTCTTTTTTCCTTTCTTGCTTTTTTAATGGTTAAGTCCAGCATTTATATTTCTATAATTTCTATTTATATAATTGTATAATTGCAGTTATGTATTGCTTCACTATTGTTTCTGTGTTTAAATATTATTCTATATCTTTTTAATCATCTCCTGATGTTCCTAGAAATTTCAAACATTTGTACTCCATTTATCTTCCCTCTGTATTTTGTTATATGCATTTTAGTTCTCTGTAGTTTAAATTGTGAAAGACATTTATTATTTTGTGTTTTCAGTATTTGCTTTTCATATCCATGTGTCTTTTCTGATTCTATCACAGAAATTTATTTGCCTCATATGTCGGTATTTTGGGAAGTCCAAGAATGTGTCCTTGCACCTTGTAAGGAGCTTCTGGCTGAGATGAGGCAGGCAGAGGGCAAGTGAGAATGTAAGAGACAGAAAACATTGGGTTGAACTTGCTCTTTTAGCAGGAGCCCACTTCCACAATAACCCACCTCCACAATAATAGCTTCAAGCTTTTTATAAGGGGATCCATTCACCCACTGACGGACAAATAGGCCACTTCCAGTATTTAGCTATTGTGAGATGTGCAGCTGAAAACCCAGGCATGCATGTGTAACTGTAATAGGATGTCTTTAACTCTTTCAGAAAGTTGCCTAAGCAGGGAATATTTGGGTAGTTTGAAATTTATAGTTTTGTTTGTTTTGGAGGAATCTCTATGCTGATTTCTAAAGTGGTTTTACTAATTTCGGTCCCATTAGTAATGTAGAAGTGTACTTGTTCCCCTACAGCCTCACCAGCACTTTTTATTACTTGAGCTCCAGAAGACAGCCATTCTTTCACGAGTGAGATGGAATCTCAGTGTTGTAGTTCATTTCCCTAATGGCCAGAGATTAGGAACATATTTCATATATTTATTGGGTATTTGAAAGGGGTTGAAAAAAACTAAGATGCTTTATGTACAATTAGCAATTTCCCACAATGAATGTAATCATTGTGTGTACAAATCTGTTCTAATAAAAATAAAAATATTTTTTAAAAAGGGAGGATCTCAGATGAGTGACTCTATCTCACTTCCCGTTTCTGTCATGGTGGCACTGAATTTCAGTAAGTTTTGGAGGGGACGCTTACGCCACAGCATCATCCAGTTATTCTCCTCGGTATTCTTTGTTTCCTCCTGCATTTTTTGCGTTGCAATCTGGGATAATTTTTCTTCTTGCCAGGAGAAATTTCTTTGACATCTCCTCAACTGCAAACCTTCAATTATTTTTGTGTGTGAAAATAACGTTCATGCAATTCTAATTATTGAAAAGTTGTTTCACATAGGGTAGAATTAGAGACTGACAGAAATTTTGCTATCAAACTTCAAACATGTCATTCGAAGCCAGGTGTGGTGGCACACACTTGTAATCCCAACTCTGAGATGCTGAGGCTAAAGGATCACAAGTTAGGCATGTTATCAGTTTAGAGAGACCCTGTCTCAAAATACAAAGTGGAAGGGGCTAAAGACTTATCTCAGTGCAAAGGTCATGGGCTAAATTCACAAAATAAAATAAAATAACTAATTTAATCATTTCCAGTTCCTAATACTTTGATTACATTCTTCTGTCAGCTTTGTTACTTTGAAGTAAAGTTTATTTTAGTGTTTCTAAATTTCTCTTTTTGCTTTATTTTCAATTGTTTTGAAATCTTTTTTTTTTTTTTGGAGTTTTTGCTTGATCTTGCCTATTGCTTGCTGAGATTTTAAAAAGAACACACTTATTTCTAGAGCAGTGTTAAGTTTGCAGAAAAGTTGAGCATAAGGTACAAATATTACCCTGTATGCCCAGGCCCCACAGGTTCATGGTGTTCAATGACCTCCTTTGAATCCTTTTGTTATAATGGATGAATCTACATTGATACATCATTATCACCGAAAGCCCACAGTTTACAGTAGTATTCATTCTTAGCACTGTACCTTCTAAGGTCTTAAAAAGTAGATATTAATGTATATTCACTATTACAGTGTTATATAAAGTTATATCATCCTAAAAACTGAGCTTTACCTGCCTCCCTCCCAGTCCCTGGAAATCACTGATTTTTTACTGTTGCCCCTGGTGGATTTCTTTTCCAGAATTTCACATATTTAAAATCATTCAATAGATTGGCTTCTCTTGCTTAATAATTTATAAAAGTTTCATCTATGTCTATTCATGGCTTGAAACTTCATTTAGTACTAAATAATGTTCTATTGGATAGAAGTGCCTGATTCATTTATCCATTCACCTTTCCAAATTTTGGCATAATAAATAATAGTCCTGTAAATATTCATATGCAGATTTTTATGTGAACATAAATTTCCTGCTGCTTTGTATAAATACCAAAGAATGTAATTGCTGGTAAAGGTATGTTTAGTTTTCCTAAGAAACGACAAACTGTTTTCCAAAGTGGCCGTACCTTTTGCAGTTTTACCACCAATGAATGAGAGTATATGTTGCATTTGATTTATCAGTGTTGGGCTCTTGACCTTAGGGAATTTTAAAACATTTTACATTAATATCTTATATTTTTAACATACAGTTTGCTACTAACTTTCAAATAGAGTTAACGTTTTGTTTTCCTCCTTTTATTCTAGGATTCAAATTATAAGATAGTAAAACTGTGATTGTATCTTACAAAGAATATTATTTCCTTTATAAACATACTATCTTTCTCCTCCTTTTGCTTGAGTTTGTATGTTTAAATTATTTTGCTCTATATGTAGTTAAAATACTCTGTTGAGTTCTTAATTTCATATAGTGCATTTTTCAGTTCAAAACATCTGATTAATTCTTCAGGAACTTCTAATTATCTGATAATTTCTTGTCTTTTCAATTCCTTTTCTCTTTTCTTCTATTTTATTTATCACATTAGTCTCAGTTAAAATCATATGTGCTAAATGCAGGATTTGGACCCTTATGACAATTTGTTGTTTGTGTAAATACATCTTGGCCTGGCATGCCTATAGATTTTGAATCAGTGATTCATTATTTTTGTGTGTGTAGCAGTAATGGTTCCAGATAATTACCACATAACAGAAGTGATTAAAGGATGATTTGATGACTTTTCTTTTCTAGATAGAGAGCTCAGGAACTGATTAGATTAATCCAGTTTGGGACCGGGCTGTGTCTCAGTCCACATGAAATTCTGCTCTGCCATTCAGAAACTCTGTGTTTAAATATTCAAAATAACACTGCGCAGTTCTAGAAAATGACAACTGTCTTGAAAAGAGCACTGTTTGGCCTCTGTAGCCTCCGAATTTGTTTTTCCAGCCTGTGACCCCTAAACTCTTCAGTTTTGTATGGACAGGAAAACCTGACCCTGGATGATTCCCCCCCCGCTCCAACACACGTGCAAGTGTGTGCGCACTCCCCCTCCCCACCCACATTAATTTTCTTTTTTCTTCAGTTGTCCTCTTCTGGAGCATGTTCAGCTTTTTAGTCAATGTTTTCCCCAGATGCCACCCGTGAAAGTGTCTTTAGATATTTACTGACCTTGGTGAGTTTCTTCTAATTTTAGGATTTAAAGTCTTCTAGTCCTGTTTCCATAGCTCTTGGATGCTTTTAAATCATTTCCATTTCTGCCTGTCCCTTATTGTTCTCCTCAGAAATGTTGGGGTGCTGTGAATTATTCTGTGTTTCATGCCATCAGCTTTGTTAGGTATACGTGGGTGCCTCCAGTTGTAGCTTCCACTGTAGTTTTCTTTCTTTGATCAATAATTTATACAATAATATAATTATATAATTTATATAATTTAAAATATCCACTTATTAGGAGAAATTGGAAGAGTAGCTGCCTTTGATTTCTAATTTTATGGCAGCATAGCTAGACACTCTCATCTTCATTGTATTGTTCTCTGGATATGCACTTACTGTTGACTCACTGTTCATGTTAGGAAAGTTGTATTCGTCTCTGACTGTGTCTTCAAGTTGTTTGACATAAACTGTGTATGATTGCACATATTTATAAATAAGGACAGAGTTTTACATGAAAATCTGTATTTTTATATCTTTAATTAAACATATTTAGCCTATCAATTATTAAAAGAACAATTATTTATAATGAATTAGTCTACTTTAATTTTGTTAACAATTTGAGATCAAATTATGATATATACATATATCAAATATTTTCAAATGAACCTGGTAATTATATACTACTGATTAACTTTATGGGTATTTTTATACAATATTAATAGTATTATACAAACTATTTATAATATTATTATATTTTATATATATTTTATATATATTATTTTATATATTTTTTCTCTTGTATTATTAACATTTTTATTATTATTTTACATGTGTTTTTTTCTAGACCAATTTAGAGGGATTATGTAAAATGCAATCCTCTAAAATGTAATTCTCTAAGCAAGTTTAATCCATTAACTTGAATTTGATTGCTAATATATTTCGCCTTACTTTCTGCTTTCATTCAGTAGGCTTAAATTTTTATCATGGCTGCTGAAAGCTAGTAGATAGGAGCAGTTCCAGGCTTTCTTATTTGTATAAGAGTCTTGATCCCTACTCTGGAGCCAGTGTACCTGCAGACATTTTGAAGCACAGCCTTATAAAATCTGTGCTTGTTTGATACCCAGCTTATAAATTGCTATAATAACTTATTTCTTCAGATTTTTTCAAATTTTTTTCTTGTGTTTGAGAATTCTTTTTTTCAAGCTTGGCTTTCCTGGGGATTGTTCCCAGGGTCTTCACTGTCAGCCAAATCCTCAATCCCCCTTTGCTTTCACTTCTTATTTTGAGATAGGGTCTCATTAAATTGCCCAAACTGGGCTCAAACTGAATTTCTAAAAAAAGAGAGATTCAATCTTCCATCATGCTGGAATATAAACATTTTAATTTCTATATATATTTCTACCTTATTTGACTCTGAAGGCAATATACTTTTGTTACACTCTTGTTATAAGTATTTTCCTGTATTTATGGAAATGGTATTGTTAAGAATGTTGTAGACAATTCAAACTTTTAAGAGAATCTAGAAAACCATGTTTTAGCCTACATTTATAACTATATTGGCTTTAGACTCATAACATGTAATTATATTTCTTATATGTCTAAATCATTATCTTTTAAGTAAACAGGTAGACGGGTAGCTAGTAAGACAAATTATGATTTTCAAATATGCTCCAAACCCAACTTGAATGTAATCATGCAAATAAATTTCATAACATCTAGGTACTATCATGATATCTAATTAGTGAATAAATGTATTACATGTTTATTCAAAATTGCGCCTTTTTTTAAAGGTTTTTGTTAAATTATATGTCGTAGTTTCGGAGTTTCACCTGTGAACCACTTGCTGAGGATGCGCTGCATGTAGTGTAGACTATGTGGCTTGCACGCTGAAGGCTTTGAAGCCACCTCCTCTGCAAGGAGCATTCGTGCCTGTCGGTGTCTCCTTCTCTTCCTCATGCTCCGCCGTATGCTCAGGATCTTCCCACATCTAGCGCCCTGCTCTTTCCTTGTCTAACCCCTGACACCCTGGTGATATCAATGTTTCTCTCTCTGCCAGCTTTTTCTGCTGTGATTTTTCTGTCCCTTTCACCCCTATTCTCCCACAATATTCTATGTAAATCTTTATGCCTTGATCTCATTGCAACATGTGTGTTTGTGTCAGCTAAACTCCTAAAGGTGTGCTCAGCATCTTTGTGCTTTCACTGTTAGTCACATAATATGACTTTTGTCCCCAGAGGCCTCCAAGGTCAATAACTCATATCCTAAAATGCAGCTAGTAGAGGCTAAGTAACTTACCTAGGGTTGTAGCAGGATTTACAGCTTGAAAGCTGTGGTTTGGAACTCAGGCTGGCTAGCAGATATTCAAAAGCAACAGTTCCAGAACTGTTCCAGAGATTTACTTTTAGGAAGTACCAATCTGTGTAGACATGGTCCATTTACACATTCGTTCATTATTAAGAAATGAAGAGCTTTAGGAGCTTCTGATGGTCTTGATCATACCCTAGGGGGTAGTATCTTTTGTTTTCTGAAGAAAGAAAGTCATCCTGGTGCATGACTTGTATCAATTTAGATGTGAAATTATAAAACTGTTTTTGCTTGCTTTATGTTTTAAGAATCCTTTATATGAAGAGCGCTTAGAAATGGTCTGTATTACATCTATCTTTAACAACAGCTGTGTTAAATCCTTTCCCCCTTTAAGCCCTGGCCCTTATTAAAATAAGAAACATGTGAGTTTTTGAAAGGACCTGAAAGGTCTGGGCTTTTAAGCAGAATAATGCAAGTCATTTAAATTAGTCATGGTTACAATTAGTCTCTATAACTTTCAAGGCAAAGAAAAACTCCTTGATCTGCCAAAAGTAAAAACATGAAATTCAGATTTATCAGAGGCTTTGCTGAAGATTGATCTTACACTTAAGTAAAAGAAAAATAGGAGCTGAAACATTTTTTAAACCACACCCTGATTATGAGATCCTATTAGTTATTAATCAAATCTCATAGACACGATTACAATGTTTATAAGTTTTTAGTTTTCTCATTTTAAAAGTATTAGATGAATAGTATCTGGAAAATGCCAAGAGGAAGAAAATTCACCCAAAATGTTATCACATAATGTAATTTTTTAGAAATTATCACATATTCCATCATTTTTTCTCCTATAAATATGCAATGATATGGTTTTTAAAGATATAGTTGTAATCATATCTGTAAATATGCAATTAATGCTTTAAAATATTTTATATTTTTGTGTAAGCACTTATATTTTATAGTATGAAATATTTTTATGCTTTAAATCATATTTGTTATTGTATTTTTTTACCCAACCATACAATAATCATTTTTTAAAATAATTTAGTAGTTACAGCATTCTGTAATCTAGGGCTCCCATTCTCTCCCTTCCCCTGGACCGCGGCACTGGTACAGATAAAATCAGTGGTGTACCTGTCACATTTCACTGACTCCATGTTTCTAAGTCAAACATTTCTTTAACCTTGGACATAAGCTTTTGCTTTGAAGCTGACATGCACAAGCGTCCCTGTTTTACAGCTGTGATTGATCAGTCAATTCTTGGCCACACTTCCTGTGGATTTTGACCATCTTACTTGTCCGTTTCATTATGATCAAGTGTAGTATCTTGCTCACATAATCAATCTACCCAAAAGAGCCCAGCAACTTGACTTCAGTCCAAATGAGCTTTACCTCCACTGTTCTTTTCCTCTAATGACGATTCCTAACCTTGTCATAGAGCTTCTCTAAAATCATGTCCCTAAATCCCACTTTGATCATAAGTATTAATGCTTTTTTTGTGAAGTGTCTACATGTTTTTCCTCACCAATGGCTCCATTTTCCCTACTACTGTACTCTGTTCTCCAGATTATGGGGTTCTTTCCTCCTTACTTCTTTATTTATTCCCCATGGAGTCCTATATGTTCTATCTCTTTTTTTACTCTCAACTTTACTGCCAGCCTGTGTTTCTTTCTTCACACCTGATGTACAAAACTTCAACTCCAAATGCATCCAGTTACCCTTGACTCTATTTCACCCCATGGATTGGATGTCTCTCAACTGGGTATTTTAGTGCTGTTCCAAACAACACGCTCTCTATCCTCAGCTGAACCAACAATTTTTTCTGACTCATTTACATTAAGTAATCCCCTAATACTTAGACCTCTTGCCGATTCCCTCTGTGGCTATTTTAGCCACTTGATTATTTTCTTAAAAATACTATCCAACTCCCATTCATCTTGGACCTGTGCATCAGATGATGTCACCTTTTTGCTTTAGATATGAAGTGATATTGGAAAGTTATGTCCTAAAGTTAATAAGCTATAGCAGTGAAAGTACTAAGCAAATACCATATGCAATTGTGAAGCTGTGATCATTCCTATTAAAGTCAGAAGAAAAAATATTGACCTCAATACCCCTCGTTTGTCAGTACTGTGTTGGAAATCCTAACCAGGGCAATAAGACTAGAAATAGGCAGAAGAGATAATAGAGTACAGGAAGTGGTAGTGCATTTCTGTAATCCCAGAACTCTACAAAGCTGAGGCAGAAGGATCACCAATTCAAGCCCAGCTGGAGTAGGGGAGCTGGAGATGTAACAATGGAGGAACCTAATTTGATTCCCAGTACTGAAAGAGAGAGAGAGAGAGAGAGAGAGAGAGAGAGAGAGAGAGAGAGAGAGAGAGAGAGAGAGAGTCAGAGACACAGAGAGCTAGTAGCAATACTATTTTTAAATGAGGCAAATACGATATTTTGAGGAATATGAGAGAAAGCATATTAAAGAGGCTGCCTTTGGTAGGTAGTGACCCATGAGCAAATAAAACTTTATTTTAAATCTGAACACTGCAGTGATTTTTAGCTGTGGTAAAAAATAAACCAAAACATATGGGAATCTTACAAGAAACTGCTAAATAAGGGCCATCTACATGCTAATTATAGTAAACTAGCGTATTGTGAGGAGACATTTAATCTCAGGTCATTATGTTTTATTTTCTAATGTTCAAGGAAATTTTAATGGACCTGCTTTTTTACCTTTTGTCTCTGAGAAGTTAAACCAAGTACCTTGCTGAAAATTTTATCTTAAAAAAAATTTCACTACCATGTGACTCTCCCAGCAGATTATTTTATCAAGTGAAATATTTTCAAAATATACCTTTTCAGTTATACAAATATCACAGAAAGTTCTTTCATTCTCTTAGTTAAAATAGTGTTTCATTAAATAAAATTCACAATTTTATTCATGCTAAATTTAATGTAAGTTCAAGCTCTGTTATATGTAGATAATTTTATTTGAAGTTAATGAAACTATTGGCACATGTTAGATATACATAATGATCACATTCATCACAGGGCATTTGTTCCTGGATATCATATGCCTTGCTTCTTCTTTTTTTCCCATTTCCTTCCCTTATGTTCAACCCATCTTCTCTTCACATTTACAAAAGTTTTGGTTCCTTTTTTTCCTGCATCTCTTGTTTATTTCTTTTCCCTTTCTTTCTTCCCCTCTTGCCTCTCCCTAGTTCTCTCTCTCATTTGAATATTTTCTTCCTATTTCACAATATGTATTATACATTTGATCCTTACTTACACTTTTGTCTTCTCACACCAGAGAAACAGTGTGATATTTACACGTGTCCAATTTATTTCACTTAAGAGTACAGTCTTGGCTTTGAGGATTGAGATCAGTAGCATAAGTGCCTGCTTGACAAGCATGAGGTTATGAGTTCAATCTCTGGTATCCCCTCCCCCAAAAAAGCAGCATGGCCTCAATGTGCATCTGTTTACCTAGAAATGTCTCAAGTTTATCCTTTTTGTAACTAAATGGTACTCCAAAGCAAAAGCAATCACCAACAGAATAAAGAGACAACTCACAGTGTGGGAAAAATTTTTTTTGCCAGCTGTTCCTCAAAGGATTAATATTTAGAATATATAAAGAAATAAATTAAATCCCCCAAATTTAAAGACCCAATCAAAAAATGGCCATTTGAAATGAATATATACTTCTCAGATAAAAGGTACATATGGCAAATAAATACCTGGAAAAATATTCAACATCACTGATCATTAGAGAGATGCAAATTAAAACAATGCCGATTCCATTTCATTCCAGAAAGACAGGTATTATCAAGAAATCAAGAGCTGGAGATTTAGCTCAGCAGCATAGGCGCCTGCCTGGCAAGCGCAAGGTTGTCAGTTCAATTCCCGGTACCACACACACACATACAAAAAACAAAACAAAGCAAGGAAATCAACCAATAACAAATGCTGGCAGATCTGTGGGGAGAAAGGAACTCTGCTGCACTGTTGGTTGAAGTGTAAACTGGTGTAACCACTGTGAAAATCAGTGTAGCGATTCCTCAAAAAACTAGGACTAGCAGTTGCCTTTGACTCAGCTATTCACCTTCTTGGTATCTTCCTGAAAGAATTAAAAAAATCATGCCACAGCAACATATGCACAACCATTTTTATAGCTGCACAGTTTGTAATAGCTGAATCTTGGAAACAGCCCAAATGCCCATCAACTGATGAGTGGATAAAGAAGATATATAGATTATTTTAGGTTTTGTGTTTTGTTGAAATTAAATTCTTCACAAGAACCAAAAAGCATTAGCACAATCATTGCTTTTTTATTTACATTTTTTGAGTTGTGAGTATCCATTTATCTTGTGTAACAATTAAGAAGTAGTATTTATAAGTTATGTTATTTAAGTTTACACTTTGAGAATTGGATAAATAGGTAAAAGAGATTCATCCAAAACATGAAAGTGAAAGAACTTTACAGTTTATTAGTTTAGTCATACATATATCCATTTCCCTTTAAAAGTCATGTTATAAAAGCTATCTTGTTCAGTTTAATATTGATACAGTTAAGTGGAAACAACTTTCGTTGTCCTTCCTACCACTAATACATAGTATAATTATTTTCCTTTTAAATCAGACATATGATGATTAATGTTGGTGTGTTTTAGGTATAGCTTACTTGAATGGAATGTGTAGTGAGAAGAGAAAATGTATTATTGCTGAAGACAATGGCCTCAATCTTGCATTTACAATTGCTCATGAAATGGGTCACAAGTAAGTAAAAGTCATCATTATATTTTATATTTAGTGTATGAATGTGAGTTATTGAATTACATATATATCTTTTTAATGTGAGTTATTGAATTACATATATGTCTTTTGAATATTTCTTTAGAGTTCAAGTTTCTTAAATTTTAAAGAAACAAAAGAAAATGAAAAAGACTATTTAAAGTGTGTTTTGAAAATTTCAGCTATTCCTGACACATTGAAGAAAATCTTATGACAATATAGTCTGCATCAAGACATCCCTTACATGATTCATGATTGATTTTGCTACACATTTTCAAACAGTATGAACATTGTAATAATCATGAAACTATACATCTATGTATTTTTGAACATCTAAGGAAAACAGTTTGCATAAGGAAAACTGCTTAGAGCCTGGAACAATACTTATATTAGGTAGTAATAAGCACATATGTACTAGAGGGGGAAACTTGCATGGTTAGGTATGTTGTACTTAAAAATATAAATGAGATGCATAATTATCACAAAAGGATCATTACCTATATAATAGTCACAATTCTAACCCTTTTATATAGACTATTTCTTCTAGTACTAAAAACAAATATATAGTTACTCTCACAGTTGTCATTTTGCCAGTAATAGTGATGGTAGCAATAATAATTAGAAATAGCAATAGAAATATAACACATTTCTAAGTCTTTGTATTAATCTCGTGTGTGATATTAGTGACCCACTTTATAGGAAAGAAGTATAAAAAGTTCATTTACCTTTGCAAGGAGATTACAAAGAAAGTAATTGTCAGAGCATAGATTTGAACTCAAAACATTGAATTTGGGTCACTCTGTTGTGATTTTAAGATTAAGTTACCTGCCAGCCTTGGTCTTTGATTTTTCATCAATAAATTGGGGATAATACAGGGCTGATTAAGAATTACAGTGTATGTTTAAATTTTTAAAAATTTGTGAAACACATTATTGTTATTAATGCCCCTCAAAATACTCCTCTTCTCTAACACACTTCACCTGTCATCCTTGCTACTTTCTGAAACAGTTCTCTAAGTCCACTTTCCTGAGTGTCTGTATTGCAGTGTGAAAAAAAAACAGAAACAAAAGAAAGACAATAGCTGCAGTGAAGAAATATCCAAGGGAAAGACAGCCTCGTAGAAACGGGATGGGCTGCCCTCCTCAGCGCTGCTCGCCAGATGTACGCAGCACGAAATCTGGCTTTTTCTCAAAGTAAAAATGACCTTGAAGGGTAAATGTTTTGAATCCAAGGCAGCCAGGACAGTGCAGCTAAAGATGCTGAAGAAAGAGGACTTCTGGAACTGTGATAGAAAGCAGAGAGAGAGAGAGAGAGAGAGAGAGAGAGAGAGAGAGAGAGAGAGAGAGAAAAACAGCAAGGACCGGTTAAGTGTGTCCTAAAACAGGGTGAATAATAGCAATGCACCTTTATTACAATAGATTTTTACAATTTCAATATTCACCAAATTTTGTGATTGCACCTTGTACCTTTAATATGTAGTTATTTCAAGAATAAAATTATATAAAATTTGTGTACATGGGCTAGAGATATAACTCAATGGTAGTGGATTTATCTAATACGTGGAAGGCCCTCATTTAAATTTCTGGCACCACAAATCAAAATAAAACCAAACCCCAAAACTATGCATATGTTTCCAGGAAGTTTACAATAACAGGAATGGAATGGGTTGGAAGGTCCTACTTAATTTTGACTATAGTCTTGCCCAATTGCTAAACATATCAGCAGTACAAATGCAAGTGTTTTAATTGATTTCAGATGGAGCACAATGTTGAACTTAGAGAGGTGATCCTTTTGGATGCCTTTTTGATCAAAGACATGTTTACAGATCGGCTTTCAGTGCTTTAAAACTTTGGGTGCTGCACTCCTGTAATCTCAGCCTTCAGAGGCTGAGGTAGGAGGATTACCATGAATTCAAAGCTAGCCTAGGCTATGTAGGAAGTTCAAGGACAGTGTAAGGTGTATAGCAAACCCTGTCAAAAACAAAACAAAACAAAACACCAAAATCACTTAAATTAGTTGTCAACCTTAAAGAGTATCAATTTGAACTCAAAATTCAGAATTTCTTATCTGGCAGTGCTCCATCCACAATCCCACTTGGTACCCACTCCTTAGAACTTAGTAGGATCTTGACCCTTTACTGGGCCAGTCTTCCCCAAATGATCACAGGTTCAGCATTCTAGTGTTATATGTCCAACCCAAATTTTCTGTGGGCAGTTGAGTACAGTTGAGTTGGCAGCAAAATTTGATTAGTAGAAGAAACCTTAAAAGAACAATTCATACAGAACATAATTTATTTATATAAATAAGTGATTAGATCATAATCATATACAACTCAATTAATTATCAAAAATTGTAGATTCCAATATACCCATAACCTACCCAAGAAATAAATATCAATGATTCACTTGTAAATATTTTATCTAACAAAATCATATATATAATGCACATTGAAATATGCATAAGTTATGAAATGAATAAAGTGAGCAAATTAGTGGATACATTACTGTACATACTTAATAGAACATGTTAACATACTTTAGTGAACAATACCTAACATTTTATTGATGAAGACCAGGGCATGTAATTTATATTGAACTACTTGATTACTAAAGTTTGAAAATTTGGGCTGGAGATTTAGCTCAGAGGGCTGGGGATTTAGCTCAGTGGCTTAAGCACCTGCCTTGCAAGTGAAAGGTCGTGAGTTCAATCCCTGGTACAAAAAAAACAAAAACAAAAACAAAAAACCCTAAAGTTTGAAAATTTGTCTTAAAGGTACAGTCTAGTTTTCTCTTTGAAGCTGGGCAGCGAGAGACATACCACTGTGAGAAAAACATCACCTTTATAAACAGGAAAGCAGAAAACAGGAGGAAATTGATTTCAATTATATCATGTTATCATCATATAATTGTAAGGCAAGGCACATTGTAAGAAGAAATGATAGAAGGGAAAATATTTTAAATGTCCATGAACTTATAATCTCTCAGTAGAGAAAATCTTCATGGACATTAAATAACTATATAATCTCATGTGCACACATACACACACAAGCTTAGTGCTTTTAATTAGATTTTAGATTGATTAAGAGTCAGCACTGTGTAAGTTTCTGGTCATTTTACTTTTTCTGTTTGGATTACATTTTTTGTTATTGTTAAATTTTACGACTTAAAACTATCTACTAAAATCTAATAATAAATTATTATATGTACATCTCCTACTCATAATTTTAGAATGGCAGAGTGCTCCCATTCAAGCTTGTCATTTAAGAACACCTCCATAATTATATACAACTGCTAAAAAAGAAGCCTTAAGGGTGAGAATTCGATTAATTGAAGAAAATAAAAATTCCTTCTCTTACTATTGCAAAAGAATCTAATACAATATCAGCAAAAAAAAAGGATCAGTTTTTCCTTTGGGGAAAGATCAACTTATATGCAATTATATGGAAATATCTCAAAGTGTATTATTGCACCAGGTAGTACATTAAGTGAGATGCAAAAAGAGTCTCTGTTAAGAAAAGTAATGGGAAGACCATTATTTATCCTTATAATATAACAGTGTGGTGTACAAAAGAAGTTATAACACTGTAAATAATGAAGTATAATCTAAGCCACATTAAATGAATACATACACTATTATTAACTTTCAGCCTCCCCAAGTTAAGATAAAGATACTTAATATACACAGTACATGCTTGATTAGTTAGTTAGTTCTTTATTGACTGAATTGAATGTATTATTTACAGTGCTCTACTGTAAATAGAGTAACTGAATGATTAATTATGTTGACAACTAAGGTTTATTTTAAAACATGTACTAATCATAAACAATTATGAGAAACAATTGCAAATTAAATTTATTCAATGCATGCATTTTCAAGATACTTTATTTGAATGAACTTTGCAGTTGTTATCTTTAAAGGACTTTGTCCATTTCATGTAAGTTATAGTAGATGTTGGCATAAAGTTTTCCTTACATTGTCTTGTAGGGTCAATATTTGTGGGGACTTTTGTGACGTTCCTTTGTTATTATTTTTATTTAATTTTAAAGGGAATAAAACAGCAATGAAACAAATCAAAACAGTGATAAGACAGTAGGAAGTCTACAGTAGTTACTATATTGCATATTGCTGTCCTCTAAATAGTTGCTTGGCTTTAGGCTTCCAAAGTCAACCAAACAATGCAGTTCCTCCAAATCAGCCACTTGTTCCTGGGGGTGGGGCTGGTGGGGGAGCACTTGGGGGGTTCTTTTCCTCTCCCCAGCCCTTGCTCTGGTAGACTCACAGGTTGGGGCTTAGCTTCCTTTCTTGTTCTCCCCGATTTGTCCTCCAACTCTGTAACTAAAATTTTGATAAGAAAAAATTTCTTTGGTAAAATGCATTAACATATATTTACAAAACACAAATGGGATTCTCATGAACTTACTGTGGTGATACTTAAAATTTATTTTTATCAATAAAAATACATTAGGAAATTGTTCATAAATTTCACAGAGCTTATTGAATGTACATACTTATCTGCACACATCCATTTGTTGTATTTTTATGTATCTTTATGATAAAGCGTTTGTTGAAATAACATTTTATTTTGATTTCAGGCCCTACCTTGTTACATTGTGATTAAATTACTGTTTCTCTGGGAGTTATCCACCAAACCATCCTCAGATTAACTGATTTGCTAGCAGAAAATTATAAACTTTAATAAAAAGGTCTCATTATTGTTAGAGTTTACTATCATGAAGGGAATATACTGAAATCAACAAAGAAAAACTCACATAGGGCAGAATCCAAGAGACATCAGGCCCCAGGTTTCAGTCTTTCTCCTCCATTGGGGCTACATACAGTGTTTAATTGCTTAATGTGCAGAGAATTGGCAACCACAGAAGCTAACTGTAGAACTTTGTTGTGTTGGCATGGCAGGCTCCCTATGAGTCAAAAGTTCTCTTTCCATTCCCGTCAGAGGTCAAACTAGCTCTAGGTCCTACCATAAATCACACTGTTGGTGTAAATGGTCATGGTTCATGGCTCCCAGTTAGCCAAAGTCGTTCTCATCAAAGATCCCTTGCAGAATACTCCAATAGAGATTACTCTCTGGGACCTATGCAAAGATCAAAAATGTCTTTGAAATATGTATGCTTGGGATTTACCTACCTTGCTGAGTTAATAATTTACTGAAAAATTACACAATATTTTCATGTTTCTGTATCTCATATTGTATCTAAGGTTGCCAAATTCTATCTAACTAAAACAGTGCCCTCTTTTACTAGCAAACATGTTCTAAATACTATGCATTCATATACAGGAATACCTCAATTCACTAACTTGATTATTTCCATGATTCTTATAGCAAACTGAGTTGGATAAGAACTGAATCAAATTCTGTGTTTAGGATAACATTGTACTTACAAGGAAATTTGATTCAGTTCTCATTCAGTTCAATTTGCAACCAAAATCATGGAGAAAATTGAGTTTAGGAACCAAAGTATCAAGCAGTGTTACAAAATTCTGAGTTATGGGTTGGCTGTTATCACTGTACAGATGAGTATATTGAAATGATGGAGATTCACTTTTTAGGGTTTTTAATATTAAAGTCATTCTCTTGATCAATATACTATAAAAATATTCACAGATCTTACAGCATAATCTTAATTTTAATATTTTTGTCAGATTTATTTTAGATAGTCAAATTTCATACTTTCGTTTTTCTAAGGTTTTTTAATTAGAAGTACTTCCTTATTCTAATTCTACCATTAGAAAAACACATTTGTTTTATTTTTCTGCCTCCCTCTGCCCACTCCTCCTTCCATCCCTCCATTCCTCCCTTCTGCCTTCCCTCTTTTGTGTTTCTTATTATCTGCTCAATAATGATTTTTTTTACTCAAGCAGGCCTTTATCATTCTGTTATCCATTGCACCAGGACATTGTGTTTGAGTTGCAAAAATACAAAACAAAACAAAACAAAACAAATCTAGTCTTTTAAAGTCAAGCTTGAAAAGTTGTCTGTACTTACATATCTCTATCCTTATCTTATGTGTGCAATATATTTAGACATTATTTTGTGACATAATTTATTGCAAATATAAAACTTGTTCTTTTGTGCAAATATTCAATAAAGTTTTGGGTTTTTTTTATTTTAAAGAGGATAAAACCAAAGAAAATAAAACAGAATAAAACCAATCAAAACACACCAGTGTAAATGATACAGGACTTCAAAACAAGACAACAGTAAATCCAAAGTGGCTACCATAATATATGTTGCTATCTTTGAAATACCTGCTCATGCCATCAGATATAACAAAATAAAACAAAACAAAACAGAATAAAACACAACCCAACAAAGCAATGAAAACAATACAGGACTTCAAAACAAGATAATAGGGAATTAA
This sequence comes from Hydrochoerus hydrochaeris, assembly GCA_004027455.1. Taxonomy (NCBI): domain Eukaryota; kingdom Metazoa; phylum Chordata; class Mammalia; order Rodentia; family Hydrochaeridae; genus Hydrochoerus; species Hydrochoerus hydrochaeris. The sequence continues at coordinate 256,210 of PVLA01001312.1, read as the reverse complement.
CAGTGGCTACCACCCTCAAAAGAAGATCCCCCAGATGCCATACTGCATACCACTATCCTCTGAATAGATAATCAGACCACTGGCCTTAGACCTGCCAGGTCAGTGAAACACAAAACACCACAAGCATCAAACTGCATTTCACCTCAGTAGCTATCATCACGGCCTGTGTTTCTCTGGATCAGCTGATTGCTTATGGGAGTGGAGTAGGGGTTGGCTTTGTTTGCCAGCCTGCATGCCAGAAGGGCTGGAGTCTGGCTGTCCCCCCATCAGCAGTGGCCTGTGCATGGCACTGGTTTGCAGGGAGGGCTCGCTTCTTGATGAGGCCTTGTTCTTTCCCCACCAGTCCCCAAATGGTGCTGATTCACTGGAAAGACTTGGCTGTCTCCCAGCTCACAGTGGCCAACGCATGGATCTAGTTCTCAATAATGCATTAGACTACATCATTATATAAATAAATAGATACTTGGCATTACATATGTGTATATATGCACACATATACACGTAGAAATACACATATATGTGAGGAGAAAGAACACACCTGCTCATGCATACACACACCATGAGTTTTCTTAGCTCTAGGAACAATACAGTCCTCTGTGGATTCCAACTAACAATAAAATGCTTTCTTTACTATTGAATATAACTCTACTAAAATTCAGCCCCAGATGTTACTAAAATGTAATTTGTGTCATAGATATTTTGAAATGTATAAACTCCTAGTGAAATAATTTTAAAACACTTATTAATAAAATAAGTCTGTGAACATTTTCTGACCTTGGCAAATCTGGAGATGTTGTTCTGAAAGTCAGTACTTTGCACTGGTTTAACACATCAAGAAGAAAATCTTCCGCTCCCACCTGAAGAAGAAAGGCAGTGATGTTAGCTTTATTTTATTTTTATTTTGTTTTTTCTTTTTATGGTACCAGGCATTGAACTCACAACTTGGTGCTTGCCAGGCAGGCATTTATGCCACTGAGCTAAATCCCTGGCCTGCTGTTAGCTTTATTTTAGAGATGATGATAGCTAATGCTAAGGTGGCTAACAAGTCCCTGGGTGGATCTTCCAAGCCAAGTCTAAGTCTGAAGGCCATGATATTAATTGTGATACTGTGCCAGCAATGGGAAAGAGTACCTCGAGCTAACAACTCAGTTAACCTCTGGACTGGCGCTGGGTTCCCTGTCCCCACCTGATCTTTGCAGTCGCACTCTACTTCCTGTGTCTCTCATTCTATGTACTGCACCATCAGCACTGTTAGCTGCACCCGGCTCCTTCCACTGTTTCTAATGCGCCGCATTTCTTCTCACACAAGACACAAACACAAACTACCCCTTCTTAGTACCCAGAACACTCTTACTGCACATTTTGGACTAATAGATTCTTTTGCTCATAATTCATGTGTGAGAGTAATAGCCATTCTCTAAAGGGAGCGTTTGCTGTAGTCAGTCCCTCTGTTAGGGCACCAATTCTTTTGTGAGTGCCCATCTGTGGGACGCACCCTGGGAAGTGAGCCTTGGGAGGTGGTAAATCATGCGTTTTGATTATTGTTGCTTTCCTCATGCATTTCGTGTTATTCTGTACTTATGAATCATTCAATAAATGTTAATTAAATATGCAAATGACTTAATATGTATAGTAATTACCTTAGTAAATACTGAGTAAATAAAATATTTTGATGTGTGGAATGTCAGTGAAAATTTATTGGACAAAAGATGAAATATACGTATTTGATTACTTAGGATATGTTTGATGTTACCTAGGAGTTTTAAAAATTTATCAAACGAAGGTTTATAAAATGTTATTTATAGTTTCAAATATACTCAAGTTGCTAAAGAGTAGAATTTTATTCTAGCACGTACATGTGGAAATGACTTCCCAGCTCGTATGGTTGTGACCTCTGATGTCTTCCTAACTTAGTAAATGAAAGCTCTGTCCTTCCAGTAAATCAACCATAAAACAATGAATTATTCTTGAGCACGCTGTGCTTCTCATACTCCAATTTTAATTCATGGGTTGCTACCTGAACTCTCATAATACATCCAGATTCTATTTTCAGTAATTCTCCTTCTGATATTCTAGACTAAGCCGTTTATCACCTATCATCTAGATTATTACAGTAGTCTCATAAATAAAGTTTCCATTTTAGATCTTGCCTTTATAATTTCATTGCAACTCAGAAAAGTGTAATATATATATATATATATATATATATATATATATATATATATCCAAATACTTGATTTCTTTGCTTGAGACCTTCTAAAGATCCCCTGTCTAACTTGGTAAAATCCTCATCTTTTATGTATGTTCTGCCCCGTGCCTTGCAGTGTCTTCTACTTACTAACTGTGCTACAGGTTCACTGGCCTTTCTGCTGCAACTCAAACATTCAAAGCAAATACCTACTGCAAAACTTTTGCTTTTGTTTGTCTTCTGGATCTAAAGTTCTTCCTCATGGCCACAATGCTGACTCCATTCTTTAATTTTCTGCCCAAGTCACAATCTTCAGTGAGACTTTTTTATAACAAGTCTTCACATCATAAATACAACCACCCACCCCATTTCCCTTTCATTTCCCCTACTAAAGTTTTCAGAGTCCTGCTCTCTCTCTCTCCACTGGTGTATAATGAAATCTAGTCATCTTCTAAGTTTTCTATTGTATTTCCAACAGCTATAACAGTAATGTTTCTGTGTTTGACACATAGTATGAGCTCAGAAACATACTCCTTGAACAAATAGATAAATTCATTATCTCTAAAAAAATGTATTTGTTTCTGTGCTCAGAAACATACTCCTTGAACAAATAGATAAATTCATTATCTCTAAAAATATGTATTTGTTTCTGTGCTCTAAAAATAAAACCACATTTATTAGCTAAACAATAAAAAGTTATGCTTAACATTCAGGTAATTGTCTAAAAATATATATTACCTTCTGTGCTCTGGGCAAAAATAAATAAAATTGCATTTATTAGTTAAATAATGTTACATTTATCACATTAAATTTATATTAAAATTTTGTATCAAATAGAAGTTTGAGAAGACAGTGAAATTTCCCATCTCCATTTTAAACACTCAAAAATGTTAAAATGAGTGTAATGATTTTATATAGGCAAGCAAGCCAGAAAGCCCAAAGGAGGAATTTCTATGTACTAAAAACAGAAGGACTGTAATAAAATTAAAAAAAAAAAGCAACGCTTTGTCAGACATGGTGGCTGAATTTTAATATTGGATGGAAAAGCTGAGGGTTGAATGAATTCTGGTATGTGGGGACCACAACTTCAGAGCCCCTTTCCCAGGCTAGGTGTATGAACAGGTGGCTGATAGCAAATGGTTTTCTTTAGGCCCTGGAGAAAAAAAAATCCCCAGCAATTAGTCAGAACCTAATAACATAGCTGTAAGCCACAAATGTAAACATGAGCCAAACTCTAGGGAGAAACAGATTTAACTATTATCATAGTGGGGTGAGTGTCAATACAGCTCTCTAACTGATGTGTCAAGGGAAGGGAAAGATTTGAACAACATCAAAGATTGTTTTCTTGGACATGTGGTTTGTTTCCAAGATTTAGCTGTTACAAACTGTGCCACTATAAGCAGGGGTGCACATATATCCCTGCGATATAATGCTTTTAATTCTTCTGGCAAGATAATAAGAAGGAGACTAAGTGGGTTAAATGGAACATCTAGTCCTAGGTTTCTGAGCAATCTCCACACTGATTTCTACAGTGGTGGCACCAGTCTACACTCCCATTAACAGTAGAAAAGGTTTCCTTTTCCTTGCCAACATTTGTTACTGGTTGATATCTTGATTATACCCATTCTTCCTGGAGTGAGATGGAATCTCAGCATTGTTTCAATTTGCATCTCTTGAATGATCAGTGATGTTGAATGTTTTTTCACATATTTATTTGCCATTTGTACTTCATCTGAGAAGTGTGAGTTAATCTTAGATGCTCATTTTTGGACTGTTATCTTTACAAAAAGAATTATTGTACTATTATATTATTTTTTTCAAGACTAAGAAAATTTAAAAACCCATTTAGTAATTTGAAAGCATGGTTTATAAAAACCCATAGATCAAATAAGAAATATTAACAGAGAATATTCAAATTATATAGAACAAGAATACTATGTGACAAATTTAAGGCATACACATGAAGCAATGAATAGAGGAAAATGAGTATCTTTGAATACACATATAAAAGTTTAATACTGAATTTACTTACTAAACTTTTTTCTGGGGATCGAACTCACAACCTTGCACTTGCCAGGCAGGTGCTTATGCTGCTGAGCTAAATCCCTGCCCCTTACTTAATTTTTTACATTATAATATATGACGTGATATATGAATTAGAATGAAATAATAACAAAAAGTAGAAATCAATGTAAGGGAAAAATCATTAAAATTATTAATATAGCCAAAATTAGATCTATGAAAGTGTAAATGAATTGACAAAAGCTAACCAAGAAAAAAATATTTCCACTGTATTGGAAAGGAAGCAAAGAAATTCAATTAGTCTTTCTAAATTTTCAAAAAGAAAATATCAATCCTGACATAGAAAAGCATATTCAAATGATAAATAATGCTACTAAATTAATATTATTTTCTAGAAATGAAGAAATGCTTCCCAACTAGTTATGTAATATTAATATTCAGGCAATATAAAATTGGAAAGAACAGTCATAAGGAAAGAAAGATACCATCCATTTTCATTTAAAAATGATGCAAAAATTACAGAAATTTTCAAATAAAGCAAAAATGTACAAATAGAAGTGATGCAAAGAGATGAAGTTACCATTATCAGAACAGCAAGTCACTTATTATATAAAAATTTTAAGCCCACATTAATAGAACCAAACTAAGAACTAGGACTTTTACATTTAATATAGAAAAACTCAGTAAAATAGAAGTTTTTCATGTATTTTTACAAAAGAAATAACCAGTATCATTACTGATGGTGAAATGAAATGAATTGTTTTTTGTTTCAACAAAATGAAAAAAAATAGTAATATCACTAAACCTACTTTTGTATATATCGGAAGTACAAACAAGCACAGAACAACAGAGAAATAAAAAGTATACAGAGAAAAATGAAAGAAACAACGTTTTAAATTTGCAAGTTAAGTAATAGTTGCATAAAAATATAAAGGCAAAGTATGTAATCAATTATTGAATATATTATGACTATTAAATATAAGATAAATCTAAAAAAAGTTGTCACCAAATGTACAGAATATCACATTAAAAAGAGAAGTTTGTTATCAAATATAAAATCCAAAACATTTAAGAATAAATGCAACAAAAATTAAGAATATGCACCTTTATTAAAATTAATGAAGTTGAGCCTGTATAAAGGGCAGATATATAAGTACTATCACAAACATGTTCAAATCTGCTGCAAATAGTTCAAAGTTTTATGGAAATTCCATTACATTATATTTTTCTCTCATTTTTTCCCTCATTGAAGGAGTACTTTATTTACTTATCTTTTTAATTTTTAAAAATTTTATTTTAGAGAGAATAAAACCAAGCAAAATAAAATAGAATAAAGCCTATCAAAACAATGTGACACAGTTTTTCAAAACAATGTAGTAGGAAATCAAAAATGGTTGCCATATTGCCTCTTGTTGTCTTCAAAATAGCTGTCCATACTTTCAGACATCATAAACTCAAACAAAACAGAAACAGAATAGAACCAATAAAAACAAAACAAGGAATGCAATACAGGACTTCAAAGCAAGAGAATAGTAAATGCAAAATGGCTACCATAATGCATCTTACCACCTTAGAAATAGCTGCCCATACCATCAGGTACAACAAAATCAAGCAAGATAAAACAGAATAAAACCCAACCAAACAAAACAATGAGAATGATTCAGGATTTTGAAACAACATAATAGGGGATTAACAATGACCACCACCGTCAGAAGGAGATCCTCCCCCATATATGCTACGTTATACATTGTTATCCTCTAAATAGATAATGGAGCTTACCGGCTTTAGACCTGCAATGTCAGTGAAATGCTAAACACTACAAGCATTAAGTTGTATTTTACCTCATTAGCTATCATCACAGCCTGCCTTTCTCTAGGTCAGCTGTTCCCGTACTGGGTAGCAGCATAAGGGGGCAATACTGATATTTCTTGTCTCCCTGCCTGCATGCTGGAAGGGGCCAGCAGCTGGCTCTCCCCCAGTCCCCAGCGCCTGACACGGACACAGAGGAGGTCTTAGCTTCTTGCTGACTTCTCCGCCCCGGAAAGCCCACGAATGGCTCCAATTCCCATTGTATTTTTAATGGAAGTTGAAAAAGTACTTTAAAAATGTATATGTAAATGGAAATAGCTAAAATATTCTAGAAGAAAAGATGAAACTGGAGGCAAAGATGGAAAGGGATTAGAAGAAAATATGTGAGGATCTCACTCCAGCAAAACCATGATCTATTATGAAACTGTAGTAACTAAGAGAATTGACATTTATGCAGATAACTGAAACACATAGGACAAACAGTCATGAACATGGCCCCAACTGTTTAAACCCGGATGTGTGACAAGGATAACATGTTGCAGATTAGTGGAGAAAATACCGACTCCTCCGAGGAATGGGACACTGCAATTTTATTTCAACGTGTATACAAATGAAATTGAACACCTTAAGGTCACATAGGAAAATCAATTACAGATAAGATAAAGAGTTAAATATGGCAAGAAAGACTTTCAAGAGAAAATATATGACCCAATCTTTATGGTTTCAGGATTGAAAGAATTTCTAAAAAGCACACAGAAAGAAGATCAAGGCATGAGATCTAATAAAAAGACTGAAATAATTTTTAAAAAGAATTGGTTTTGTTCAGTTTTAATTCATGTAATAGTTTCATTAATCATTTAATTTATATGTCTGTATAAGCACCCATACATATGTGTATATATAATTCATTATTCATATACATATTTATTATTACAATATTTCATAATTTTAAAATGAAACTAAAAACCACAAGAGGACAAACAAACACTATATGTTCATAAGATATAGTCTACTATAAATTATTGGGTTGTTAACAAAACTATATAAAATTGTTTCCTTTCTAATACATAGACAACAGCAATTTGGAACCAGAAGGAAAGAAAGATTCCAGTTTTACTGAAGACAAAAAATTCAATACAATCTAAAAATGATAAACTATCTTAAATAATCTTCCATATTAATATACAATAATTTAAAAAGAATAGTTTATAACCACACAGAGAGTCATAAAAATGTTTTAAATAAATGGAAAGGAATTTCTTGAGTTTAGATAGAAACAGTATTGTATAAAGACAGGTAGCTATATATGTTTAATATGAAAACCAGTGGAATTTCCTTTTCATTACTTTCACTATGTTAGACATCCTTATCATGAAGTTTATATGGAAAAGTCAATACAAAAAATTTCAATAAAATATTTGGAGGAAACAGATATGTTCTCAGATATAACATAGTTATACTACTGGTGATTGAACAAACAAACGTATCAATGGAAGACAGAAAAAATACTCATATGTTAACTGGACAGTATGTGTGAATGTATCAATAAAGCGTGCACCTACAGGCAGTGAAAGAAATTAACTATCCAGAAGCAATAGTAGCACAATTATGATTGTCTACTTTATACCTTACACCAAATACAGCAGATGGATTCTACACATTCAGATTTTCATTTTGTCTTGTTGGTACTTTTCTTATCAGTTAATAGGTAATGTTAGTGATTCTAGATAGTAAGTTAGAAACATTTAAGCAAGAGATATGTAGTGAGTTATTCAAAACTCAATATCAGCACAAACAAAAATAGAATGAAGCCAGATGAGTTACAGTTAACATACATGACAAGCAATGTTGCCTTAATGTTAAAGAGAATTTAAAAATCAGTACATAGAATGACTAGAGCTGCATCAGAAACATGGCAAAAGATCCAACAGCATAGTTCACAGGGGTTTACCCTTTACTAACATGAAAAAATCTTAGCATCATTTATAGGATTACCAGTTGAAACTGCAAAACAACCTTACTTTTACCTATGTAATTGCTATGCAAGCCTATTCAGGTGAAATGGTGCTCACTCCCACTTGAAGAATCATGTGCTTCTGTTGGTGTGAAAACTTTCCCTGCCTTCTTCTCTGGTTTTTGCTTTTTTCAAATCATTCTTCAGAGAAGTTCCCTATGCATTCCTTAAATTTCTTCAATATGCTTTTAAAAGATCTATGTGATTTTTTATTCCTGTTTCACAATTTGATGTTTACATTACATGTATGATTATTTTATATCTGCATTTGTGTTTCTTTGCCTCCAGAATGGCTTAACATCTCAACTTTTGCCTATTTGATTAATTTAGCTGTGTTATTTAAATTAAAAACAGATAATTGATAAAAATATTTATAAGGATTTGAATACAGTTACTGTTTTGCATTAATAATACTTGTTTTCTGAGCATTTAATGTCCAACAGATCAGTATTTTCTTCTGCTAATTATAAAGGTGTCCTTTTAAGATGGATTGCATTCTTGGGATAATACTATCGACATAAAGTTGGTGACAAAATTAATTGATGAAAATCAGTATATCCTACTAGTGTTGTAGTTGTCTTTAGCACACTTACGATAATTTATACTTGTTACAGTGTTCAAAATAATTTTTAAATGCCCTTGCAGAGATCTACATTTTTAAGTTAAAAAGATTGCATTAAACATATATAATTTATTTAGTGATAGAGAATCTCTTATACTAATGAGACTATTTAGTAGAGATGTTTGTATGAAATTTCTTAAATTAGGGGAAAGTAGTACTTACATCATGATAAAAACATAGAGTACTTAGTGATATAGTCAGGAATTCTTTGTTTGTTTGTTTTGCTTTCCGTGCCAGGAAAAAAGACTAACATATACTATTACTAAGCTTTGGGATAGAGAGACCTGGTTTTCCCACTTAGTTCTTTCTGATTCAGAAGATTCCTCAGAACTTAATGGATTGATATATAGTTTTACATACATATGTGAAGTTGATTCCCTAAGGGAATAAATACTTGCTGCAATTTCTAATTGATGGGTTGCCAGCGTACCAAGATACAGATGACTTGTGATTAATAAGCCTTTGGAATCTAGGAAATTTGCACATATTCTCTGAAATTGTGCCTGGATAGACTTGAGGGGAGGCAGGGGTAGATTCTAAAGTGTGTGGTCAGGCATCTGCATTCCTCTTATTACCACGGAAATTGCTGCCAGGCCTTGGTTGATATATCGGAAACAGTTTTAACCTATCTCTTTTTAGCTCGTCCCATAATCAGTTGCCAAATTCTATTCATACTTCACCTGAAATAGGAATCCCTATTAGAAATCCCTTCTTTCTGCTCCTTTTCCTATTATTCTTCCAGGCTTTGACTATTACTAAAACTCACGTCATCGATCCTCTTGGCTTTCATACCAAATCTTTCTAAAAATTTGTATCGCACATTAACAAGATACTACTTCCTAAATATTGATCAGGTTTCTCAGTTGAGAAATTTTTATTGCTTTTCACTGCTTAAAAGAATAAATTCTAAATTCATTAGCTTTTGATTCATCAGTTTTAGAGATTGATCACAACCTATTTTTCTAACTTTATGACCACCTTTTTTATTTCAGTGATTACAAATGAACAGTAATTTTTAAACATCACCTCTCTATTCTTAATTTTATTTCTCATCCCAGATTCCCTTTCTACCAATTTATTTCTATTCTAATTTGACATGTTAATGACCAAGACAAATCTCTTCTTTTATAAATTAAACCTGAAAGTTTAACTGAAAATCTCACTTTCATTGTTGATTATGTGTCAACTTCTAATTTTATATATATGTATATATATATGTATATATATATACATATATATAAAATGATACATATATTGTCTATCTATTTATCTATCTATCTCCAACTGGACAAAAATCTCTGAAACAGAATTAATATCTAATGTATGTTTAACCCACAACTGAATTGCAGTGCATTATGCTTTATAGGTTCTTAAGTATTCGTTTCATTAATCAGCTCTTACTTATCTTCTTTTTCCTGGAACACAGTACTGAACACCCCAAGTTTAAAGGAGGAAAGGTTATTTTTGGCTTATGGCTGGTAGAGGTTTCAGTCCAAGGCAGGGTGGTACGGCAGAAGACTGTGGCAGAGGAGAATTATTTACAGCGTGGCCACGAGAGTCAGGGAAACAGATCAAGGAAAGAGAGAAGGAGACATATCCTCCTCTGACCAGGCTTCACATCCCAACATCACATTTAGCTTAAACTCACCAGTGGACAAATCCACTGATGAGTGTCACATCACCATGATCCAGTCATTTTCCTAAAGTCCCAGCTATGAGTGCATGAGGTGCAATGGGAACATTCAGATACAAATCACAGCAGTGAGGGAGTCTCTTTCTGTGGGTACTTATTCCAGGGACAGTCATTTTGAGATCTAGAGTAGAAGGTAGTTGATTTCCATAAGTAGAAAAGAATTAATTTGAATCAAGGAATATAATTGCTTAAGTAGATAAAAGATGTTAAGGTTTGATAGCTATGCAAATATAAACATGGAAAAATAATTTTCACTTTTTATACCTGATGGTATTTGAAATTTGTATGTAAACTAAAAAATATGAGAATACATTAGTGTAACTGTATTTAAGTTATAATGAGTCTGCTTTGTAGCCTGTCTAAATATTTAATATAAGCCCTACAGTCATGGAAAGACTAAATTTAGCAGTTTTAGCAATAGGACTATGTAATATATAATTCTGCTGATTCACAATAACTACAATCAAGATATGAAAACAATCCATTTCTGTTAAAGATAAATTAATGGTAAAATATTAGCCCTTAAAAAGAACATCTTGCCGGGGCTGGGGATTTAGCTCAGTGGCATAAGTGCATGCCTTACAAGCATGTGGTCATGAGTTCAATCCCCAGTACCAATAAAAAAAAAAAAACACTTTGCCATTTATGATAACATAGATAAAACTTGAGGACATTACACCTAATGAAATAAGTCAGATGATGAAAGATAAATACTATACTTTATGACCTCACTTATATATGGAATCTAAAACAAATTGTAAGTTGAACTCATAATAACAGAGCAAATTAGTGATTACCAAGGACTATAGTATAAGGGAAAAGGGTAGATATCTGTAAAAAGGTATAAATCTGCAGTAATAAAATGAAAAAGTACCGATAACCTAGTAGACAGCATAGTGACGGTAGGTATTACTAATGTATTATATTCTGAAAAGTTTCTAAGACAGTGGATCTCAAGTGTTCTCACCACAAAGACTATTATATTAGCTCATGGATGTGCTTTTTATTTTGATTTTATTAATTATTTTACCATGAGTGCATGTATTGAAACATCACATTATATTCCTAAATGGTACAATTTTCATTTGTCAGTCATACCTCAATAATACTGGGAAAAATTAATATAATAAAATTCTGATAGTTCATTAAGAAGCTGCATATGCCTCAGGAGGCATACAAACACACACGGGTTTTGTTAATTTCTCTCAGATTGAAGGAGTAACTTAGAAGGCAGTACAAGTTTGGCCATACATGCTTTCGTAGTGTGCATTAGTATATCGAGTATAAGAAAGAAAGCATGGACTCTGTAACAGAGTAGATAGCCAGAAAGATAGAAGTAAAAAGTCAAGATGGAGGACTTCACAATGGGAAGTAGATGGAATAAAAATGATTTGCTCTAATGGAAAAAAATTACTCTTCCATCCACCTCCCATGATGCTTCAAGAGCCTTACATAATCAAATATACAAATATAGAGAATGAAATGTTGCAAAATAAATTAGGAATAGGAGCTCTGTATGTGGTGTAGTATTAGAAGATCTGGAAGCATAAAATGGGCCAGACATCTCAGACTGAGCTACTTTCTCCCAAATATATGCCATCAAGAAGCATTTAAGAGCATTTTTAACTGTTGGGTGGTTTTGGTTAATTTTGGCTTCCTGGTGTGCACAAGTGTGTCAGCAAGCAAATTGCAGTGATGCTCCAAGCCTGGATTATCATATATCAAGCCTGTGTAACATGATAGCATGTGACAGATACTATAAGTCCCATTTATATTTCAAGAGCTACAGTGAACATTTTCAATCTACCATCCTATAAAAGCACATCTTGGGATTTCTGGCCAATTATAGGTCACCTATGTTGCCTCTGAAGCTTGATTCATTATACTTTTTAACCATGGTTTATCTTTTATGATTGATATTTTTAAAAATTGCAGTGGTACCCTGCTACATGAATGGCATACTGGCTTCTTCATTAACACTAGACGTTTCAAATTTCAGAGCTCTCAAGCTTATATCAGATATCATGGGGATAATAAAGATCATTTTGATAAAAAGATTACTCTCCTAGAATTCTGTTGCTCCTTAGAATATTTAAAATTAATTTTTTATAATTAATTTCATTAATCCATTAAAATTGACAGTGGCTGTATATAAACTTACTATCCCCACATTGGACTGTTTAGAATTCTTTAATGTTGCAGGTGTGTCATTCTAACACACATCCCTTGGCTAACGAAGGATTATTTAAGGAGGCCAAAAACAGGGGAAGTACAATAGGGTCATAGAACCTGGGGCTTGAGTTCTTGTTCTGCCAGCTTCTGAGAGAATGTACTTTGGACAAATCAATATATTTGTACTTATTTTCTCCCTTCCGAAAATGTGGATTATATTTTCTTTCAAATTCCGTTGTTAGCATGAGTGACAATCTAATTCTATAGTGCAGTGGTGGGCACATACTAGAGAGTGAACTAATAATAATAATAATAAGTAGTAGTAGTAGTAGTAGTAGTAGTGTAGCTATTTTATAATGTAAAAAGGAAATTCTTAGACTTTTTGTTTATCCTTGGAGGGATTTCTTACTTTTCAGTGGTTCTTACCCAGATTTTCATAAAGGCTCTTGTAGACCACTAACTCTAGCTTTTCTATTTGATACTTTATTTAGCTTAATGTAACAAGCACTTTGTCCAAGCTAATTATTACAATGAGACTTTAGCCAGGATAGATGTGGCCACTGTCACATACCAGATTTGGATGTCACAGTGAGTAGGTGGAAGTTGGAAAAAAGTTCTCAGTTAATAAACGCTCTTGTGAGTATTGGCTTTCTGTTTGCTTTTCTGTAATGTGTTTTGGCAAATATGTGACCTACTGTAAGACAAGCAATATTTTTTAGCAAGTCATCTATGAACTTTTTAGGCTTACGGTTTTTTAAAGATGACAAGAGACTAAGTTATTTTCTACTTTTCTTCTATTAAGGGATATTTAACTGCTTCTGTAATTCTACGTTAGTTGGTAAATTAATAGATAATTCATTTATGAAGACAATGATTTAAATAATTGTAAGATTATAAATGGCAATTTTGCTTGCTGAATGCTTTATAATAATTGATAGGTATTACTTAAAATTCACTAGAAATATAAAGCAGCTTATTATATTCTACATGCTAAATATTTTAAGCATGCAAAAATTAAGCATCATCAGAAACATGACAGAATTTCCTTAATATCCTTTTATAGAGGAAGAGTGGACTCAAGTTTGAGTTGACTTATAAATTCCAAATAACGGGAAAAGCATTCTGATAGAAATGAACTGTAGAAAAGTTTAGGCTAGAATTAACTGTTCCAAACAAAGTTAGATGGAACTCAGTTTGCAGATGGTTTGAATAATGAGATTAAAGAGTAGATTTTATCTGTAGTTTACTGATGCTCAGAATTGTCAGTAAATAACAATCATCTCGATAGGGTGTTTTCTTAGGTCTCATTCATACATATTCCCTCTTCAATCAGTGGGGTTGAGACTCATGAATCCTTACCATCAGCATGCTCTGTGATCCTAGTGACCTTATTCTCATTTTTAGCATTTCTACTTCCAAGGAAAATTTAAAGATTTTTGTATGGAAAACTAGTCTTCTCTTATTAACAGATTTATGAGAAACTGCCCATTACTAAAATCAGGTAAGCTGATGGCCTGGAGGTCAGGCAGACAGACTTTGTGACAACAGTGGTGACGGTTGGCACCTGTGCGGTCTGACAGCAGTGGAGGTGGAATGGAAGGGACACGAGCAAGAGAGCTGTAAGGAACACAGCTCACAGGCTCCCAGCCTCACCTTGCTGAATGAGGCCGTGCCATGTTCTCACATCAGTAGATGATAAACATTTGGAAAGCAAAACCTAAGTTTTCTCCATAAGCAATTCTTAGCAAGTGTCTATGCTACTGCCAGACAAACGTGGCATATATTGCACAGTACAATAAAACTAAATCATTCTTGGCACCTCTTTTTTTATAATCTATCATTTTTTACTTTGTTGCTGACTTGCTTTTCGTAGCCTTTTGACACACTAATAGAAATACACATTTTGTTTTGGAGACTATTAAAATAAGTTAAATTATGTAAATTAAAACCATTTAAATATAAAAGAAATACAATACATAAAATATCTTATAATTAGTAATATCTTTTTAGACAAGAATACACAGCAGTGACTTACATCAAATTAGAAATACTCACTGAAATACATGAAATCAAGTGTCATTCTGTGGAAATGCAATCCACTTCCAGTTAGACACTGTGATAGTTTTTTGTTTCTTTTATTAATTTTTTCACATAATCTCTGAGTTTAATGGGAAACATTATGTCATGTACTAATGTAGTCAGCTAAGAAAGTCTCCTCTTTTAAAATATTACTGTTTATAAATCAGACCCTTTCCAAATTATCCAAGAAATGTGAGTGAATTCATAAGTATTCTCTAACTCTTTAAACATCAAAAGGGTCCATCTTCAGAATCCAAATGGTTCTCCAGCTTTCCGCAGGATATCACAAAACTTCCTGGCAAGGACTTTTAAATAAGTTGAGAAGTTTTATAAGATAAAAATATTTTCTCAGTTGACTTGACAACCATGTACAATGTTAGTGGAGAGCTTATTTGCCCAAGGCTTTTTCTCAAAATGAATTTAAACTGAGATTATTAAAATGCACTTCAGTGGCACAGTGTGAAAAGAGGTGTTACTAATGTCTTACCTCAAAAATGTTTTCCACGCCATGAGTGCAACTTGATTATAGAGCTGTATATACAAAGGCGTGTTTCTAACTAAAACAGCAGGGGCATTTAAAATTATTCAGAAAGCAGTGAATCATCTGTAGTGAGGGAGTTTGATCCAAAAAGAGTAACACTGGTTTGGGGATGGTGTAGGGATCTGTCAGAATCATACTGCGTGGGTCTGGGTCACAGCCTCACGATTCATCTCAGAGCCTTCCTCATCTGTGAAATAGAAGTCCTTATAATGGAAACAGTATGGGGGCATGGAGAGGGTGAAATGATATCACCAAGAATGACTAATACAGTGACTGGCACAGATAAATGTTCACAATTTATTGTTTTATTTCAAAGCTGTGAGGATCAGGATTTAGCAGTGTCTCCTGGTAATTCCAGATGTATTGTTTAAAAGGAGAAGAAGAAAAAAAGAAAGCCTTGTCCTAATTTAATACAATCTCTTCTTTTACAAGTTCAATAGCTTTAGGAAAATTTAACTAATAGTAAACAACATTTGAATCACCAGATCTCTCTGTGGCTGAAGCTAATTTTTTTACATGAGAATCAGGATCCCCAAAGGATCATCTGGATGAGAGGTTATAGACTTCCCAATCTGGAAAATCATATCACACCCCTTGAGTAACATCCAAATTACTAAATCTTGGAAGCAGACCTTCTTTTTCACTCAAATTGCTGTATTATTTAGGAAGTTTTATGATTCCTAAAAAATTCCAGTTGCATCTCAAAATTAATATCACCAATGCATAGTTTGAAACTGTAACACCATGACGGGAAAGTTACGCATTTTGCATTTGGTAAGTGGTCATTTTATGGGTCACTTATTAATGCATACTGCAGCCGTAGTCATGGGGAGAGAGGAGAAAGTGATTCTGACAGGGTCTGTGTCACAGCAGAATGGTTAGATACACATGAACGCGTCCTTGTCAGTTTGTGACTGTATCCCATAGAGTCATTTTTTGGTTTTCATTTAATGCCTAAACAAAGTGACGTGCCATTTTTTATCTATCTTCACCAGCACTCACTAAGTAAAGCGATTCAGCAAATTAATCTTCATGGTATATTTATCTTTCTGTGTGTACTGAGAAGTTAGACAGAAACAATAAAATTTCTCTGACTTGCTGCCCAGTATGAAGAAGTATTAATGAATTCCTCCGATATTTTAGGCACTTTACATCATCCTTGTGAAGTCTTCAGAAGATGTCAGTCAGGAAAGTGCATTTTATAAATGAGCAGACCAAAGCTTGTTTATGTGTTTATTTTTATCTGTTTTCTGTCCCTATGAACAAAAAGGATGAAATTAAAACTCTCTTTAACTGCAACATCCATTCTTTTTCCCTAACATTTCATCAATTGAGCTGATCATCTATTCCATCATTTTCCTATGTTCCCTGCTTATCTTCAAAGCCTCCCTATATTCTGTCAGTTATTTTCACAATATGTGTTTACAGAGACCCCGTTTGAAGATACCAGCTACAATTGGAAATCAGAATATGAATTTTTCCAACATTAAAAGTAAAGAGTTGTTTTCAGTAAAATATTTTTGTTTTATTCAGAGGAGAATTTTCATAGTCAAAGTTAACAACATAGTAATGTTGCTTAATGATCATTCATGGTATGAATGTAATTCACTTGTTACTTATGATTTTCTTCCTTCAGAAACAAACATTATCATAACAATTTGATTTATCTTAATTGAAACTGAAATTGAATAGTCAATATCTTATGTGGCATTGCAAAAACATAAACCTAATACTATTCTAGTTGTGATTTCTCAGTAACCTTGATAACAGTTATTTGAATGTATGTAAATATTTTTGTAAATTATTAATTATTAAAGACAATTTTACTTCTTAGCTTCTAGATCATGACAAAACAAATGGGATATTGGACTGTCCTGCTCTCATCTCAGACTTCATATATGAAAAAAAAAGCTTGCTTTTTTCTTTTTTAGCATTAAGTCCTCACTCATGAATAATTGTTTTGGTGACCTCTTGATGAGGACAGAGATTATATGAATTTTTCTGAAATAGAAGTGTTTCTATATGATGGTATGGTTCATCTTTTGAATTTAGTTTATATAGAGTATGTTGTTCTATGTAAGGCTCTTAGAGATTTTGAAAAGTCCTTATCTGCAAGAATTTGGAGAATTAACTAAAACTATGATATGATGCAGAAAACACTTTAGGAATTTTTACAGAATTCTACGGTAGAAAACAATAATATAAACAGATGAGGTAGGGGGCTAGTAAAAAAAAGCTTATTAGAAGTAAATGGTATTGATTTTGTTGATCAAACAGAATTTTTTCAGGCAAAAAAGACAGTTTGGACAAGATGATTGGAAGGAAATGGAAAAAACAGAGTTCTAATGTGTAATGGTTGATCCCATGAGCACTAGAGGCAGCCACCTCAGTTCAGATATTTTCATTTTCTAGTTTATACAGTTTTATGCAAGTTACTTTTCATCAGCATAATGTATATTTTTTATGTTCCTGTCACATAGAGTGTGTACAAGGTTTTAAAACCACTGTGTGGTATAGGAATACATAAGAAGTACAAAATGGCAATTAATTAGGAAAATGAAAACAAAATAATTGAAAAACTACAAGTTGTTTGGTATTCCTGATGAAAACATGCAATAAATGACACAGAAAGAAGGTGGAGGTGCAAAGTAGGAAGCTGGAAATTGTCATGAAGGAATGGCATAGATTTTATTGTCATACCTCACACTGAGGCAAGGTAGAAAGTGGAGAAAGAGAATACTGGTAAAGATTAAAAGCCATAGTTAGATTGCTGTAATAATTGTCAATGCTATATAATATGTATACTCCTCTTTAACAATGGAAATAATTAATAAAAAATATTATATATTAATAAAAACATTTGCCTTACATGTGGATAACTAAGCTTCAAATATAATCAAAAATCTAATTTTGAAACTAATCTCTTTAAAACAAATCTGTTTCTATTCAAGTATTTTGACTGTTATTTTAATTACAATATTGAAATATTTAAAAATAGCATTTACTAATATAGCTCTTTTTCTTTTAATTACACACTGAATCAGCATGGGTATTAATCATGACAATGACCATCCATCATGTGCCGATGGTCTTCATATCATGTCTGGTGAATGGATTAAAGGACAACACCTTGGTGATGTTTCATGGTCTGCGTGTAGCAAGGAAGATTTGGAAAGGTTTCTCAGGTACTTACCGAGATTACTTATTGTTGCAGTGTTGTGAATGTTTTGTATTTTGCCTTCTCTGCCATCTAGGGAATGTAGTCCGATAAAGTGGAAAGACCACTGAAATGGAAAACATGGAATGTGACTCTAGTCTTGGCTCTTCTGTTAACTCATGATATGAATTGGAACCTGTTATTTAACGTATCTGCTTTTAGTTTCCATATTTTTTAAACAAAAGGATGGGCAAGATGATTTGCAAGGATGAAAATTGTTCTAATGACAAAAAGTATCTGCCATGGAATTAACTGTGCCTTCAGTGATTCCCAACAAAAATAGGCCCCTTACTCACCGCCATAACGTATCTTGTTATCATAAAACATCTGCTTAACAAATTGCCAGGTTTCCATTATGCACTTCTCACTCTAAACATATTCGTATCCTAACAGTTGATCTTGATTCTCTTCTTTTACACGTTCAACAACAGTAATATTTAGCTTCTGTGTGGTTGGAAAAAGAAACGAGAAATATTGCTGTTATTCTAATTTTCCTTTTAAAACCCTTATTTTTACTTATCTACGTGGTTATCAAAGGGACAACTGAAAGAGTTTATTCTGTGCAAAGTGATTAGAGAGATGTTTAAGGCCTCTAAATAAGAAATGTAGGAACATCTAGCTAGCTAAATTCAGTGCAAAGATGAACTTCATCCATTTTTCCATGCTTTTTAAATTGGCAAACCTATTTTTCCTATTAAATGGATATGAAAGTCTACTAAAATGTGATGTCTATGATATTACCATAACTGTGTCATGAAATATGTGCAATATATCTGTGCATACTCTTTGTCATGATAGTCTCTGGAGTATAGCATTTTGCCTATGTAATAATTTGAACACACCTTCAGTATCTACATCAGTAGAGACTAATGAAAATGCTTCTAGAACATGCAAAATTTTGTATGGCTGTTTTCATTTGGATCAGGGATATAATAAAATTAAATATCACTTCATAAATGGAAGTTGTATTATATCAACTACACAAATATTCACACTATTAATACTCAGTTGGGAATAATTTCTTTAAATCCCCAAATATAGCTTCACATATTACAGTTATCTTCATGCATGGGTTTTTGGAAAGTTTTTTTCTGTAAATCTGAGCTTCTACATCTTATACATGCACAAAATAATACCCACCACGTAGTTTTTAGATTAGCCGAGTTAAACCATATGAATAGGATTTATAAATTTAAAAACTGTTAATTTGAACAGTATTATTATTTATTAGAAATATTTTAACTACTTAAAAATAAATGATTTTCATATGGGGATAATTTCTATGAGAACAATTTCAATGAGAGAGCTTCTAAAAATAGTAAATGTGATAAACCTTTGCAGAAAAAAACAAATAGTGAAATTGAAATTCTTTTTTTTTGTTTTTTGTTTTTTTTGTACTGGGGATTGAACTCATGACCTCACAGTTGGCAGGCAGGTACTTGTGCCACTGAGCTAAACCCCGAGCCCAAAGTAAAACTCATAAAAATGTTTCTTGTTTCTGTGCTAATGACGATATTTACATTAAATTCAAAACTTTGCTCATACACACTTGTTACAGGTCAAAGGCAAGTAACTGCTTGCTACAGACAAATCCACAGAGTTTCAATTCTGTGATGGTTCCCTCCAAGCTGCCAGGGATGATATACACAGCAGATGAGCAATGTCAGATTCTCTTTGGGCCTTTGGCCTCCTTTTGTCAAGAGATGCAGGTAAGAATCATATCCTGAGGAGATATTTTAACTGTTCATATTTATTGTTTGTAAATATTCATTGCTGGAAGGAGAGAGAACTTTTAGAATTTGTAGATCAAAAGCACCCCAATCTTTAAAGAAGAGTTGTCTAAGAAGAGTTTTGTCCATTTACCTTTATGTTTGGGAAGTGATGGAAATTAGGCATGAACATTTGATCCAAGATAACATGGAACTCATTAATTTTGACTTGAAAAATCATATAGAAGTCAGTACAGCATGTTCCGTGAGACCAATGCTTCTATTTTAAATCTTGTACTCTTCTACATTGTGATTCGGGTGAAAATGCAATGACGATGATGTGTGGACATACAATTGTGGAAGAGGAGCTCTATCTTTTAACTTTGAGAATAAAGGTTTCATAGTCTGTTTTATGGCACCAAAAACTAGTGAGTACGCTCTAAATGAACTACAAGAAGAGTCAATGTCTTATGGTTTGTATTTACCCTGAAAGCAGTCATATCAGAACTAGAATCTAAAAGAAGAAAAATGACGCTCTTGGTTGATGTGAGAATGTTACTTGCATTTACCCTTTCTTCTCTCTTTCTCTCCCTGATGTCTGTCCCTTCCACCTCTTCACAAAACACATACGTGCACACACTGTGTACTTCTGTGATGAACTGTAAGTCATGCTGAGACCAAGTTGAATGAGTATCCAGTAACTATAATCCACTTTTCAGAAGTTTGCAACTGTTTCAAAGGGACTGGCTTTGTTGAAAACATTTCTGTTTTGGATAAATATACACAATTAAAATTCCTTATAAAGAACAGAGCATAGGACATTATAGTATTTGTTTGTTTTTCCTCATAACTATGTAGTTCTTATCAAAAGTGTTCATTTATTTAATTTGTTTCTTATCGATCTCACATACAGTTGTGAAAGACCCTGGTGGTCAGAGTGTGTTTCTCTAGAATCCAACCCTGTGTTTGGCACAGGGTAAGCTTCGGTGAGTATTTCATTTACCATTAGAGTGAATGAATGTGTGAAGGAGTTGGAACTGTATGAAATGTCATATGCGCAAAGGTCTATAGACTGCAATACTCACCTGGTAAGAGCAGAGCTCCAAAATAATTAGCATACATTCGTGAATGAGACCTCATTCTCAATGGTTGGCACCTAAAACATACAAAAATCCTCACTACTCTACAACCTTGGTGAAATGCAGACCATAGATAGCTTTAGGTCTGTCCCCAATGCTTTTTGATCTCAGCTACTCAGTTTATTTGCCTCCATATCTTTAGACTGTTAGAAACTTGGTTGCAATATCTCCTTTCCTCTTCATTTTCCTCCTCCTCTGCTGTCTCATCATCATCCATCGCCATTCGTGTTTCTATCCTTGTCATCCTCTTCCTCCTCCCTTTCTTCTTCCTTTTCTTCCTCTTCCCTTCTTTTTCCTTTCTGCTTCTCCCCCTCCTGTTCTCCCAACTCCTCACCTTTATCTTCCTTCTTTTCTTCTTTAGCTACCAAAGATAAACCCGCGTCCTTGCAAGCTATAGGTAAGCACTTGAGTAACATGCTCAGGCCTTTTAAAAACTGTACTTTGTGCTATGGTCTATGTTACTAGGCTGGCCTTGAATTTGTGACCCTTTTACCACAGTCTCTTTAGTAGTTACAGTTACAGGTATGTGCCATAATCCTAGCAGCAATCATTTTTCTTAAATATTACAGGATTGAATCTGTAAGCAGAATTTTATATGCTGAAATCAACATTGTTTTGAAACTGTACTTACCATTTTATGTGTATTAACTAGGAGAAAATTTCAATTTATGCAAAATTTCTGTCTATGAGAAGGCCTCCTGGAGAAGATGGCATTTGTTTAGAGAATTGATAGAACTGAATAAAAGAAAGGAAAGGAAAACCATGTTTTATACAGTTCCTTAGTTGTAACAAAAATTCAGCAAATGATGAACTACATATGTCAATATTGAAAATTTCAGAGTATTTTCAATAAATATTGTAACTGTTTTTGAATGTTTGCCCCCTCCAAATTTCATCTCGGAATTTAATTATTATTGTGACAGTACAGAGGAATATGGTTTTTAAGAGGTGATTAAGCCATGAGGGTTTCATTCACATGGAAGGATTGGTGCTGTTTTCAAAGGATAAGTTTGATCTCCACTGCCTCTCTTTTGGCCCATTGGTTTTTATTCTGTAATGATGCAGCAGAAAGACCCTTGCCAGATGCCAGCATCTTAGTCCTGACTGAGTATATTTTTTCTGTTTGTTATAAATTATTCAAGTCTCATGTGTCCTGATAGAGCAGAACAAAACAGACTCTAGTAAGTATTTTTAAATATTTTTTTAAAAAGTTATCTCAATAATGTGTTATATTTAGTTAAATTTTACTGAGAGAATTCTTTAATAGTTGGACTGTAAATATCTGCCACACTTGTTATTTATGTTTTGTTCTAATTTCATTCCTATGAAAAGTATATGTCTTAGTTATTATCTAGTCCTACTTTACAGCTCAACAATTTGAAGGCTGGATAAGTCAGAGGACATTTTCAAGGTCTTAATGTATTAGGGAGGAGTGTTAGATGCACTGTACTGCCTCTTAATAGAACTCAGTTTTTTGCTAACCTACTGCTGCTGTTTGGGAAAAATCTTAGATTAAATTTATATTTAAACTGAATTCTTATTGTCTCTTATTGCATATGTACCATCAAGGTTTAAAACTATTTCCATTGATTTTTTTATTTTTTCTAGACTTTTTGATCTTTATATTTTATTATTATTCACAAACTCACCTAAACTTATTGTCTTTTCATTCCTGAAAATACTTAAAGAGTTTTTGAAAAATGTATGTTTCTGTTTTCCTGCTTTAAACTGGACATTGTGAAAATAAAGTAAGTTTAGATGTTAAGTATCTACAAATGTTCTTTTTTTCCCTCAAATTTTATATTCCTATCTCCAAATCAGTGCCAAAGGCAAAGCATAGTAATCATATATACAGACAGATAGAGTCATAAAAGAAATTATTTAAAGTAAAATCTTTCTAGGCAGTATACTATACTAATAATATAATTGGTCATTAAGTCCCCACTCTTATGGAATTTACCACATTTTGGTCTGCAGTGTGTGTGTGTGTGTGTGTGTGTGTGTGTGTGTGTGTGTGGTGTCAATTGGTGATAACTATTAAGGAGAAATATAAATTCAGGTGGGAAGGACAGGGAATCTTAGGGGCCAGGATCCTGAAGATGGCGTTATTTTATGTGGGATGACCTGGGAAGGCCTCTGGAGAAGGTGGCATTTGTTTAGAGACTTGAAGAAAATGAGGCAGCAAGCCCTGCATTTATCTTGGGAGGAATACAGCAAAAGGAAACAGACAGCAGAGTAGCCTAGAATTTAAATGTGGTCATGTTTTAAGTTTAAAGTGTCTGTTAGAAATCCAAACAAGCAAGTGGGTCTGGAAGAGATAGCTATTTGGATGTTATCAACTAAGTAATATTGAGTCCATGGTATCACTAGGAAGTAAATTAGACAGAATACAGAAATGATTAAAGAATTAAAATCTAGATCTTTTCAATATTTAGAACATAAGGAGAAAGCAACAAAGAAAACTATGAAGAAGTCTGTTGAAGTAGAAATATATTCAAGACAAATTAAAATTTAGAGACTGAGAAGATACTGTTTTCAAAAACAGTGTTATCACCTGTCCCAAAACATGAAGAGTAATAAACTAAGGTGAACTCGGGATAGAACTCTTTAGTTGTTCCCAAAAGATTTGGCCTATTATTATTTGAAGTTATCTGGAAATAGTTTAATACGTAATAATTATTATATGGCATAACTTAAAAATATAAGGTGAAAGAGTTAGGCTGAAGATTAAACAGTACCATTTATCAAGCCACACAAGTAAAGACTGTGGAGTGGGTTCCTGTGAAGTCATTGGCCTGACCACCCGTCATCTAAGTTCTATGTAAAGCAAAATCTCCTAGAAAGGCATCTCCATAATACCAGAAGCATTATTGCTCCCTATTACCTCTGTATCTCTAGCATTTAAAAAAAATCCTCACTGAGTATTTTTTGAGTGATTCAGCAAATTAATTGAATGATGGAGTGATGATTCTACATTTTTACCTATAGAAAACCTTAACACAATAACCATATGAAATCTAACCTTTAAAAGCAGGTAAGTTGTTCCACAGCTTACATATAGCTTAATCAGGAATCCTCATGGCCATCCCGCTTCCACTCAGCAGTACCTAAATAGCAAATCCGTGGAGTGCTGCCTTGCTGTAGTCTTCAGTGCACAAGGAGAAAAAAATATGACTCTCAGTATGACAGCTTCTAGCCCATAGCATTGGAATGAGATATTTCCCTTCCCTACTTATAAACAGTTATTTAACTGTAAGCACTAGAGGTTTCAACATTGCATAGTCCTGATCCAATTAACAATATGAATTTACCCTTAGGATAACAATTTACATCTGCACAATGTTTAAAGGCACATATGTAGAGATGTTTGTGAGACATCTTGACCCACAGCAATAATAGATCATTCTTCTGCATGAATTTGCAGAATTAATGGCTAACTTCTTGGATGGTCTTATTTCTTATTCCTGAGCAATTGGTTTCTTCAGGCCATCTGGCATCCTCTAGCTGACCCAGCTCCAAATACATCAAGTCATTGTTACAGCTTCCTGAATCTACTTGGCCTGTCAGGGAATAGAGATTTAAAAAAAAGAGGTTTACCTAGAAGCAGTAAGAAGCGGCCATGCGAAGAATGATCTATTTTTGAGGAAGAAGGAAGTGTGCTAAAACTAAAGTCTCCAAGAAATATAAGGTCTAACATTTATGTTTGGTCTAGACATAGTGTGAGTGGTGTACATATTAAAGGTGCAGAAAGCTTTGTAGCATGATTGAATCAAGTAGTGGCTGAAAACAATTAACACGGCAAGTTCCCGTTTTATATTTCTCTTATTCTACTTGATTCATGAAGGTATGTAAAGTGTTCATCTCATCTAGCCCAACATATAGTGTGGCGTTGAAATGAAGAATTCTAGAAGACTGAATGTATTACTGGACATTACGTTATTACAGAAGTAACGGTATTCAAGTGCAGAAGACTTAACGTGAAATAGTCTGAAGACACATACGCATTATTTAAGACCTTAAAGAAACGTACAGTGATGAAGATACAATTGGCAAACAGAGGGATATAACTCATCAATGGGACATAATAGAGTCTAGTTTCAGACTTCACATATGGCACAATTGTTTTTTAGTAAAAGTGACAGGGAAATTCAATGGTCAGAGGAAAGCCTGTCAGTGAATTATGTGACACATACCCATTTTTTAAAATTGCATTATACCATACTCCAAAATTAATCATTAATATAACCGTGACATCTATAGCACTATAGAACTTCAAGAAATACAAAGGTAATTATTTTTGTAGGATATCAGATGCATGAACCATAAAATAAAAAAAGAAATAAAAATATAACAGAATTTATCATAATAAAATATTCTCCTCTTAGGAAAATTCTAGTAGGAAAATGAAAAGGCAAGTCCCAGAATGCAAGAAAATATTTGTGATATGTATTATCTGATAAAGGACTGGCAACTAGAATATATAAATTCTTCTACATTCAATATTTAAAATCCATGCAATTCAAAACAATGGGCAAAGTGTTTCAAAAGACAATTTAGAAAATAAGATATATCACAAGCCTGTTAAAAGATACTCAACAGTATTACCATTACATCAAGAAATTCAAATTAAACTCATAAATAATTATTTTCAAATTTACTGAATATTTCGCTATAATCTCAATTTTACTTTTAAGTCCATACAGTTATTTTTTAACATATTGTGTTTTTCAATCTGAAGTCAGTCTTGAGATATCTTTTTATTAATTTCATGTTAATTTCATTTATCTCATTGGCAACATTTATAATCCCAGTTTTAAATTTTATGAAAATTGTAGTATATATATCATCTTAAGGTTGGACTTTTTTCTTCTTTAAGAAAGATAATTATTTTATGGTGTGTTGCATGGCAATAACTTCAAACTGTGTACTAGAAATCTTGGTGTTTATACTGCAGATCAAGAATTACCAAACTGTGAGCTGAGAAGTGGTCACCAGTTTTTGTAAATAAACTTCTACTTGTAGGCAAACTATTGCTGTTTACACCCACTTTATGGCTGCTTTTAAGCTACCATAGTTGTGTTGAGTAGTTGCAAAAGGAAACACATTATCAACAAACAAAAGTGCACACTATTTAATACTTTTCAAAAAAAGTTTGCTGACTTCTGTCGTAGAAACTCTGGATTATATTGTATGTCTCCAGATTATTTGGAGTTTTTAAAAATTTTTATAAGCAGTTAAAATTCATGAGTTTCTTATTGGAAGTTTTGCTTTCTTTCCTGTTTCATGTTTTATTGTTACACATTTGAACTGTATTAAGATTACATTTATCACTGGTGGCCGGTGCATACACACAATATTTCTTAATTCCCTTTTTTGACCCATGCTCTTCTCCTCTCTTCCCTTCTGCCTTTCTCAGAGCCCTGCTCCTTGAGGTTTGCACATGTTCGTAGTATGTGGTGATCACATTCCTTGCAGGGACTTGGTGCACATAGAGACTTCTAGTTCCCTATTTTTTATTTATTTCTTTTCCCCTCCCTTTATCCACACTCTCTTTTGGTTTCTTTTTCATATGCAAAACATTGGTTTGGCTATTTTTTTACTGCTTTTCTCTATTTTGTCTTCCTTTTTCATAATAGAGTAGTGGTATTGTATATTTATTATACAATACCATACCAGATTTTATACAATACAATACAAGATTTTCTTCATCCATTCATGGCTCAATAGACAGGCTGTTTTCAAGATTTAGTTACTATGAATTGTGCTACTATACACATATATCACTGTAATACGATGTCTTTAACTCTTGGGAAGACAGTTAACCAAAATAGCTGGGTCCAAATAGCTGGATTTTCTAGATTTAGGTATAGACTCTCCATACTAACTGACTTTTGTATTACGTTGTACCAATTTACACTCCCACCAATGAAGAAGAGGGGTTCTTTTTCTCTGAAAGCCTCTGTTGTCATTTCTTGAATGTAACCCTTCTTTCTGAAGTTAAATGTAATCCTGGTCTCTAGTCTTGTCTGAATTTCTAGTCAATTGACTAGAGATGTTGGCTATTTTCTCATGTATTTATGGCCAATTTTAACTAGTTTATCTGAGAAGTGTATCTTCATTTCACATATTCATTTTTTGAGTTGGTCTTTAAATTTGGACTTTTTTGAATCGCTTATGTGTTCTAGATATTAGTCTTTTCTCTAATGAATAGCTGGAAGGTTTTCTCTTTATTCTGTCGTTGGTTTCCTTTGCTGTGCAGAAGCTTTTTTAACTTGATATGATTCCATTTGTTTATTCTTAGTATTATTGTTTTGTGTAACTGAGGTTCTGCTTAGGAAGGCTTTGCCTGCACCTGTATTTTTTCTTAAAGATTGTCATTTACAAGCATTTGTGGAAGGAACTGTTGAAAGTAAACATTGTTTTTGTTTCCTTGAGAGACTATTTAATCTTCACTCATGTATAAAATTTTAGCCAAATTTAGGAGACTAGATTGACAGTTTCTCTCCTCTTTTCTTCTTTGAATACATCATGTGCCAAGATGCTATCTTTACCATATTTCTAATCTTAAAGGAAACTGTTCAATATTTCACTATTTTGATGTTTGCCGTATTCGTTCACAAACATTCTATAATGGTAAATAAATTTCCTTTAATGAGTACCTTGCTCAGATTTTTTAAAAAAGTGTTAAATTATATCACATCTTTTTGTGACTATATACAAAAATAATATATTTTTATATTTATGAATATATTGATATACTTGATGACATTAATCAAAGGCCTAATATTAAACTAATTTTATGTCCTTAGGAATAATCTCACTTGGACTGTTAATAAGTGGGATAAATCACTATTTTTGCGTTCTCTAAATATTTGACTCTGGTTTGCATATCATGAATTCTGTTTACAAGTATGCTTTCTTTATCTTCTCTTTAGAGAGTTTAGATGAGTTGAGAATGCAACTTTCTTAAGAGAGTTAATTTTAAATCAGGAATACAAAGAGCAACAATCATTTCTAGCTTCAGATAAGAATGTGCTCATGAAAAGTTATTTAAGCATTATTCTGTAGTAAAATTACATTTGTAATAAAATGTTGTTATTAAAATTGTATTTTGGAGGGAAGAAAATTCCATGTAAAATTTTATTTTACATAGAAGAGAAAGGAGTTACGTGTCTAAGGATTACTACTTAGATACATGTGTTAAGATTGTTCTATCTTAATGTGAATTGCAGAATAAATTTGTATAAAGAAAAACATAGGTACATATTATCTCTGTAGATTACTGTTATGATATACATATATGGACAATTAATATTTCATTTAAATATTTAAGTTAGAGTCTTCATGTAAGCATGTTACAAAACTACTTGATATAAACATCCCACTTTATGTAACATGCATTGAATGACCCTTTTTCATTATGAGAGAATGAAAAAAGAAAATGCAGTGTTCTACATTTTTGCTGTATATTCATATGTAAAGTATTTTAAGTTTTAAAGTTCTTCTTAACTGATGATATATTAAGAGGCTTTACCAAACAAATTGAAAACTCCACGCGACTCTTGCCTGTGTAACATGTGAAGAATGTTTTGTTCTAACTTAACACCTCACACTGCCCCTTAGAGGAGGTGTGGCATTATGTAGCCCTACTATTACACATCTTTGATGCTCCACCTTTTAAAAATGAAAAAAGTCTATATCATTTCCTCAATATTTTTCTGCCCTGCTTTTGACAATTCAGTCTCCAGACTCCAAGTTATTTTTAAGACTAAGGCTGTAATTTACTTACATAAGATCTCTGGGCCTGCAGAACAGAAAGTATATGTAAGAGACCTCCTCATGAGTGATTTATTCTTTCTGACTGTTATTATCTTGAAAAGCAGCCAAGTTTGCTTTCTATCCTTTCAGTGCCTCAAGTGGGAATCAATTATAGTACCTGCTGCTTTGAATAGCAGATAATGGTATGACAGCAATTAGACCACCAATAGTGTTCAGGAGGCAAGTATCATTCTAAAGGAACTGCAGAAAAGTTGGTTTTTTAGCTCAAAATGCAGTGGGTGCTAATAAATTTGACTAAACTGATTTTTGTTACAGAAAAAAAACTAAGCTTTATTAAGTAGAAATAAAGCAGTTCTGCTTTGGTGGGAACTCACCATTTGATTCTATAATTATGAAACATTCTTGATAAAAAGATATTGAGGAGATAAAAAATGTCTAAGATATAAAACTCTCAGGTCAGAGATGTGCTATTTTATAGGTAAGGATATGCACAAAAGCTCATGATCAGCTGTAGGCCTTTCAAGAATTTAAAATATTGCTGAAGTGCAGTATTTTGGGATTCTTTCAAATAATCTCCAGGATGGATTTTTTGAGAAATGTATGTGCAAATAAAAACCACATCAGCTAGCACAAACTATAGCCTACATATAATAAGGTGTAGTGGTGTGAAATATTTTGAGGCAGAGAAAAATGTCTTCCACTGCAGAAAAAAGAAGGAAGGAAAACATATCAAACTTTTAGACCGTTAAGGTTAGAAACTTAAAAACAGTTCAGGACTCCAAATTTTAAAATGAGCATATATATGAAAATAATATTCTAGGAATTGTGGAAAATTCAATATTAGAGTTGTGTGTTAGGCAACATTTCAGTGCTGTGACCAAATATCTAAGAAAAGCAACTGGAAGGAGGAAAGTTTTACTGTAGCTCACAGTCTCAGAGGTTCATCCATGGTTGTCTGGCTCCATTTTTGTGGGCAGGAGTTGAAGCAGAGGAGTTGAAGTAGAGCAAAATTGTTCACCACGAGACAGGTGAAAAACAGAGAAAGACGGAAGAAACAGAGAGAAGTGGAGCAGGAACTGTTTACATCATTCAAAGACAGCACTCACTGCCTTGTCATGGCCAGTGCAACTGAAGCCTCCTCAGTGAACCACTGCCCTAGTAAGGTTGCACTGCCTGATGGGGTCACTTCTCCAGGCCCCATCTCTGAACGCTGGGGATCAGGCCCCTAGTACATGAATCTCTGGGAACACTTCTCATTTAAATCATAATAAGTAGTTACAAATTGTAGCAGTCCTATCTGAAGCATTAAATATATTCTTCTTAATGTATTTAGTAGATTTGCTGTGATTTTTAGTTTGTGTTAAATACAACCACCAGAATCAGCTTCCAAAGATAGCCTTTTTATTTCCCAACCTGCCGGTCAGCTGCTAAATGATTTCATTCTTCTCTGTCTTTGTAGGAAAAGCAGTCACATAGCAGTCTTACTTCAATGATAAAATTTAATTTTTAAATAAGATAATAAGAGTAATAATAGTAAGTATAATACATTATAGTAATTAGAGCACTACACTTTCATAAAAGTGATTAAAACTTAAAAGTTATTTATTTCAGAAATTTTCCATTTCATATTTCTAAACTGTAGTTAACCAAACATAACCGAAGACATGGAAAGTGGAAATGTGGACAGGGGATCCCACTTTGTAGGCCTTCTCCCCACGAGAGTGGTCTCCTCACATTTCTATGGCCGTGTCTTTCAAATTGCCACTATTTCTGTCTTTGCCACCTGTTTTTCTCTAGATTTCGGTCTCTCTAGGTCTGTCTTCTTCTCTGGCTTTCTATATATGTCACTCAATTTAGATATTCTAATCATCTGTAAGTATCTCTCCTTAGTTTCATATGTCTATGCTTGTTGTTACTAAAATATTTGTGCCCCTCCCACAAACCTCAACCATCCTACAGAAATAGAATGTTTCTAGGAATGTGTCCGCAGGTCTTTTGCTATGCAGGTCTCTGGACAGGCTATGTGTGACAACAGCTGTGAGTATGGCTTCCCACCATCTTCCTTTTCATTTTCTCAGAATCCTCTGTTGCTACTTCTTAGCTACTTTTCTGAGTGTATTTTAGTTTCCTTTCATTTTTCTCTACAACAAGTTTATCCCACAGATCCAAAATTCATTCATCCTTAGGTAAAACTGACTGGTAATCATTTACAGAAGCTCCTGTGGTGCTAAGGGTCAAGGCTGTGTGTGTTAACTGTGGCATATAAGCATATAAAGCCAAGTGCAAAGCAGAAAGGCTCAGGAAAAGAAAGCACTGACTTCATTCCACAAATACAGATACTTCTGCTTCCAGACTGGTTCATATCAAAACATAAATATTACTTTAGCTTAAGTTATTCTGCTATATCTATATAATCTTTCATAACCAATTGTATTTTATTTAAAGCAGTTTAAAAGTTTTAATTTTATTAAATAGAGTTTCTATCATTATTGATCTCATCACCCCCCAAAAATGTGTAATATTAAAAGTACCTGTTCTATCAAAATGTTTCTTAAAAAATACTGGCTTAAACTAAAAACTATGATACTTTCTCCTCATTGGTTATTTTGCACATTTTCAGCATGTTATTTGTACAGGATTGTGGTGCAAGGTGGAAGGTGAGAAAGAATGCAAAACCAAACTGGACCCACCAATGGATGGAACTGATTGTGATCCTGGTAAGGTAAGTCATTTGAGTTCCTAAATTAATAAGACTATTACATGAAACTTGATACACTTGCATTTTCTTCTGCTGGTTAGATAAAGACCCTTAACATGAATGAAGTTATTTTAGTGTATGTAAAAATGTTAGTGCCTTATCTGTGTTTAATTTTAACTTTCCTACTTTTTTCAAATTTGTAGTAGTTTTGTTCATATTAAAGTGGTTGTACTGGTAAGCATGAGTTTGTGAGTTTGATCCCTGGTGCAAAAAAATTAAATAAATAAAGTGATATAGCTTTTACTGTTATTTTTAATAATGTTGAGGGTCAGAAAATATACTACCTACTTTCACAAAATAGTGGATTCATATTTTTGCTATTTTAATCAGATAGAAATAATATTAATACTTATGATTCACAAAGAGTAAAAATTCTCAAAACACTATTGAATCGTTTCAGTTCTAAAATATTTTGTCAGAAGAGCAACAAAATATCTATATACATTTTCCTTGTCAATGTAAGCCTCATAACTAAAATATTAAAATTGACCTATAAAAGATGGATAAATATTTAACTAGTCTTACTTAATGTGATACATAAGGTTATAGGAATTTATTAGTGTACATTACAAGATCAAAATAAGTGCTGTTATATAAATAATTTTCCCTTGGACAATATGAAATAGTTGGAACCCATATGCATTTGTAATTATGGTTAATTTAATAAAAAAGATAACCGATCAATACTTTGTAAGTTTTTTTAACTTTGACACTACGACAGTGATATGGAACGGTTCTCTCCTCACTGATTGTAAGATTAGAAATCTTGGCTCTGAAGAATATGGATGTTTATCACGTTTGAAAATTAACAGTAGCAGAAAAACTCTATGGTATATTTGGGTTTCCTTACACAGGGAAAAAAATAAGTTATATAGAGTACTAGTTTTCAAACAATTTAAAAACAAATGGAAATCTACTTCAAGAAAATTGTGCTGAGTAAGTATTAAATATGCACATGTTCACACCCTTGCACACACAACAGCACCTATCTCAGAATGTAATTTGCAATAAGAAATGAGATACATCAAAAATATTCATACAGACAGGAATGACTACAACATAGTTGTTTTTCAAACTAAAAAAAAATGTTAATATGTTGTTCTCTCTCTCTCTCTCTCATATGTGTATGTGTACATGTGTGTTTGTGTGTGTGTGAGTGTGTATGTGTGTTAGTTGAGAATTATAAGACATGGCTCTTCAGGCATGTCAGAGACACCATTTGAGATTTAAGGAAAATACAGTTTATGTGCTAATTGGAATGCATATACTTACATAGTATATGCATAGTATATTTAAACATACAGGAAATTGTTTATGGAGTTTATTGCTATAAATTGTTGATGGAGTTTATTGCTATAAACTCCAAACCCCCACTAGTAGGTAACTTTTTAGGAGTTGAATTGGAAGTGACAGGAGTGAGGCATATGGAAATGAGGCTAAATACAACTTTTCTCCAGATTTTCTGGGTTGTATAACATAAGCATATAATATTTTATCATGTCTATGATTTCTTTATTTTAAAAAAGAAAAAATGGACAACTTGCTTAAATTAAAAACTTTTAAATGCCTAAAAATGCTTATCATTAGGTACTGTCAATTAAAAAATGCCAATCAAAACAAAACAATGAAAGCAACAGGACTTCAAAACAAGATAATAGAAAACCCATAATGGCTACCATAATGCCTCTTGTTATCTTCAAAATAGCTGCCCATACCTCCAGACTTAGTAAAATCAAACAAAACAGAACAGAATAGAACCAATCAAAACAAAATAATGAAAGTGATGCAGGACTTCAAAAGCTTTATTTTGTTTGGCTTTATTCTCTCTAAAATAAGAAAGAAAATTCTTTAAAAAGTTTTTCTTATTGAAATGGCTCTTTGGAGGAAATTTCTGTGAAATATCAGTTGTTTACACATCATTCCAACTATTTTCCAGTGCGCTTAATTGGAGAGTCAGAGTTTCAGTTTGTTCTATTTTCTACTTAAATTATGCACAGAAGTACAACAATGTGTACCGCTCAGGCAAGTCTCATGACCTCTTGCTGAGTAATTTATGGCTTACACATAAAATAGCACAGGCAGTAATTTTCATCATCCTTGGAACACAAAGGTAGTGACATGCAGAGAAAGTCAACTATCGAGTCTTTAAACATCACACAAGACATTCATCTTGTTTAATATTTCTTTAGCACCATAAAATCTCTCCATTTTTATAATCTGGTGTCCTAACCATTTTTCCACTGTCATTTTTTCTCATAATTTTGAGGATAATTTGTAGTCTCAAGATTTCTAAAGTAGATTTATTCTTTAGTAATCAAAACTGTAATTACTCATCAAAAGTATGATGTTTTGTTTCCCTACAATTATGTTAATGATAATCTTTTAGAGGTTCTGTAATGCTTTGTATCTTAAAATAACTAGTGTGCTTCTCAGTTTCACAGACATGTGGGTTTCCTCACATATCCATATGTTGGAGAAGCTATCCCCTAAATAGCTTCCACCACTCTGCTTTTGTGCATAGTAGCACTAAAATACTGAATATTTATATCCTCACACTAATTACTGCTAGCTTTATGTGTTGCAAATCAAGAATCAAAACTGGAGACATTTTATTTTTGTAACATTCTCATGATACAAAGCTGTGTATATCTATCTAGTTCATCTAACACAGAATTCTGTGATTCAAAATGATTTTGAAGATAGAGCTTGATACACTATTTGTATATAGCATTTTTCAAATTAAAACTTGTTTTTACTTCTTGTCTCTTTACATTATAATTTTTGTGTAATGTCTAACATTTTGCAGTTCACCATACAAATGTGAATGTGCTTACATTTATGTTTGATGAGATTAAAGAGTTGATAATGATTTAATAAAAATCATTGAATATATAAATATATGTATTTCTTTTTTACCAATAGTATTTATTCAGAGTAGATACCAAAAGAAAGTTAAATAACAATTTGTTAAAATTGTAGGCTGTTTTTAAAGGATTTTGTATAATATAGTTCAATTCAGTTATTTCTGTTCCTGCATTGAAATTCTTGAAATTACTGTCATCATGAATTACTGGAAATAACGAAGAATACCATCTCTTAGTAGTCACAATGTGTGTATGTAGAGAGCTTTTTATCTTCTTTCTTTTTCTCTTTTCTACACTGTGTGTACAAGATTTGCTTTAAAAAAATAGCAATATCAGGTTATGTTGACTTCCCCGTGACCTTCTAATCCATTGCTGTCATGAAGTGACTAGATATGTCTATAGAAAAAATTGGTAGAAGAGAAATATCATCAGGTATTTTTAGCTAACATTTTGTCTCAGAAATAGTCAAGATCACATGTTCATTTAGCAGTTTTGAAGTCAGACTGAGTTTGTAAATAAGACAAATTTTGAGCTTTTTAAACCATGTCTAATGTATTTTTGAGGCTAAAAAATGAAAATATGTGATAGAAAATGTGTTGCTAGCAAATTTATGGAAAGCATCATTAAGTTTATGTTACATGCAAATGCTGTGGGATATACGGTGTCATTTAAACAAAAGCCTTTAATGTTACTCAATGTTGAAGCACGCTACCACCTAGGAGACACAGAATCAGGTCCCCATGGGTTAACTCTAAATTAACAAACTTTAAATATTATACAATTATTCTTTAAATTTCACTGTTTTGCGTAGGCACATTGTCTTATGTATCTGTTTCTAGGTTTATTCATCAGCCAAATGTTATTTAGCTTAAATTATGTGCACATCTAGATCACATTCCTTCTTGGAATATTTTAGTTTTCTATAAACTCAACCCCAGCCTTTCAATGCTATATTGGTGGTAGGTGGGCAAGAAGCTTTGATATGTGCTCTGGGAAAAATAAACAGCTGTCAAGTAGGCCAAAAAACCATGATCAATTGCAGTTTGACACCTTTCACACTGAGTGTTTTCCAAAAATAAATGGCATGACATTGTTAAGGCCTTACTATCAATAAACAATGTAAAACATTCACATGGTCTACTTTTCCTCTTTTTCCAATTTTTAAACTGCAACTTTGATAAATTTCTGGTTCATTCAATGGAGGGTTTAGCACACTGGTATATTAGTAATTGGTGAGGTTTAATGTTTTCAAGCTTAAATTTAAAATCTCTAGTATCCAAAGAATTGAGTTCAAATTTGAGTTCAAATTTTGACATTATTAGAGAAAATCAACAGGAACTAATTATTTTATTGTTCAAACACAATGGTATGATATCATCTTCCAAAGTCTTTAAATACAAAAATGGGAATATATTCTTGGAATAAATTTTAAGGGAAGATATTTATTCGTCAATAATGACCAGCATGAAAAGAATTTTTGTTATATTTTTGGTTAGTATAGTTAACTTTTGTTAAATCCTTATGCTTTGTGGTCAATTCTTCTTTCAATCTTTGAGGAAAAAAAGTCTGTTAGGTAAATAAGATTTCATTCACACATTGGAAAAAATCAAGCTAAATTTCAAAGCACTGCTGTAATTTTGTCACAGTCTTATTAAAATCTTGTTGCTGTTAAATACAGAAATTCATTTATGGTGAGTAAAATCAAGCTGCCACTACACATGCACATTGTTACTTGTTCTCAGAATGATTTTTCTTACCTTCAGCATGTCTGCTGTGGCCATCATTTTTTCCCAGTTTTCGGTAATAAAGAGAAATTATCATGCCCTTGTCCACGTACGCCTGCTGGCCATTCCTTGATTCTGGAGAAACAGTCTTTCTTACTCATTTTGCTTTAAGTTCTTTAAAAACAAAATAAAAATTAAAAAGATAATGATTGTACTACCTTTTATTTATTTGTTTTTTTGGCACGATATCTTTCTTAGTTATTTTTCCCAGTTACAAGATGCTGCACTATTTTCAGCCTATAATGGAATGACAGAATTGCAGTCTAATTCCTCAAACATCTTGACTTTCAAAAGAAAACTTATGGCAATATTAATACATGAAATTGGTGTGAATTCTCTCAGAAAAAAGGAAAAACAGGAGGTCTAAAAGATGGTGCTAAAATCCAATCACAGTGTCAAGGTTACAAGGAAAGGTAATACTCTGAATCACTGGCATTAAAAATCAAAGCTGCTGCATTTGCTGAAATACCTCCTTCAACCCAGTTCTAAAAGAATATGTACTCTTTGTTTTAATTCTTTTAAATTATTCATTTTTTTTGTCCTTTTAAACTATTGTGTCTCAGACTGTCAGTTTTTCTCTTTGTGCAGCCTGAAATTCCTTCTCCATCATTCTCACCTCACCTCCATGACAAATACTGAATTCTCAGGGTTACAAGATAAGTAACTAAGAGCTGCTCTCATGATGACTTAATTCTAGAATCTGATCATTATATTCTAATGACAAAAAGCAAGTGCAAACTTATTTATGGCCTTTGTTTCAGTTCTATGTACTTGCAGCTATATGTAGACCTAATTTACTTGCATTAATTCCAGTGACTGTATAGACCAGTGAATGATTTTCAGTTGTGCCCTGATTTGTTCACCTAAGACATAACTTTTGGAATAGTGGTGTAAGGCTGGAGAGTGTACCAGCAGGACTTCAGCACCTGAGCATCTGGCGGGAGAGTGGAGTGAGTGGAGTTCCTGCAGCCGGACCTGCAGTGCTGGGACCAGCAGTCGAGAGCGCAGATGTCCAGGGTAAACTGAGAGTGCCTGCACTGGGGGAGGGTGTGGCTTTCTTCAGTTTTGAAGTACAAATATTTTATCAATGAACTATGTCGTAAAGCAAAAGAATCCTTCAAAGTCTACTCCACTTGAGAAAACAGCAAAATTCCTCTAACTGCCTGTTTTATATAAAAACTTCTTTGTAAGAAGAAAGTAGAATCCACATCTTCTGATAATGAAAGCTACAAAAGATGGTCTCTGGGTAAATAAATGTTGTATTTCAGTAAGTGGAGAGATACATATTTGAAAAGTTATGTGACCATTAAAGAAATCATAAGAAGAGTAGGACATGGTAGAACTCCAGAAAGATAAAGAATAAGAACAAAACTGATGGCAATAAAAGCTAAGACTAATCAAAACCAAAAACATGTTGAACATATGCAGACGGGGATTATTATAACACCAGCCTGTTCACTGCCATTGCTCCTACAGAGACCCTAGGAAATTAGAAATTCGGTTCAGCCTGGGTGCCTGGGCACTGCCAGAACAGAGCTCAGTGGCACAGTTCAGTCATAGGCAGTTTTAAAGAATTTATTTCAAGTCATGTTTAATCATTCTAAGAACCATACTTTTCTGGGAATTGCAGACTTTCTAT
The DNA here is from genome assembly GCA_004027455.1 of Hydrochoerus hydrochaeris. Taxonomy (NCBI): domain Eukaryota; kingdom Metazoa; phylum Chordata; class Mammalia; order Rodentia; family Hydrochaeridae; genus Hydrochoerus; species Hydrochoerus hydrochaeris. The sequence goes on along the minus strand of PVLA01001312.1, from coordinate 218,181 downwards.
TTTACCCTCAAAGTCTGCCCTATACACTTATCAATTAGTTTCCACTTATAGATTAGTGTCCTTTGATTCCTCATGTATTTTGGAAGATAAATTGATTAAACATTGAAAAATACGTTTTTTAAAAAATAAACATGGATTTCTTACTAGTTTCATCGAGCATATCTAATCTTTCAGATGCTGATGTTAACTTAATGTATTATTTGCTATTAATATTATAACTTTTTAAAAATTTTACAAATTGGTAATAATTTTTTTTTCAAATAAAATTGATTACTTGTACTATCTTTTCTAGGCTAGGTTCTGAAGCAAGGGATTGTAATGGTCCCAGAAAACAATACAGAATTTGTGAGAATCCACCTTGTCCTGCAGGTTTGCCTGGATTCAGAGACTGGCAATGTCAGGCCTATAGTGTTAGAACTTCGTACCCAAACCATGTACTCAAGTGGCAAGCTGTCTTGGATGAAGGTACGGCCCACAGATCAACACTGTCTTATTTAAGTGCGCTTTTAGGTTTGCAAAATATTTTTATAAGGTGGTGTTATTACACAGATTATTTTCCAGGTATTTGTAAACTTAATTTTTTTCTACTTTTACTTCCTTCTAACAAACACATCATTAACAAATATATATATGTTTGTGTGTGTGTGTATGTGTATATACACACATATATAACATAATAAGTACTTATTATGTACATACCTACTAGAAAAATTAAACTAGTTATAACATCAAACACTGATGGGGATGAGATGAACTGCATCTTCCTGACATTGCAGTGGAAATATAAAATGATACAGCCACTAAGAGTCTGGCAGTTTCTTACATTTAAGGTATAGTGTAGAAACTAAAGTCTTGAATGATGGAAAACTACTTGATTATGGAGAACTGACTACTGGTTTATGCAACAACATGATGGATCTCAGAGAGTTATGCTGAGTGCCTATATCAGAAGGACACATATTGTATAATTCCATGAGGATAATATTTTTAATTGAAAAACATTGTAGAGATAGGCAACAAATTAGTTTTTGCCAAAGGTTAAGATAGTGCTGGGCATTAGAGACCCTTTACATGACCCAGTTATTAGGGATGCATGCAGTGAGTCCCCAGTCTAACGCTTGGCAGGAAAAAATGAAAAAAAAACAAGAATTGCAAAAATTAGGGCTCTGGAATGATCCATGTCCTCTGGGACAAAAGACTCCAATCTCTAGCTAGCCACCATTTAATATAACCAGTGCAGGAATGAGGTGTTTTTCTTGGAACATTGTGGAAACAATGGAAGAAAGGGAAAGCTTAACATCATAAAGGAAAAAAGTCGAGATTTATCCCCACACCTGAGTGCTAATCTCATTGACCAAGAGGAAGCAGGGTTTCTGAATTCCAAAACTGGCCCAGAAGGCAGGCAGGGTACGGAGAGCCTGAGACATATATGTGTTAATTTATAATTCATGGTCCCCAACAGCTGGGGGCAGTGATGGGCTTTACTATAAAGGGAATAGTTCAGTATCTTAATTGAGGCAATGGTTACATAAACCTACACATGTGATAAAAGACATGGAACTACTGTACATGAACCAATGCCAATTTCCTGGATTTCCTGGATCAAGAAGTGTAAACATTGGAGAAACAATATGAAAATTTTAGGACTTATGTTTACTATTTTTGCAAATTCCTTTAAACCTTTTAATTATTTCATAATAAACATTTCAAGAAAATTATATGCTGCCTTATTAATTAAGAATGGTAATACTTTTCAATGGTGCATGGACTGGAGGTTTGAATTGCAGGTGCCAAAATTCATGAAGGATTTTCTAACTGTATCAGCCATTGTTTAATATGTCTCTAATTCATACCTGTCCTGTTTGATTATGATTCACATCATTTCAGTAACACACCTGTCGATAACCTAAACTCCATTGGTTCTCAGTTTGAATGCCCCCCTTTGCTAAAACCTTTCCCTCTGTGTAAGCCGTTAAGTAGTAATGGAAATAAAGGACGGTGGATTATTCCACTACACAGTGGATTTTTAAAACTCATCAGATGATTACCACCTTGCTTTTGTGATATTGAACACTTACGCTTAAATCTATCTACAAACATTTTATCTGTTTTTTTTACCATGCAACAGAATTGTAATTTCTCTTCCCCAGTTCAGTCCCTCCGACTGTCCCCCAGGTGTTATCCTGTGTTCCTCTATCATATATGTTACTGATTGTCTCTCCTGTTTTGGTATCTTAAATCCCTCCTGTGTTTGACCATCCATAGTAACTACTCAGGATTCTTCTGCTAAAACCTATAAAACCTTCCCCTAGGCTCACAGGACTTTGAGGCCTGGACTCACACATTTGTGTCTTCACAGCCACTGTTCTCAAAGAGTTGCAAGGTTTCATTGCTCTTTCCTTACCTTCAATCTTTACTACCCTACCAGAGTCCTCCCTGTTGTCATCAACTAATCCCCTTAAAAGTGAATCTAATGAACGCTGTTCTCTCCTCTTTTACTCGACTCGCTTGAGTGATCATGCCTTGCTCCTGGAAACGCTTGTGTGCTTTGATTTCCAAGATACAAAAGCAAATTGCCCTCCTTGTGATATCTCTGGCTTGTTCTCCCGCCTATTCCAGATGTTCCTGTTTTCGCTCTGCATTTCTTCCGAGGTGATCTCATCTATTGCTGTGACTTCAAATATGTGACTATCTCATGAATTTATGTGTTCAGCCCTATTTTACTTCTAGCTCCAAACTTGAATATACAACTACCCAAATGCAGCTCTACTTGGATATCTGCAAGTTCAAAACCAATATCATCCCTGTCAGTGTACGTTCTATCCTTCGCAGCGCCTCCTGTTTCAGTGAAGGTAGCGCTGACTTTTAATTTGCAAAACCCAGATCACCAGGCTATAGGGACGTTTTATAGCCTGCCGCTTTAACTTCTACAGGGCCTCCATCCTTTAAGTCTCTTATATGGACAGGCCTAATTCCCTTGCTCCCCTCAGAAGCATGCTCACTTTTTTCCCAATTCCTCCTATTAGTGGGTTTCTAAGAATAATGCCTTTCCTTTTTCAAGCTTTGGTTTTTCTCCCTTCTTATTTATCTCAAAACTTTTGATTGTATTTTCTGGACACAGTTTATATCAATTACACCAATTAAACAATTACCCAGATTCTCTAAATAGGGTTTGTGCTTCTTCCCACTAAGCTATTTGGAATTTATAATAACATATTTCATTGTATCAACATTTCTTCTAATTTGTGCTTCTAGTATTGTCTCAGGTGTATATTAAGTTTCTCATGAATATGGATTCCATAAATTTAAACATATTGCCAATATCTTTTGATTGTAAAAATATAATCAATATGACTATTCACATTATGGAAATCATCATTTGATTATTTGAGTGTTAATTCTGTATGTACTTATAATGCACTGTGGGATTTAATACTAAATTTATTTGAGATTTATTTACACATGTGAAATAAGAGATTGAAATATCTTTCCTCCAAGTTAAAAGAAAGTCAGAATTAGTGAAGATCAATTTAAAATATTAAAAGTATTGGAAAATGCAAAGAAATTCTTAACTCTAATAGTGATGTTTAAATCAGTAATCTGTAAGAACTTTTTACCAACAGATTAGCACTTTCAATTAAATTCATTTTGAATTTATTCATAAAACACAAAATTTTTACATATTTATGGGGCACCATGCGATGTTTAGATGTATTTATATGTTGTGTAGTAGTCGCCAAGTTCAACATATCTGTGAATGTTTTAACACTATTTCTCTATTGAAAACTTTCAAAATCATTCCCTTTAGCTTCTTGAAATATGCAGTGAATTATTGCTATAAATAATCATCTTGTTATGCAGTAATACGCCAGGGCTTTTTGCTCCCATGGAACTGTAACCTGATGCACATTCATAAATCTCTTTCCACTCTTCTTTCTTTCCCACTCTTACTGGCCTCCACTAACCGTCATTCTACTTTTAAGTCCTGTGAGATGAACATTCTTACGTTGCACGTATGAGTGGGGTCGTGTCTGTCTGTATCTAGCCTATTTCACCTAACATAATGATGTCAGTTTCATCAGTTTTGTTGAAAAAACAGCATTTCATTAGCTGAATAATTGCGTATACGTGCATTGTTTCTTTATCCATTCATCTGTTGATAAACCCCTAGGCTGTTTCCATTTCTTAACTTTGTGAGTGGTGCTACAGTGCACAGGGGAGTCCAGATGTCTCTTGGATGTATTGATTTCATTTTCTGTGAATATGTACTCAGGTACAGGGTCAGATGGTGGTTCTATTGTTAATTTTTTGATGAACCTTTCTACTATTTTCTGTAATAAGTATTCTAATTTATGTTCCCATCAACTGTATACAAGGATTCTCTTTTGTCTCCATACTTGCCAGCCCCTGCAATCTTTAGCTATTTATGATAGCCATTTTATTAGAATGAGGACATATCTCACTGTGGCTTTAATTTACACTTAGCATTTTTAATAACTTTACACACTAAAGTCTGTGGGATGAAAACAATACACAACAATAATTAGCCTTTGGGTGGTGCAGCACCGTGAAACAAAATGGAGTTTGCAGTTATTTTAAAGGTCGTCTTAATAATGTATGATGCCTTAAAACACAAGTGAGTGTATCCATTATTCCTATATATAGATGAATCAGTGACTAGAAGAATTAAATGTAAGATATCAATGAATTTGTGAATATGTGGAGAAAAGAGATGTGTGGCTTTAAACATTCAAGCATTTCACACACTGTGTGTACTGAAATTTGGCTGAAATCCATGTATAATGCATATCTTGGAAAGGGTGCATCTCCTAAATCAAGACAGAGCCTGCCTGCCAAGTGCTGGCATGTTACATGGATCACCACAATGTCACAGTCTCAAGGGGACACTCCAGGAAGGAAGATCAGTGTCAAATGTTTATGTCATCTGTAAAGCTAAATTAAGCAAAGAGTATTGACAATGTGTTATAAAAGGAAAAATACGAAGATTTTGATCTGACTTCTTGTTTGGAATGTGAGTGGAATTTTCTAGGAGACTTTTTCAACATTACTCATATATCTGGTTTGTTCCTTTCTTCAATGAAAACTCCAGAAAAAGAATTATATATACCAGTTTTAAAGTGTTGCAATCATAGCAACACTTTTTTAAGTCCAAAGATATGACATAGTAAGTAGTCATTGACTAAACATAACCTACTTTGAGGTGTGAGAGCACACTGAAATATTTTATTGTGGTTTATAATAGAATCTTAAAGGAAAATTTCAAAACCATGCACATTAAGGGACCTTGTTCCAACTCAAAATTATTCAGAGCAGTATTCAGAAGCCACATGTGAAAACTACTTAAAATGTTCAATTCAGAAGCCTCATTTAACTGTCTGTCTTCTCTTTGCAAACTGATCCACTGTTCCATGCCTCTGGCTGTTATTTGGTATTTATAGAATCCCATCAGCATACGTGGAACTTTACTGAAGACATAAGCGAAGATCAGTGTCAGCCACTGTAAACTATTTTCCATTCTATTTATACAAGCTTAATAAACAGTACAGGGCCTGACTGTTGTAAAGCCAATAAAGTAATAATGTAGCATGGAAATTCCTGTGAAGTTTCAGATTTGGATAATCATACTACTGGTGTTAACCAAATACTGTAGCTCCTTTACAGGAAGCTTAGGAATAGAGACAATATTTTAAAAATAGTTTGCCCTTCTTTGTGCCCAAGTGGCAAGTGTTACAATGCCAAACATTCTTATTGCTCAATGAAGCATTTATGATGACTACCAGTCATTCAAGAATTCTTTACCTTAAAACAGTGTTTCTCAACACAGATGTCACAGAGGTTGACATGATTTCTGAGTAGGCAGTAAGGGGGTCACATTTCTAGCTGAACTCATTAGCAGTTGTACACCATGATAGATGTAATGGGAATGCATTTTATTTTTAAACATCCTAGTAATGGAAAATCTGAAGAGAATTGCTCTGTACTTTTTCCCTTTAGTAGTTGTTTTCAATTAGAAATTATCATACAAATAGTGAATTCTAATTTCAAAGTGAAACATCTAGAAAGACTTCATAGGTAACTATTAATTAGGACTTTAAAATAGAGTTTTAAAATACTTAAAATAAGCAGGAAATTATGCTAAAATTATGAGCAAAAGCTGAGTTATGCAAAACATTTTTCAAGTAGCATGTTTGGTTTGCATTTGGTAGAGGTCTTATGACAAAATAGTAAAAAAATACTTTATGAAAATAATTTGAAGCCAGATTTCTTAAAGACGTTAATATTCATTGGTTACCTATTTTTTTTCCTGCAGCTCATCAAATACCCATTACTGTTTAGTATGAACCAATTCTAAAATTACATTACTCAGCTATCATTACACTGTATATCAATTTAATAACCAATATGAAAGCAAAGCTTAAGATAAAAATATTCAGGTATTAATTTTTTTTCTTTTCTTTCTTTTTTTATAACCACTCTATGTAGAGAAACCATGTGCCTTGTTTTGCTCTCCTGTTGGAAAAGAGCAGCCTGTTCTTCTATCAGAAAAAGTAATGGATGGGACCTCTTGTGGCTATCAGGGATTAGATATATGTGCAAACGGCAGATGCCAGGTAAGACATTACACAAGGAAAACCGTGTATGTCAAGGGAAGATTGTGGGATTGTTCTGAAGCTTTGTAGCATGGTAGAATGCCTTGGGCTGAGATTCAGAGACATAGATATGCTCTTGACTATAGTCCTGAGCAAGTTTTACCTACCCTGAAACTGCTTCTTCATTTGTGGAATGTAATGATTGGACGAGGCAATCCGTGAAGTCCACTACTAACTGGAAGAATCTGAGATTTTGACCGTTACATGTGTGTATTACAGGTCTAAAATTGGACCATTTTATGTCAAAACATTCCTGACTAACAATTCAAGCACTCCACTTCTGCTCTTTCTATGTCTGAGTCTGGTGGCAGAAACCGAAGTGTCAGCTTTCTTAAGCACATTTAGTTAATTATCGACATACTTGAATCAATTAGTTTTTAAATGTGTGTTTAACTTTCTTACAACACTTGAATATTTTCTTCTCTCTTCTTTCTAAAAATAATTTCCATTCACCTTCATTTATGTGTTCATCTATCTGTAGAATGTCTATTAAAGTATGAAGAACATGTGGAAATGCCAAAGTTTAGAGCGTAGAGTTTTCCTGACCGTAGCTCTGCTCTCAGGTTGGCTTGCCCTGAACGATGAGCGAGGTTATTCTGAGTCTTTTCACGATGAGCGCGTGTGTGAGGAGTGGAAGGAGCAGGGACTGGGCACCAGGAGCACACTGACTCCATAGGGAGCTCTCACACTGCAGGGCTCTGCAGTGTTCCACCAGCGAGAGTGAGAAGCCCATCTGTGTAGTCCCTGCATCAACTCATGTTTAGATCCAAGGAGCCCCAGCAAGGAGATATGACCTTGGGAAGAGCAGTTTCCTTTATGCTGGGTGATTTCCTCATAAACTTCGCAGAAATGCACAAAACTAAGTCCTTTAATAAGTGTGCGAAGGGGCAGTGAACCCACAGCAATGATTAGTAAACTGTGAACCTGGGACAAAGCACATGTAACAGATAGGGGTGTACATTAACCAACCTTTAAAGCGAAGTTATTAGACCAATGCTCATTAGCTTTGTACTATACATTCTTTCCCAGTTTTGCCTCAGAAAAATGCATAAGTGAATATATATTCACCAAAATTTGAGAAAAATTTTAAGGAAAGGGTGAATCAATCTATGATTCAATAAGTGTATATAGACTTCTGGGTAAGACGTTGGGAAACCATGGAATTTCAACACTTGCTACTTTACAAATCTGTATTTTGCTACCATGCTGTGAAATGTAAGGCTTTAAACATGCAACATCATTAGCATATTTATGTTTACAAATAATTTCCTTTATTGTTTAACAGAATAAAGTAGTAACCTAAAATGTAGCTTTTCTTCTACCTATAAAACAGTTATCACACATAATTGACATATATATCTAATTTTCAGAACTATATGTTATACAGATAAAGCTTTTACTTTTATTTCACTGTTATATGTAAATCTGTCAGATTAGTATATGTCTTAAGTAAATTTAGTTTTCCAAAATTATTTCCTAACTGTATATGCCAAATAAAATAGACTGAATTGATATGCTTTTTACTTAAAGGTGTTGCCTAAGCCAGAGCTTTTATAATTGATGGCTACACATTAAAATTATAAGCACGAAAACTGTACACAAATGCTATGTGAATCTGGTGATCATACTTAAACTAGACTTCACTGAAATGCATTGACTTTTTAATTAAAATCTTCATTCTTTTTATATAATTAAAAATGTGCCTTTTATTCTAATAGCAATCTGTAAACTGGGAGTTTAAGGGTATTTTGTCACAAAATATACAACACCAAAGCTGAATGTGGAATATTAAGCAGTGAATGAAGGGCATTCTAAACAGCTTTCAGTAAAGTTTTTGTGACTAAAAGTATAAAGGAAGGCTCAAGCCTGTGTCATCATGTTAGCTGACCACCTCCAGCATGCCATTGGCACTGGGACCTGCCACCACTGAGATGGCTCTGCCTTTTCAAAGGTGTTCATTCTCTCTGTTTGGATTTATGTGAGCATATTTGGTTAAAGGTGAGCACTTAAGACCACCCATTATACGATCTATAACCTTCATTTTAAAAGTGTGTGCTTCTTGAATATAGTATAGATGTGTATTCTTTTTTATTGAGATTTATAGGGTTTATAATATCTTAGCTACAGGAATAGAAAACTACTGATTAATTGCAAAGTACCATTCAATCATTTAACTACTATTTATTGTTTTCAAGCAGGGATAGAGCAGCATAGAGTTTTAATTCTTGGAATCACTTAAGATCTATTGTAAGGTTTCTCCTCATCTCCACTGTAAGGACACATTTATTCTAAAGGCCCCCGGGGGTTTTTCATGATTTCTGCTTGGTGTCCTCTTCAGTATGTTTTAGGCATGTCCAGTGGTGACTGCCCTCTGCATGAGGAAGCTTTGTTTCTCCTGAGTAAGCTTTGATTGGCGGATCCGAGCTCTCTGTTAATGCACAAGTTGGTATCCTCCGGAACTGATGTGCGCTCTGACACAAGGAATAGTGTAGTACAGTTTTCATGGGATTTTTACTGTCTCCAGATACTCATCCTGTAGCTGCACTTTTTAATTTGATTGCTTTCTGGACACCAACACCACACCAATCACAGTCCAGGACTTTGTTTTAGTTTGTATTTTATGCAATATTTTATTTTTTCTGAAATAATGAGAACTTGCCTTACATGAACTATCATCAGTTTATCTTCTGAATCAGTCTCAATTAGGAGGAATTGTGTGAGCCTACCATGCATTTTGGGCAGTATTCATATGCTGAATTTTGAGGTTTGCATATGCACAGCATGAAAAATCAGGGTTGTGCTTTCTAAACATCAGTGGTGGAGAAAGATTATTCACTAGAAAAGAATTAATTGATTCAATCTCAGATTTCTATTGACAGAGGTCATTTGAGAGAATATAAAAATTAATTCCCAGATATTCATATTTTCTTGTATCAGTTGGGTGAGACATTATTGCATTAATGTGCTGCAATCCAAAGAAGATGGGGGTAAAATTTATCTATGAGCTACAGTAAACAAAATATTAAATATAAAATTTCTCTTTAGTTTTCTGTAAGTCTAATATTTAATATTTATCATTACTTTATAATTACTTTAGAAATGAAATCATTGACAAATATCTATGTTCTTTGTTGAATAAAATTAATTAGATAAATCATGTTGTATGTTGTAGAAATGTGATTTATTTGTGAATTTATATAAATTACATTTTTGTTAAAATTTTCTTCCAAATTACTTTAGGACATTATTATTTTTTAGCACATTATTTAATATTTAATATGAGGAAAGTACTCTCACACTATCCTGCATTTTTGCCATTTTACAAATTATATTATTTGGCATAAGCTTGCTTTGTTAGTCTGCACCAGAAAATATGCCATTTTACTAGTTTTCTAATCAAATAGTCTAGTTTATAGAAATTAGTTTCATCCTAAATTTGTTACTTTAATAATGAAAAAAAAAAACATTTAACTTATGATGTCCTCTCATTCTTTTCTTCCAGAAAGTTGGCTGTGATGGTTTATTAGGGTCTCTTGCAAGGGAAGATCACTGTGGGGTGTGCAATGGCAATGGAAAATCATGCAAAATCATTAAAGGGGATTTTAATCACACCAGAGGCGCAGGTAATTGCCCTTTATTTTTCATAATTAATAGCCAGTATAGTCTTTGGGGACAGAAATTACATTGATCTTGACTTAGAAATCACAGTTATAATTCTACCGAAGATATTTGTGAAGTATTGAATTATTTTTTTCTGATGACTTACAATATATCTGCTCCAAGCCAGAAATTCAAACAAGCTCATTTCCCAGTAATGCAAACATGAAGTCATCTGTTGTGCATTTAATAAGTAAGAGCAGCTAGGGGATAATCTAATTTGCATTGGCTATTGTTATCAGGTTTCTAAAGACTTTATTCTTCAATGCGAAGCATATCTAACAGAAAATAATGGTTTGTAACAGCCTGGGGCAACCCCTAAAAATATCAGTCCTTGGGTTGTCAGTTTTCCCTTTTCCTTTTTTCAAACCTTTTAAGATTTTTCCTGAATTTCAAGGGAATAATCATACTGGGAAATACAGAGAGGGAGATTCAGATGATGTGGGGGAAATTTCCAAATCTCTTTCACCATCTCTGTATTTGTTTCCTGATCTATAAATAGTAATGATCAGGGGCATGAGAATGAATTAGCTATGAAAGATCTATGTATGTGAATATAAAGAGATTCACAACAAGCCATAGGGTCGACACTGAAGAACGGTGACTCACAAATAAACTTTAATTGACAAAAATCCTTTGTGCTCAGATTCAAGTGTGTGGTAAAGAAGAACTGTTTCCTATGTTTCTGTCAGTTTCTTACCTGGATATGTATCTGTTGATCTGTCATTTATGATTCCTCATTATCATTAGTATACCCATATCACCCAGAACATTTTTCTTCTTTTAATTTTTTTTCTTATTTAAAAAAAAAGCCCAAATGGAAACAAAAGTTTTGTAAATAAAAGTGGGAAGAAGGAGTGAAGGGAGGGTAGGGGAATGGGGGAAAAGGATCAAGTTATATCATGTACAGGCACATCCTGTAATGAATGCAATCATGATGCATACCTAAAATGTAACAATAAACTTAAGTAATTAAAAATCCTTGATAGATTAAATAAATAAAAATAACATAAAAATTCAAGACTAAAATAAGTCTTAGTTCTATTGCAAAGAATAAGACCTTTATGTTTGAATAAAAAAGAAAACTGAGTTCATTCTAGATAAGAGTTCTTCGGATATAATTCAAATATAGCCTTAAGATTGAAGGCAGCATTTTGTTTAGACCCAAGGAAAATGAAAGATAAGAAAGGCTGAAAAACTTGGCAACTAAAAATAACTAAGGCCCACAGTAAACTGGAGATAAAAATCTCAATCTTTGAAGCTATGAAAAAGGTGATAAGTCCCACATGTCAAAATCTGCTAGCACACATTTTAAAAAGACATACTTAGCCGAAACACTTTCAGACATTCATCTAAGAAATTTAATTATAACAAACTGTTCCTTCTGGTTGTGATGAGAGAAGTTTTACAGTGCAGACCCCAAGTAAAATCTGAAAGACTGAAAACAGGCAAAGATGCAAGGATTTTTGAGAGAAATTCTTTATAGTTAATGTGCATGGAAATGCTTCATGAGTAGATACTGAGGTACCTTAAATACTGACTTCTTTATTTAATTGTAATAACACTTCATTGTTCTATGATGCATAAAGAACAGAAATACCATTAAAAATTCAGTGATGTTTTTATTACGACTGCAGTTACGTGTATACTTTTCACTCAGTTACTTAATTCAACCCCTTTTGATTTTATCCCTTTTTACCATTGTATTTCGTTTGTTCATTATATTGGCAGCATTTATTATTTGGAAAATATCTGAGGTATCTAACATATTAATAATATCAGAACTGATAACGTGACTTTCTTCCTTGCAACTCTGAAAGTTTCATGTTGGTCATAGGGAGGAAAGCAGAATTCATGAATTGGACCATAAGGTCCTACAGAGTTGTCCCTGCGTATCTCTCCAACTTCATTTCACACCAGGTTCCTTTTCACTAAGTTTTAGCCACCAGATTTCTCATGGCTGCTCAAATTGTCCTGGTCCCTCAGCATCTCATGCTGGCAAATGTTCTGCCTCTTTCCTTTTCAGATTCGCTGGGCGAATTCCTGGACAGAATGCAACACAAATGTTAGTTTTCTAGTGAATTAATCTCTGAATAAATTCTGGCTCCTATAACTTCTGACCTCTTCAGAGATTCTTATCTGCTTACACCCATAAGGGGTAGCTCTGATCACACATGTAATTTTATGTTTAATTGACTACTAGACTTTTTGCTAAATTTTACTACATTGAGAAAAATATGGCTATTTTTTCACAGTATGAATGTCATATTCTCAGTTGCCAGCATAACATGATCCATTAAAACCTTTTAATTTAGTTAATAACAAATTAACTAAATTAATTATTTAGAACTTTTAAAAAACCTGTTCTTAATTCTAACACTCTCTTCATCTATTTTTTTTTTTTTTGCTTGTTTGTTTGTTTGTTTTTGCTTGCTTTTTGGTACCAGGGATCGAACTCATGACCTCGTGCTTGCCAGGCAGGCGCTTGCGCTGCTGAGCTAAATCCCTGGCCCCGTTTCATTTACTTGTGACTTTTAGGAATGTTGTATTCCCTTCTCTTGAGAATATTTTATCCCTATGGCTTATTAACTTCCTAGAATTTTTGAAGGCTATGCAGACTTTTTGATCCAGTTGGCCATACACACTGTATATGTTATGTGAGTAACACACACGCAGATAGATACATGTGGGTGTTTTCAGTCCCTGTGCTCTATTTAAAGATTGCTAAATCATTTTTGTTGGAGCTAGAAACTAAGCTTAAGAACTGTTTCTTTTTTCCCTAGTACGTTTATTATGTCTTTCATTGAAACTTTCCTAACCAAGTAATAATTTCCTAAAGGAAAGCAAATCATGTATTTGACCACATAATTATCAGTATACACAAAGAAGACATTGTACATAAAATGTGTTATTCTTAGCATAAGGAAAGGAAAACAGTCTGGTATTAGAAGGATGTGGTCATGGAGATTTTATTTACTTTCTTGGTTGCCACAGTTTCGTCTATTCTAGTTTATAAAACAATGGCAGGGGGTTGTAGTAGCAAGTTGTAGAATTAGACAGAGATATTACCTCAAAGCTTGGGTACTGTGTTGAAAAGATTTTTTTACCTTTACTTTTAAATGACAAAAGCACTACAGATTTCAGAGTTTTAGAGTTTTGGAATATTTGCATAAACTTTACCAGTTAAGTATTCCTAATTAAAAATGTAAAATCTGATATGTTCCCAAATCTGAAATTGTCTGAGCATGATACTTATAAAGATTTGGTTTTTTGGAGCATTTCAGATTAGGGATACTCAACTTTATTTAGCTTGAATGTTAACATTATGGGTAAACATTATATATAGAATAACTTTTATATAGACTAGCATATTGCATTTGTTGAAAATACACATCATGACTTCATGATTAGATGACAATGATAACTACTATTTGCATCTTAAGATAGCTGATAAAGAATGAAATCTTTGGTTATGATATAGGATATTTCTCTATGTAAAACAAACTGACATAAGAAACAAATTTATGATATTGACATCATTGAGTATATTTGCAACTTTGTTTATTTATTTATTTATTTATTTATTGGCAGTACTGGGTATTGAACCCAGATCCTTCACACTGAGCTATATCTCTTTTAAGTTTTATTTTGAGACAGGATGACACTGAATCTTTAAGTTATCCAGGCTGGTCTCAAACTTGAAATCCACTTGCTTCAGCCTCCCAGAGCCCCAGGACTATAGATGTTCCAACTTCTAAGCTATGCAATATCAACTTTTGCATGCACCCCTTCAAAAAGTATACCATCTCAACTGGGCCAAACAGTATACTGAAAAGTATTTAGACATCCATTGCTCAGCTGTCTTTGTATGTCTTTAGATTTTTTTCTTCCTCTCTTCTTTAAAATTAGTCTTAACTCACCAGTCCTATAATACATTTCAACTGAATGATGAAGAATTGCTTTATATATAACTTTACATTTAAATATAATTATTGATCAATATATAGTGTATGTCTGAGTTAACTACTAAATTCAAACAAGGATTCACAAAACTACTTTTGTTCTATCTACTCTTCTTAACATCCCCAAATTTAACAACTTCTTCAAACACCACCGAATGTGCTTGCTTGTCCACAGATTTTTACTCCGATTGTGATACCGCGGACTAACTATTGCTTTTCTCTTTGTTCTCTACAGTTTCTGACACAGTTTACAGCTGCTGTTTTTAAGATAGCTTATCCATGAGATTTCCCTACACAAAAAAGGCCAGATTTCTTCCTCATGATTATTCCTCTTCAGTCTTGTATTCTTATTTATTTGAGTTCTCTTTGGTAAGAACATACCAGTCACCGAGGTCAAAACCTTAACTTCTTTTTATGCTCATTTTTCTCTCTGGAAATTTACATCCATGACTTACAGCTTCTGCAGTGGCCTCACACAAAGTGACATCAATACGCTGACCTCTCCCCAGAGTTCTAGATGTTCCAGAACACTGGCTCGATGTGTTTTAATAACATGTTATACCACTTTGTTAAATTCGGAGTGTGAAACCAAGATAATTTATCTCTTAATTTCCGTGTTTCTCTAAGGGATGGCTCCATTCTCACATAAGTAATACTGAACCACTGTGTTCAGTATGTATTTCTCCTCTTCTCAGTTACTCAGTTCCGAATTTTGGTTGCTTCACAGTGTCTTCAGGATTTTCTGCCTTAGCCTCTTGTCCTGGCTTTCAGCATTACCCTCCTGACACTGACATCCAGAGCTATCCCCCTTTCAGTCTTGCATATTGCTCTTTGACCTCAAAATGAGAATCTCATGACCAATGTCCTTACCAAATTCAGTATCTCCAAATTGATCAGCTTATTTAAACACCAGTGGCAGCACCTTTTGCATGTTCTCATTCCACAGAATTATCCGAGAGCTACCAACACCATTTGTCCCATATTCTTCTTTCCTCACAGTGAATTTATCCTCTTTCTGTATCTATGTACTATCTCACTTTGTACATTCTACAAAGACAATCCATCTACTTACTTCTTTGTGAAACTTGCCTCAGCTTGTGTGGGTGTTTCTCTCCTCTGAATCATAAAACCTATCTTAGTAATTAAGAGTACAGAACCTTGGCATAGTATGTGGCCAGAAAAGCTTTAAAAACCCTACCTGATGTTCTTTACTAGGAATTTAATTGTATTGTTTCATGTTACAATTTAAATTCATTTTTCAGTTTTATGTAACTATATTTAAGTTAGATATTTATGACCTGTCTTTCCAAATTAATTATAAACTTACTGAAGCAGAGACCATCTAACTTTGCTTCTAACACAAATATCCATCAACAAGGTTTCTATTTTCGTTGTTGCCTATTTTGCTCATGTAGTATGTAACTCAGTGACTAAATGCTTGATGATTAACTAAATGCATAATTTGATGATTAATTAAATAAGGACTATTCTTCACTCTAAATCCCCATGCCTCTATCCCCAGTCATTGCCACGAAATGATGCATATTTAGTCTTTTGGTATATGACAAATTATTAAACATTTTCAGGAATTTGAGTAACTAATTATAAACTTACTGAAGCACAGACCATCTTACTTTGCTTCTAACACAAATCTAGAATTACCTCCAGGGATTCTTTAAAAGTTTAAATCATACTTTTCTCAGATATATGGATGTACAGAGAAACACTGAGAAGCATATTAAGTTATTTAATATAATTGTAAAACATGACCATTAAGCTAAAAGTAGACATCTGCTCTCCTTGTCTCTCTTCTGCACTAAATGGAATGTTGATCCTTTTCTTTTCTGCACATTCTCTCATCCTATTCCACTTCATCTTATGGCCTTATTTTACTTCAAGCGTTGTTCCTAACCTGCCCTGGAGAATCTCTCCAAAGAAACACCTGATGTGTTCTTGCATCTCATCAGGTTACTAGGTGCAGCCTTACACTTACTTATCTCCAGCTCCGGTTTCAAAACCTTTTGCTAATCGCCTCTATGGAATGCTTAGATGCTCTTGTGCTACATTAAACTGCTCCAGAGTCGGGTGTCGGCCAGCTGTGTTCTCCCCAGCTGTGCTTCCTTCACTGCATTTTCCAGTTTAGAGCAGTTCCCGGAGTACAATCCGAGGTTATTTGCTGTAGCTCACAATGTACTGTGTTTCTGATTAGGCTAGCCTATTACACTTTTCCTCTCTTCACAGTTCTTAAGATGAGTAGAGCTTTTCTACATAAAATACACTTTCCCATCTATCTTCAGGAGAATTCAGTGTGTTTCTAAGAATTTTCTTTGTTTGAAATCGTGACAGCCTTTATGCATAACATTTTTTCTTTCCATAGGCATAGAAATACAGTAAAAATAAAATCCAAAGAGGGGCAGCAAGTCAATTAAGAAAAGAGACTTTATAAGAACCATGGATTTATTTTATATTTCCTTGACTCTTACAGGCTACGTAGAAGTGCTGGTGATACCTACTGGAGCAAGGAGAATCAAAGTTGTGGAGGAAAAGCCTGCACATAGCTATTTAGGTAACCCGCGTTACAGACACAAGCCAAGCCAAGTACGAGTCCATCGTCTTGCCCTGAGAGTTCTGTGAGGACAAGGAAATCAGTCTGTTTCTAGTTTTATGTTTGAACTTCCCAGGAAGCACTTCTTGTCACAATGAGCAAGAATTTCTTTCCTTCTCTCCCAGGGACTTCCCAGGAGCAAAAGCAATCTGTTTGTCTATATGTTTTTGGGGAATATAAATTGCTTCCACATATTAGCCTATGATAAATGAAAAACAAACCCTCACTAAATGATTTTGGTATGTTTTATTCTAAATATATATTCCATTAGTACATTTGCTTCATATCTATAACATATGTGCACAAATATGTATACATATTCATTGCATGTGTAAATGTTTATATGTTTATTTTTATAATGCTTATTTTAGAATTAAGATATTTTTCGCATTTAAAAGATTCTACATAATTAAGGGACTTGACCTTGTTAAAAGATTCTCTGTCTTGCTTCACTTAAAGAAAATGAAGAAAGCATTTTTAAAACTTTGAGTATTGCTGGTAGAAAGGATATATTTGCTATTTAATATTTTAAGTCAGCTGATAGTTTTCAAATGTATTGAGAAAATATGAAGTATTAAAAGTATACTAGCTTATATATTATTTAAATATAAGTCATAGACTGGGTAGTCATGAAAACCATACATATAGAGACCAAATATTATTATGTTAAGCCAAGGAATAAGTATTCTTCAAGAATCATATATTTTATTCATATCATCTTTTTTTTTTTTTTTTTGAGACAGTGTTTCACTTTATTGCCCAGACTGCTCTCAGATTCGCAGTAATCCTCCTCCCTGAGCTTTCTGAGTGCTGGATTACAGGTGTGGGTCAAATATCATTGGTTTTATTTTTTACAAGCACTCAAATTATTCTTTAGAAAAATTATGCCTTTCTTATTCTTCCTTGAATGAGTGATAAATGTCCCAATGAAGAAATCCTTTATATATGGAAAACAATCCATCTTATTTAATTGTTTCTACTCTCTAATGTCAAAAATAATTTACTCTTGGTTAAAATATTTTTATGACAATTTGCTTTGTATTTGAGGAAAAAAGATAGGAAAACAAATTCTTTTATCCATGACGTGCTCATCAGTTTCCTATTACCAATATACACATTTGACAGAATTTACCTACAATGGTTTTTAAATACTTTTTAAGTGAAATTAGAGCATTTCGGATATTCAAATTCAAGTAATAACACCCAATTTTCAAAGACATTGGATATTAGATTTATTTAATAACAGATAATTGACTATTATACTTGAGTATGTTTTCTTTATTTCCAAGATAGAAATACACATTTTTCAAGTGTAATTTTCCCAAATCTATAAAATTTTAGAATGCATTATGAGTTTTAGTAACCAGACCTATGTGGCTGAAGAAATCAGCAAGTCGTAAAAATGTTTTAGTTCCGTGGTACCCCAGTTCCTTATGTCTCAGGTGCCTCAATCAACGTCGTGTTTTCTGTCTCACTCTATAGTTACTGCCCTCTTCAAGGTCAGAAAATGCTTTCCCTTGTGACAAATGCAGTATTAACATGCTACTTTACCTGTGAAAGCATTTAAATCTATTTAATTACCCTTATTTCACTGAGCAATTTTTTGCCTGCTGTGGCATTATGTAACTCCTTTCCATCATCAGATGGTTTCCCTTCTTGTGCCCTCAATGTTGCCAAGATCTACAGATGTTCCCATGTGGGGCAGACTGGAAGCTTCCTCTTTGCTCCGCTCTGCTCTCCCCGGGGAAACTCAGCCCTACTACCTCATACCCTCCTTCGGTGTAAATAGTCAAATGCATCATGGGTATTTCAGAAAAAATGAGCCCAAAGGAAAAAGTTCAACTCAAAACTATGATTTCCATGAACTTGTTCTCTTACTTTTCTCCACCATGGTAAATGTCACTGCATCAGTGTCAGGTGAATTTTGTGACAGTTACCACAAGCTTGACCATTTAAAGCAATTGAGATAAATGTGCTCCTCGTAGCTCCACAGGCCAGAGACCCACAGTCTGTTTCAGCAGCCACCAAACAAAAGTTTTTTCAGAGCTGTACCATCCTTGGGGACTCCAGGGAACATTTATTCCTTGTTTCCTAAAGCTTCTGGTGGTAACTTATATTTTTTTTTTGTGCTCACAACACTTCAATATCTGCTGCCATGATGTTGGTACCTTTTCTTCTGTCTTCAAATTAGCCCATTGTCCTTCTTATAAAGACACATATGATCACATTAAGGACCTCTTGGATAATCCAGGAACATCTTCCCACATCAACATCTTTACTATACTATCTGCAAAGTTTTTTCTTTCAATAGGTAACTGTCATCATGTGTTCATCCTGCTATAGCAAAATACCATAGACTAGATGATGTACACACACCATGCGAGAGGCTGCACTGTCCAAGGCAAAGGCACTGACTGAGGAGAGCCGTGAGAGCACATTACCAGATTCCTAGATGTCACCTATGGAGGAAGGGACTGTCTTTTGCATGGATAGGTTCCAGGGACTGAAACATGGATGTTTCCTTCTCAGTCAAGTTTCTATTTGGGTAAAATATATATAATATAAAATTTGAAATCTAAACATTTTAAAGTATAAAGTTCAGTGCTACTAAATGCATTTATATTTCAATAACAGTTTTTGTAAAATTATAAATGTCTGTTCTCATAAAGATGGAATAATCAAACCAATCTTGAAAAAGTACAATGCTGTAGGATTCACACTTGCTAATTTCAGAACTTACTATCAAGTTAAAGTCATCACAACAGGGTGGCATAAAAACAGACATAGCGACAAATGAAATAGAGCAGAAAGCCCAGAAACAGACTCTTACATATATACTCATTTTAACACAGTTAAAAGTGTTCTTTTCATGAAATAGTGCTAGGAAAGCTGGACAGCCACACACTCTGAAATAAAGCTGGATCACACTAAACACAATACACACAAGCGCTGATTTTTTGTTACTTATTAAATTCCATTACTACTATAGGTGTATTTAGGATTTCTAATTTTTGATTCAGTTTTGGTATGTTTTATATTTCCGGGAATTGGTTCATTTTATTCAATTTACTCAATTTGTTGCCATTTCTTTGTTCCTGGTACTCTCTTGTAATCTTTTTTCTTTTTCTGTAGCATTCTTTGTAATATTCCCACTTTTATTTCTGATTTTGGTATATTCAATATTCTCTCCCCTCTCTCTTCAAATGCAGCTAAAAGTCTTTCAATTTTATCGATATTCATTGATCTCACTCTAATCTTGATTTCTCCTCCCATCTTATAATTTGAAGGTCAGTTTATGCTTTTATTAATTTCTAAGTTGTAAAGTTTGTTAACTTGAGTGATTTTAAAGGTGTATTCTTCCCCTTTATAACATTTATATGTCTCATAAGCTTCAATATATTGAGTTCTGATTCATTTGTCTTGGAATATTCTCTAATTTCTCTTTTTTCCTTTGATACATTAATTATTTGAGAGCGTGGTGTTTAGCATCTACAAATTGTGAATTTTCCAGTTTTCCCTGTCACTGTTTTCTGACTTCATCCCACTGTGTTAAGCAAAGATATGTTTTATTATATGTGAATTTTATGAATGCCAGCTTCTCTCACAGAGCCATTATTCAGCAGCTTAGCACTGTCCTTCATTTCTCTCCAGTTATTTATGCCTAAAGAGAGTCCTCGATCCCTCTGTTTCTTTACCACTGTGGTATCGTATGTCAGCAAATCATGGGAAGTCATTAAAGTGCTTTCTTTCCTTCTTCATGCACTAGAACCTCCAGCTAAGCCACTCATTATGTGGTTGCGCTTTTATTCCTTCCTGGCGCTAATCACTCACTGAATTCCATTATTTGTTTATGGCTTGCTATTGCGCAGGTATAAGGCTTATTTAGGGCAGTATAGTACACATATATTTGTTAAATAAATTCCCAGCACACCTCTGTGAAGTAGGCACTATTAATTTCCCAGTTTTTAAATCAGAGAATAAAGGAACAGAAAGTTTATGTTTCTTACATCTAAAAAGCCATGATCTTAGACATGAATCTTGGCTGTTGCAATAGCTTCTGTGCAACTCTGTACCGATCCAGGCTGCCACTTTGTTTTCTCCTTTTCAAACCATTAACTTATGTGCAACACTTGTGATTTTTAAAGGAAATGTCCCCTTTTGACACATTTTCCTCAAATTTCCCCCACATTATATTTCTTTCCCAATTTGAATTAATGTGATAAATTTATTTATAGAATTAATTTAGGGAATGAATCATGAAATGAGTGTTTTATTCTCTGGATACAACCTCTAGCTCTGCCAATACTACCTTCTTGTTACAGATCTCTGCACATAAATCCCTACTTCCCTTTAAAGTTCAAATTCCATTTCTATCTTTTTTTCAACGCTAGTTAATATATTGCATACTGTTATTTTTGAAGTAGTTGTTCAAGTTACAAGATCTAGGCATAAAAAAAGATTAAACAAACAGCACAAACTGTTCTTTTTGATGAACAGAGAATTACTAGTATAATTATCTATCTTGCACACATATACATACATACAGTTGTATGTGTATAGCTACATACATATAATCTTTTCCTTTCTTCCATTTTTCTTTTCCCTTATCTCAGTGGTTCTTTCCTTTTGAACACATTCTTTCCATTTCGTTATTACAATGTCTATCTTGTTTTAAGTGTGTACTTGAAAAACAGAATGGATACATTCATTTTGAGGAACTTCCACATGCATGTAACGTGTCTTGACTTTTAAACCTCTTTATACACCTCTCCTTTAACTTCCTGCCCATTACATGAACCCCTTTCTTATCTCCAAAAATATACATTGTTGTTTTTAAGTGTCTGCTTTAAATTATAGGTAGTTGTCTTTGTGCTTAGCTATAAGCATAAGTTAGCAGGGTCCTTAACTTATATGAAGAGATGTCATCTATGTTCCTAAACAATATAATGTTTCTCTAGACATTAAACCAACGCTGAAAATATTGATGTGTTGCAGTGTTTATTCAAGAGCCCATGAAGCTTCCTTATTTACTGAACTAGACAAAATAATCCTAACGGATTATTATAGAGAAAATTATCCTAACGGATTAGTAGAAGAGTACAATAATAGAGGCAAGAAGAGATGTTGCTTAAACCCATCAAGAGAATGAAAATGAGTAAAATCCAGTAGCTTCCAAAGATAGTGAAAAAATTGAACTGACAGAATGTGTTGAAAACTGGACATAAATATTGATAGAGGATAAAGATTCTAAGGTGACTTCTAAATTACTGGCAACTGTAGTACTATTTATGGAGAGAGGACAAATGGAGGAGTGTCTAGTTTAGATAAAAAAGGAAGTGAACCATGTAAAATCCCTAAATTTGAAGCTGAATGACCTAGCAAAAGGACATATATAAATCATACTTCCTAAAGATTCCTTTGGGTATTGAAAGGAAGTTGTCAGAAATTTTCTGAAATTGCTTTAGCAAAAAGGAATGAAAATAGAACCTTGGCAAACTGATCATTCTTAAATTAATTTGTCTACATCAAGCTCTGTGTAATTCATAGGAGATGCTGGATTGCCTCCCAACACCTTTTATATTTAAAGTATTTTTTTATATGCAATTATCTGCTTTTTGGAAGATTGTGCTATTATTGTTTTGCTTTCAAAAAGCCTCAAAATGGGACATCATATGTTATATCTTTATAAAATAGTTATAGTTTATGATTTTTTCCCACAAATCTAAAAATGAGATGTGGACGAACTTAACCTTCGTTACAATTTTGCATAGAAGGCATTGTATATAAACAATTAAATAAGCAAAATACAAAGAAAAACCGTAATGTTTTATCTCTTATTTTATCACTTTGAGATGCTGTAATAAATTATCTGAGTGATATAAACTAACTGACTTATTAATAAGTAAGGTGTATTTTTCACAGTTTTGGAAAGTAGAAGTCTGAGATCAAGGTGCAGGCATGGTCAGATTCTGGTGACAGCCCTCTCTGGCTGGAGACTATCCAACAATACAACTTCTAGCTGTATCCTTAAGTGGTGGAAAAAGAATAAGATACGCTCCTGGGATGCTTATGAGAAGACTCATTTATGAAGATTCTACCATCGTGAGCTCATCTAATCCCAGATACTTCCCAAAGACTCCATTTCCCAAAAGCCTCACATTAGTGGGTAGAATATTAACACATGAATTTTGGAAGGACATGAGCATTCAATCCAAAACACCTCTGAAGTGAAAAGTAATTAAGAAACCCTCAGATGCCAAATGCAAAGTGAAAACAGGAAGTGAGTATCAGGCTGGGTCTGACGCACCACTTTAGCCTTATTCCTGGTAACCAAGTTTAGATTTAGAGCAGAAAGGATTCTGGGTATAGAAAATAAATCCTAAAAGCCTTTGCAAAGTGAGAGTTCAAAAAAAAAAAAAACCTGTGGAAGGAAACAGAACTCTAAAGAGCTACATGTGTGCTCAGTGTGATGGAGAAACAGAAATGTATTAGTACTACAAAAGGTTAAAGGAAAGAAATGTTTCTCTGTTACCACTACTGTTATTATGAGGAGCAGATAGTAACTCAAATTTTTAGAAGACTTGTATCTTAGAACAACGCCACATACAGGTTTGCAGCACAAATCCGCAGGTAACTGTGAAATCTCAAGTCGTCAAGGTAACATTTACTTTAATATGATTACTGAGGTGACTGGCATAGCAAATACAAATCCTTTTATAAAGGATACACTTTCAATCAGAACTCACAAAATGTCTAGGAAAGTCAACAAATGTAATTTAATTGTAATGAAAAGTTTCAAGAACAAAAAGGAAATTATACAGTGAGCATAACAGAGAGCAAAATCATATAAATGTATCATGTACAGGAAACATAAAAATAATATGGTTAATATTTAAACATTTTTATTTAAAGAGAAAAAACAGAAAAAGGGTAGAAATGCTGCAGAATTTCAAAAAGATAAGCAGTAAGAAATCACTATTTGATAAATTACATATTGTCCTTTTAGAAATAATTGTTCAAGTTACAAAATTAAAGCATGCAAAGTGGACATTCAAGCAGTGAGACTGCAAACAGATCTGTTCAACAATCCAACAAGAACTTAGAAATATGGTTATCAATCCTACACACTTAAATATACATGCAATTATATCTTTTATAGCACTTCCTATTTCCTCTCTTTGTTACAGTAGAAAATACACATTTTTTAAATTTCATTTAAAGAGAAAGAAAAAAAGCAAGACAGAAAAAAGGTAGCAACAATACAGAATTCTAAAAGAAAAAAAAAGAGAAAAAAATTAAGAAATGACTAGTTGATAAATTACATATTTTCATCTTGGATATAGTTGTTCAAGTTACAAAATTAAAAGATATATAGTACACATTAAAATACTTGAGAATGCAAACAGTTCTGCTCAAAGATCCAACAAAGATTCAGCAATATGGTCATCTATTTTACACACTCAAACATACATGCAGTTATATCCCTTAGAGCACTTTGTTTTCCTCTCTTTTTTACAATAGCAATTACGCATTTTGGGTTTTATTACTCCTACATTTCTTATTACTTTTTACACTAGAGACACAATGTGATATTTATAAATATGATTGTTATTTGCTTCACTAATGAAGATAGTCTCAAATTGTCTGCATTTACCTATGAAGGCCTCGAGATCATCCTTTTTTATAGCTGAGTAATATTCCATTGTATAAAAATACCACATCTTTTTCATCCACTCTTCAGTTGATGGGCATCTTGGTTGTTTCCAAGATTTAGCTATTACAAATTGTGCTTCTATGAACATGGGTACACATATATCACTATGATATGGCCTTTTTTAGTTCTTCTGGGAAAATACCCAGGAGGGGAATAGCTGGATTGAATGAAGCTTCCAATCCTAGTCTTCTGAAAATTCTCCATATGGATTTCCATAATGGTTGCACCAGTCTACATTCCCACCAACAGTGGAGCAGTGTTCCTTTTTCCCTGCAGCTTGGCCAACATTTGTTATCAGTTGATTTCTTGATGGTAGCTATTCTTTCTGGAGTGAGGTGAAATCTCAATGCTGTTTTAATTTGCATTTCTCGAATGTCCAGTGATGGTGAACATTTCTTCATGTATTTATTTGCCATGTGTATATCTTTCTCTGAGAACCATGTGCTCATCTCAGATGCCCATTTTTGGAGAGGGTCTTTGAATCTTGGGAGATTGATGTTTTTCTTTATATGTTCTGAATATAAATTCTTTGTCTGAGGTATTGCTGGCTAAAATTCTTTACCACTCTGTGGGTTTTCTTTTCACTCTGTTAGTGATTTCTTTTGAAGTGCAGAAACTTTTCAATAGTATGAGATCCCAGTTGTTGATTCTTTGAAGTGTATCCCATGCAGTTTGCGTTTTGTTCATGAATTCTCTGCCTACCCCTATGTCTCCAAGACTTCTACCTACCTTGTCTTCTAGTAGATTTAGTGTTTCTGCTTTAATATTTAGGTCTTAGATCCACTTAGTCTTTAGTTTTGTGCATGGTGATAGTCATGGATCTAGTTTCAGTCTTCAGCAGGTGGAAAGCCAATTTTTCCAACACCATTTATTAAAGAGGCTGTCCTTCTTCCAGTGGACATATTTAGCACCTTTGTCAAATATCAGGTGGCTGAGTGTCTTTGTAGTTGTGCTTGCATCTTCTAATCTGTTCCACTGATCCTCAGGTCTATTTCTTTGCCAGTACCAAGCTGATTTTATCACTGTGGCTTTGTAGTATAGATTCAAGTCCGGAATTGAGATGCCTCCTGCCTTGCCTTTGTTGCCCAGAATTGCCTTTGCTATTCTAGGTTTCTTCTGTTTCCAAATGAATTTTAGGAGTGTTTTCTCTAGATCTGTGAGGTATGTCAATGGTATTTTGATTGGGATTTTGTTAAATTTGTATAACAGTTTGGGGAGTATGGCCATTTTCACAATGTTGGTTCTTCCTAGCCAAGAGCAAGGAATATCCTTCCATTTTCTTATATCCTCTTTAATCTCCTTTTTCAGCATAGTATAATTTTCAGCATATAGGTCTTTTATATTTTTAATTAGGTTGATTCCTAAGTATTTCAGTTTTTTAGATGTTATTATAAATGGCGGTATTTCCTTAATTTCTCTTTTGGTGAGTTTTTGTTTGTGTACATGAATGCTATTGATTTTTGAGCATTGGCTTCATACCAGCTACACTGCTAAACTTGTTTATTACCTCTAGTAGTCTTTTAATGGAGTTTTTTTGGGTCTTCTATATAGAGTATCATGTCATATGCAAATAGTGATAATTTGACTTCTTTCTTTCCTATCTTTATTCCTTTATTTCTCTCTCTTGTCTGATTGCCCTGGTTAGTGTTTCCAGAACTATATTGAAAAAGAGTGGTGATAGTGGACATCCTTACCTTGTTCCTGATTTTAAAGTGAAAGCTTTCAGTTTTTGTCCATTTAGTATAATGATGGCTGTTGGTTTGTCATAGGTGGCCTTTATAAGGTTAAGGTAGACGCCGTGTATTCTGAGTTTCTGAAGGGTTTTTATCACGAACATGTGTTGGACTTTATCGAAAACTTTTTCTGCATATACTGAGATGACCATGTGGTGTTTGTTTTTGGCTCTGTTGATGTGGTGTATTACATTTATTGATTTACATATATTAAACCATCCCTGAATTCCTGGAATGAACCCTGCTTGGTCATGATGTATAATCTTCTTGATGATTTGCTGCATTCTATTTGCCAGTATTTTATTTAGAATCTTTGCATCAATGTTCATTAGTGAGACTGGCCTATAGTTCTTCTTTTTGGTTGGATCTTTCTCTGGTTTTGGTATCAGAGTAATACTTGCTTCCAGGAATGATTTAGGGAGGATTGGTTTCTTCCCAATTTCATTGAAGAGTTTAAGGAGTACTGGCATCAAATCTTCTCTAAATTTCTTGTAGAATTCAGCTGTGAATCCATCAGGACCTGGGCTTTTCTTTGTGGGTAAATTTTTAACTATGTTTTCAATTTCAATAGCTGATATTGGGTTGTTCAAAATTTCTATATCTTCTTGGTTGAGCTTTGGTAGTTCATATGTTTTTAGAAATCTGTCCATTTCCTCTGTGTTTTCCACTCTATATGAGTAGTGATTTTCAAAGTAGGTATTCATGATCTTTTGAATTTCCCCCTTTTCAGTTCTTATTGTGCACATTTGGGTTTTTTCTTTCTTTTTCTTGATAAGGTTAGCTAGGAGTTTGTCAATTTTGTTTATTCTCTCAAAAAAACCATATTTTTTATTCATTTATTCTTTGTATTCTTTTTTTCATTTCAATTGCATTGGTTTCTGCTCTAATCTTTATAATTTCCTCTCTTCTATGAGTTTTGGGTTTAGCTTGCTCTTCTTTTTGTAGACACTTGAGATGGAGCATTAGGTTGTTTATATGTGCTTGTTCTGTTTTCTTGATATGACAGTTTATTGCTATATATTTCCCTCTTAAGACCCCTTTCATTGCATCCCACAGATTACAGTGTGTTGTTTCTGTATTTTCATTGAATTGTGGGTATTGCTTTATTTCTTCTTTAATTTCATCTGTAGCCACTGGTTGTTCAAAAGGTTGTTATTTAATTTCCATGTATTTATGCAGGTTTGCAATTTTTTGCCATTAACTTCTAATTTCAGTGCACTATTGTCAGATAGTATGCATGGTATGATTTCAATACCTTTGCATTACTTAAGAATGTTTTATGGGATAATATATGGTCTATTTTGGAGAATGTCCCATGCACAGCTGAGAAGAATGTGTATTCTAATGTGGTTGGGTGGAACACTCTATAAACATCTACTAAGTCCAACTGCTTGCAGGTATGATTCAGTTCTGTTATTTCTTTGCTGACTTTTTGTCTAGTTGATCTATCTCTTTGTGACAGTGGGCTGTTAGGATCCCCTATTATAATTGTGTGCTTGTATATTTGGTTTTTCATGTCCATTAGTATCTGTCTTATATTTTGGGGTGCTCCGGTATTTGGTGCATATATATTTATAATTGTTAGTTCTTCCTCTTGAATTTTACCACTAATGAGTATGTAGTGACCTTCTTTATCTCTTAATCATTTTAGGTTTGAAGTTCACATTGTCTGCAAACAGAATAGTTACCCCTGCTTTTTTCTAGTTTCCTGTTGCATGGAATACTGTTTTCCATCCTTTGACTTTTAATCTATGAGCTTCCTTTTTAGGTCATATGTGTTTCTTGTGTACAGCGTATTGTAGGATCACATTTCTTGATCCATTCTGTCAAAGTATTTCTTTTTATAGGTGAATTGAGGCCACTTACATTTATGGATACCACTGATATGTACTGGCCCGACTTTGCCATGTTATGTTCCAGTTGTTTGCTTTCTGCTTTTCCCTTGTTTAATTGCTTGTCCTACCTGGTGGTTTCTTTCTGTTGTTGTTCTGGGGATTGTAGTCATTTTTATCTCTGTCTAGTATGTCTTTCAATACTTTTTCTAGGGTTGGCTCGGTGGACATGAATTTCTTCAGTTGTTCTTTGTCATGGAAGTATCTTGTTTCTCAATTAAATTTGAAAGTTTTGCTGGGTACATGAGTCTGGGTTGAAAGTTGTTTTCTTTCTGTGCTTGAAATACCTCACTCCAGGCTCTTCTTGATTTGAGAGTTTGTGCTGAAAAGTCTGCTGTGCTTCTAATGGACTTTCCTTGTTAGTTGAGTTGTGTCCTTTCTCTAACAGCTTTTAGTATTGTTTTTATGCTGTATGTCTGAGATCTTAATTATTATGTGTCTGGGTGTGGATTTATGTTGATTGTGACTGTTTGGTGTCCTATATGCCTCACTTATCTGCATATCAGCTTTTTTCCCCATGTTTGGCAAATTTTCTTCTATTACTTTTGAGAATATTTTGGCTATGTCATTTGCATTGACTCCTGCCTCTTCACTGATGCCTATTAATCTTATATTTTTCTCTTGGCATCATCTTGAAGCTGTTGGATTGTTACTTCATGCTGCTTTGTTATTTTTAAAAGTTCTATCCTTTCATGATCACTAATTGTGATCCTGTCCTCAAGATCCAAAATCCTAAGCTTCATTTAAAAGATTTTGCGTGCTTTGAATAGAACTTTTTGTTTCTTGAATGTCTCTTTGAGTTTGTTTCATGAATTCTGCATGTTTTCTATATTGTTCATTCAAGGTTTCAATCATTTTCCCATGCTCCTGAACTTTTTTCCCTATTTCTTCTTTAGCTGTGCTCAGCAACTCCTTTACTAAGGTTGTTATTTCTGTCTTTACATGGGAGAGTACTTCTAATTTGATTTCCTCTATAACCTCATGGAGTTTTTTTTTTATTTCATTGGCTGTCTTTTCAAAGATGTCCAATGTGTTACTTTTTGAGTCCTCTATTTCAATGTCTCCTGTACTTGTTCCTGGTGGACTAGATGTTTTAGACTGTATTTTGCTTTTTCGTTTTGCCATTTTCACTCTTACTGGTGTTTTCTGTGTGTACGAGGGGGTCACCCACACTCTTTTCAGAGTCACCAAGGTCTTAACAGGTAGTTGGAGGGGGCTTTACTACTGGCCCTATTTACCCACTGTACACCTCTATTTTAGGGGCAAACTCACCACACTGACACAGTTAATCCTCTGTAGTCCAAGGTTCACTGCCTGGGAGCGAAGTTCCAAGTTTTTTCCATGCACTGGGATTCTACCAGAATGCACGGTCAGGGCCCAAGGCTGGATTCTGGGTCCTGCTCACTGCTTGAAGTTCACAGGGTGTGGCCCGGTTAGCCCCCAACCCTGTGTGCCTTGGGGTGGTCTTCAAATCAGGGTGTGACTTTACTGCCTGGGAGCAGGCTCAAAGTCCCTTTCCGTGCACTGGGATTCTGCCAGAGCACTGCAGTCAGAGCCCGAGGCTGTCTTCATTACTTTTTACAGCAAGATACAATGACCAACACCACCCTGACTGGAGCCTGCTGAGGTCTTCTGTTTGGGTGAGGGGCTCCTGAGTCTCTCATCCATCCAGCACTGTAATCCACTGTAGTCCAAGGTTCTGATGTTCCCAGTGGAAGGGCGGGTCCAGCAGAAGCAGTCCTGGGCAGTTTTTTTACACATATGTATTTT
Organism: Hydrochoerus hydrochaeris; assembly: GCA_004027455.1. Lineage (NCBI taxonomy): Eukaryota > Metazoa > Chordata > Mammalia > Rodentia > Hydrochaeridae > Hydrochoerus > Hydrochoerus hydrochaeris. Next base: position 188,177 of record PVLA01001312.1, on the reverse strand, counting down.
TTAAAATGAGGAACAATGCTGTAAAACTGAGGAAGCATATTGTTAAAGAACTAAAGATTTTTAGCAGTGAAATTTAAATTATTGATGCAAAACAAAATAAAGAAAATATACAGCAAGCTGGAAAAAAATAAGATAATATCAATATATAAAAATGTATATATAATTTTAATAAACACACTAGAACCCAGAATTAATTCATTTTGCTTTCTTTGTCAAATTTGTTGGCTTAATGCTGTTCATAATATTTCCTTATTACATTATAATGTCTATGAGAACAGTATTCTATGATTCCAGCTACTTGGGAGTTTGAGGAAGGAGAGTCTCAAGTTGGAGGCCAAACTAACTGGTCAGTAGAAGGAAACTACTGAAAATTTTTTTGAAAGGCTCTAAGGCAGTGGGTACAACCTGCCTAGTACATACAAAGCCCTGGCTTCAATCCCTAGTACCAAAACAATTTCACAAATCAAAAAACAAAACAATATTCTCTCTTATATTTCTGATATTTTTAATTTTTTTTTAAATTAGCCAAACTAAAGTGTTAGCAGACATTTGAGTTCTTTAAATAATCAACTTTTGGTATTTTTATTGCATCTATCACTAACATGTTTTTTACATCATACACATCTGTCCTCTTTTATTTTCCTTTATCTATTGCTTCAGCTTTAATTTTTTTCTCTTTTTTCTAACATAGGAAGAAACTTAGATTATTAATTTTACTTATTTCTTCTTTGCTCATATGAAAATTTAAAGCTATAAAATTCCATCTAAGCAATGTTTTAGTTGCATTCCACAATGGAATTTTAGTTTGAACTATTTTAATAGTGCTACTTTGATTTCTACTTGGGAATCAAAATCCAATGGAATTTATAAATGTTAAATTTCATCAATAATGTGTATTGTTCTTTTAAGAACAGCACTGAGAAAAAAGAAGAAAGCAATAATTTTAGAAAATATTTGCAGTTAATGTAGCCTTAAAAAAATTCTATATAGATCATATATAAAATGTATTGTTTAATTTTCGTATGTTTTTAGATTTTCAGTAGACATTTTGTTAGGGATTTCTATTTCAAAATTTTTTATAGCTAAGGAACACACTCAGTGTGATTTCATTTCAATATTTTTTATAGCCCATGGTCCATATTGGTTAATGGTTCATTTATTTATACTTGAAAAAAATACATTCAACTCATCAATTTATTTCTTATTTTATCAGCTAAAGAAAGAAAAGGAATGATATCTTCAACAAAAGTTATCAATTTTTCTTTTTTTGATTATGCCAGGTTTTGCTTCATGCATTTTGATGCCTTAGCATACACTAAAGACTATTAGTTAGACTATTCCTTAGTAAACTTTCTTTTACTTTAATTTTAAATTACTTGCAACTTAAGTGGCTTTTTAAAAAAAATTTATTTAAAGAAGGGGGGAAGCAAAACAGAAAAAAGGGTAGAAACAATACAGAATTTCAAAAAAAAAATAAACAGTAAGAAATCACTATTTGATACGTTACATATTGTCTTCTTGGATATAGTTGTTCAAGTTACAAAATTAAACCATACAAAGTGGACATTCAAACAGTGAGGCTGCAAAGAGTTCTGTTCACCAATTCAACAAAAACTTAGTAACATGGTTATCAATCCTACACACTTAAGTATACATACAGTTATTTCTTTTAGAGCACTTTCTTTTCCTCCTCTTGCTTTTTTTTAAAAAAAAATTTATTTAAAGAAAAAATTTTGAAACAGAAAGACGGTAGAAAAAATACAAAATTTCAAAAACAAAACAAAAAAACAAAAATAGTAACCAGTAAAAAATCACTAGTTGATAATTAATTGCATACTTTTCTCTTAGATGCAGTTGTTCAAGTTACAAAAGTAAAGTCCACAAAGTGGACATTCAAACAGTGAGACTGCAGTCAGTTTTGCTCATCCATCCAACTAACACTTTAGCAACATGGTTATTAATTCCACACACTCAAACATACATGCAGTTATACCCTTTAGAATACTCTCTTTTCCTTTTTTTTCCTTTACAATAACTATAATCCATTCTCATAAACTACTTAGAAGTTCTACACATGTATAAGTCTCTACACATATACCTAGCCTTTCTGTAGTAGAGGGAGAAACAAATCAAAACAAGTCAGTAATACAAATTCCTAGAGAAACATGAAATGAAAAGAACATACAAAAACACAATACTAGGTGATCTACGGTAGTTACTATGATATCTCTTGTTATTTTCAATAAAATTGTCTATATCGTCAAATATAATAAAAACTTAGTATTGCTTTGCGCTATTAATAAAATCTAAACATTGGAGACATTATAGGACTTCAAAGTCAGTTAACAATCAAACCAGAATGGGTATCCTATTGAATCCTGTCTTCTTCAGAGTAGTTGCCCCTACTCTCAGACTCGACACTCTCAACTATGCCAGATTCAAATAAAATCAGTCAAGATAAAACAGTGATATAACCAATCTTCTCTGTCTTATCTCTGCCATGCTATTTTTCTGTTGTTATTTGTTTACTTTTCTCCTTCATTCCACTGTCTGCCCCTTTCTTTGAGGCCTTTCTGCCATTATTCCTGGAACCCTGGTGGTTTTCTTCTCTCTCTCTAGAATGTCCCTCACTATTCTTTGCAGGGTTGGATTGGTGGTCACAGACTCCCCCATTTCCTCTTTGTTGTGGAAATATCTTGTCTCTCCATTAATTTTGAGAGACAGTTTTGCAGGGTACATCATTCTGGGTTGGAAGTTATTTTCTTTCAGACCTTGGAATATTTCACTCCAAGCTCTTTGTGATTTGATGGTTTGCATTGAGAAGTCCACTGTGATATTGATGAGTTTTCCTTTATAGGTAATCTGTTTCTTTTCTCTGACCACTTTTAATATTCTGTTCTTGTGATGGATTTCTGGCATCCTGATTATTATATGTCTGGGTGTAGATCTGTTTGTGTTGTAGCTGGCTGGAGTTCTATATGCCTCATTTATCTGAACTTCACTTCTGTTACCTATGTTTGGGAAGTTTTCCTTAATTCTGTGAATAGACTTTTTATTTCATTTGTATTTGTTGCTGCATCTTCATTCACATATTTTATTCTTAGATTATAAATCCTCTTGTCATCTTCTAGCCTTTGTATCATTGCTTCCTGGTTCCTGGTTATTTTTAAGAGATCCTTCCTTTCACCATCATACTTTGCAAATCTATCTTCAAGTTTTGAAAGTTTTTCTTTAGTTTTGTTAAGAGGTTTTGCCAGATTTCAATGGAGTTTTTAATTTCCTGATAATCTCTTTGGATCTGTTTCATATATTCTAGATTTTGTTTATATTCTTCATCAAAGGCTTCTCTCCTTTCTCTGGGTTCCTCTATTCTTTCATTTATGTCTACTTGAGGATTACCCAGGACTTCCTTTAATAATCTTCTTATATCTTGCTTCACCTGAGTTAGAATTTCAGATTTAAATTCGACGATGAGGTCATGGATGTATTTCTTTATTTCCGATGAGGCTGTTTCTGACATTAAAGGTTTGCTGCTCTCAACCTCCTCTACATTTACCTCTGTTGGACTCACTTTCCCTGGTTCCGCAGTTGGGGACCTTTTGCTCTTTTTCTGTCTTGTTTTCGGCCCCCTTCAGACAGGTGGATGGTGGAGGTCTCTCTTCCTTGGTTTCTAAGTCTGTGATTATCCAAATCTTTTTTTTTTTTTAAAGGCAGCTGCAGAGACTGGCTAAGCCCCTTGTTGATCACATGAGGCTGAGTTCACCGCGCTGATCTGAGGACCCCGTGGGTCAGTGCCTGCGGGAGCAGTGTGGGTCTGGGTGCCTGCTCCTCTCCAGCTGAGACAGCCCTCTGCAGGTTTGCCTGGGGTAGCTCCTGGCAGCATAAGAGGCCTGGGCAGCAGCTGCTGCTGTGTCTCATCCTCTGAAAGCTGAACCTATTCCTCAGCAGCTACAGAGGCCTCTAGCAGTGACTTGAACCTCGTCGTTCACAATCGCTAATTCTGCATGCTTCCTCGTGATTTTGCTCTATAAAACTTCCTTTCGTTGGCGACCCACTCGAGACCTCTCCTGTCTCTCAGGAGCTGTGGCTCTCTCCTTCAAAAAATATTGTATTTCCTACTCTTAACCTCTGTTGTTTCTTAGAATTCATTCTTTGATTTTAGGGAAGAAGAATGTAGCATATCTGACATCTACCAGGTTAGGAGTTATAATGTTTCCCCTATATTATTTGGAGGTCCTATATCATCATAAGTGGCTTATAAATGTTCCTTTTTATCTCTGAAACTATTCCTTGTTATGAAGACCAAACTATATATTGATTTTAATGAGCAAATATTTTCCATGTTTTAATATACTTGTTAGTATCAACATTCTTCTTTCATTCACACTGGCATGTTTCCATGTAAAACCATTTGCTTCTAGCATGAGGAATTACTTTAACAGTTTTCATAGCCCAAGTCCGATAATAATAACTTTCTCAGATTTTGTCTGAATTGTATTTATCTTGTCTTTGGATCTAAAAGATATTTTCACTGGATGTAGAATTCTAGATGTTATTTGTATGTTTGTCTTCTTTTTCTTTTCTTTTCTTTTCTTTTCTTTTCTTTTCTTTTCTTTTCTTTCCTTTCCTTTTCCATTATAAATGTGGTATTTCATAGTCTTGTGGCCTGCATCAGTTCTAATGCTAGGCCCAGTGAATTCTTAAGTCTTTTATCCTTGTTTATAATGTCTTTTTCTTTTTAATCAGTTTAAACAATGTTTTTCCCATCATCATGAGATTTTTACAGCTGTCTTTATGCTTTTTCTACATGGTTTCTTCATACTTTTAAAATTTGGTGTTTATAATTTTTATTAGATTTAGAATATTTTTGAGCACCATGCCTATAAATAATAATTATGATCTAACTCTCCTTTTTGACATTCTGATTACACATATGCAACTCTAGCAAGTATTTCTGGTGAGTCACTAATACTGTTTCTTTTTTTTTTCTTTTAGCCTTTTTCTCCTGTAAATTCCAGATTATCTTTGAGTTCACTAACTTTTTTCACAAAGTCCAATATGTTCTTAAACTCACCTAGTGAGATTATTGTTATAGATACTTTATTTTTCTATTTTGAAAATTTTAATTTGCAAATTTTTCATCATTTCTGTTGCTCTTCAGTATTACATTTTTAAAAATTTCAGTGTATGCTAATCGTGTTTATAATAAGTTTTAAGACTTGATCTGCTAGTGTTATCATCTCTATTATTCTCGAATCTCATTTTATTGAGTGATTTTTTTTCCCCCGATTATGATAGGTCACATTTTCTAACTTCTTTCATTTTGTCTTGCTACTTAGTGGAAGCAGGCTTTGAACTTGCTATGTAGCCCAGCATGGCCCTGACTTTGAGATCCTCCTATGCTGGCTTCCCAAGTACTGGGATTATGACATTTACTTCCAGTTTTACTTTTCCAGTAATTGTTGATTGGATTCCAGACATGATTAATATGGTATTGCTGGATGACTACCTTGTTTCACTCTTCATTATTGAATATTGCATTTAATTTTGCTGGAGTTATTTTTAAATAAAATGGACTTTTTAAAACCTTTCTTAAAACTGTGTTAGAGTGGATCTAAAGTAACTTTAACTCTGAGACTAGTTAAGCTTTATTTCTTGTATGTGGCCCTTCTAGATTATTTCCTTTGTGCTCAAAAAGATCTGACCACTCTGAGTACATACATCTCTTATATCTTCCAGTCCTGTTTGAGCTCTAGGTGTTATAAAGTACAGAGGCCTACATAGTTGTTTCGTTTCTTGGCTGACAGAGTATCTTGCCGGTTGGAAGCAGAATTTTTCCCCACAGCTTCAAAAGCACACCTCTGCATGGCTTTAGATCTTTTCTGTGTAAGTTTGCTTAAAACACATGCCAGCTGCCTTGGCCAATTTGAGCTCCATTTCTGTGTCTTCAGATCTTACTGAAGTCCTCACCCTCTGCGCTCCACTTAGGTTCAGCGACCCAGTGAGGGATTTGGAGAGTATTTTCAGGCTGAAAACCATGCAGTTTCAGAGATCATATCTTTTGTTCTCCATTCATTAGTTGAGAAGAATTGTTTCACACATTGCCTATTTGTTCATGGTAAGAGAATTAGGACATTTCCAGTGAATTCAGTCATGGCCAGAAGCAAGGCCCTGGAATACATGTTCAACATCATTATTTGAAAGCAAAAACAAAATTAGAGAAACATCACATACCCAAAAGAATGAGTCTTAAAGTTAGACTCTTATTAAGTCGACATGGATTTGTATGTATGTGAGTGTTGCTTTCTGCAGGAGACTGAAAACCAAAATATGAATTGAATCTAAATATCATATTTTAGCAATCCCAAGAGGATTTGTCAGTCATTTTTATTGGAGATATTTGTTGAATATTCCTTCATATTTTTGCCCTGAAAATACATTGAAATACTAGAGTAAGAGGTTTATACTGATCATTGTGCAAACCTAGGCCAAAAGGATTTCTCAGACTATTTAATATGACATAAATCTGCATTCTATGCAAAAAACATTAATTTTTTATCAAAAATACTTTTAACTGTCTAAAATTTATCCACTTGTACATGATAATAGTTATTTGGAAAATCTTGAGAGTCTTCTAACAAGATATTTCCTCTTCAAACTAAAACTTAAAAATATTAATACTTGTATATTTTTCCTAAATCTAAAAAATGTATATATGTTTAATTTTTAATTACTTAACATCTCAATTTTAATATTAATTCTTTAAGCTATAATTAAGGCTTTACAAATTATTTGGTAGAAGTTCAGGTTGACAAGGTTTCAATAACTCATTAACATATTGCTTGTATTAATGGGAAAGCAAGCACCAAAAATCTTTCAGTGGACTTTATATAAGATAACTAAAAAGAAATGCAAGTAACTAATCAGCAAAGGAAAACAAAATTAACATGACTGGTGTGAAGAGATCATTAAACAAAATGAACCAGGTTTTTCAAACTTGAGCTCCTAGTATTTCTCCACAACCATGCTCTCTTGATACTTTATTTGCCAAAACCCCATTATTTGCCACTATACTGCATTTCTCTTCTCATCTAGACCTCCTGTCATCCTGTGTAGCAGTTTCTCTCACCCAAAACAATCAAGTCTTTACTATATTCTGGCAGCTTTACCCTCAGTGTGTCTTGCTTTTACTCTGTAGACTGTCTTATTCAAGCATCCATTAGTTTCCCTTTGTGTTCTGAACCAACTTCCCTGCCCAGATTTGTTCTGCACAAGCCCATTTTTTTCTTGTAGCATTTTTCAAATTTTTCTATTAAAGTTCTGTATTTTTTGCTAGGAAAACCCTCAAAATGCCTAGAAAATGTGGATGCCCCTTGCTCTCCAGCCACCTCTGTTTACAATCTGCTTCCTCGGAGCTGACTTCATGCCCCCTGCTCATCCCAGTCTAGACCAACCTGCACGGAGTTCGGGGATGTTCCCATTTGTTATCTCACTCGGCCTTAAATATCTTTTCTCTGCTTCCCTTTTCCCTGTTAACTAACTCTCTCAGTAAATAGTATTCCTCAGACAAGTTTCTTGACTCTCCTCACACTATTGTCAGTGCATTAATTCCATATAGCCATTCTTCTTGTTGATGGGCAGATGAATGGATAAAGAAAATATGTCATTTATGCACAGTGGCGTACTACTCTGCCATAAAGAAAGAAAAACTGAGTCATTTGTAGGCATATAAATGCATCTTGAGATCATGTTAAGAAAAATAGACACATAAGCTTAAACATCACATTTTCTCTTATTTGAGACATCCAAAATATAAAGAGCAGAATAAAAGAGAATAGGAAGTAGAATGATAGATATCCCTCAAACAGTAAGGGGGTCAAATGCTGGAGGGGAGGGAAAGGGGTGAAAAGAAGAATAATCTGTGCTAACTTCATACTTGGAATGTAAAGGTTATGTACTACAAACACATACTAATGAAAATAATTTTTTAAAAATGAGTTACTTGTATAACTTGTTGAATGTCTGCATCTTTACTTAGGTTATAAACTCCTTGAGTCAGAAAACATATCTATGCTTTTCATTTTTTAAGATTCTAGAACATTATATTTCCTAAATTATACCTTTCACTCAGTAAGTAGTAAATCAGCGATGATTAAATTCTACATTACCAACAGTTCCAATGAACTTTTCAGAAATGGTCCCTCTCTGTCACTGATGTTGGAGTACAAATTGACGCAATCTTTATGAAAACCAATTTTAGGCTGTTTTTCAAACTCTTAAGTGTTCAATTTTTTTCTCCTATAATTAGAAATCTGGAAATTTATTGAAGGAACATAAGTACAGCATACTTATGTAAGCATTATATACAAGATAAAAACTTTGAAGTACTCAAATATCCAATAAATGGAAATTAGTTTAAATGATGATTAGTGATAATTTATTAGCCTAGGTTATAAAATGTTCTGTAGAAGTAATGAGCATAGAGCCTTCCACAAATCTTCATGTGTGTGTCCTGCAGAAAGAGAATACATTGATGTGGGAGTGCTCAAAAGTTTAAAGAAAAAGTTGAAATCACCTGCAAGACAATGAAAATGTATCTTTCAAATGGTAACCATGACACCTCACCTTTGTATTATAAAGGAGATAATTTTATGTAAGCAAAGTTATTCTGTGAAAACTTATACAAACAGTGACTGTTTATCAATTTTATACCAAATTGCACACGATTGGTAGTATGTCTCCACTTTTAGAACCAATATATTATTTTTTTGTAGTACTATATATGACCTGCATTTTGATCTGTTAGCTACTAGGCCGTGTAGATGATCTTTCCTTAATCACACACTTTTCTAGATGACTTTAGGAAAACACAAAGAATGTGTAAGAGGTGGCTCCAGACTTTCCAACATTCCCAGAATTATTAGCTAGAGATCTATGCAGATGGTTTCACACAATAATGTGTTAAAGAATAATTGAATATGGGTCAAAGTAATGTACACACAGTGTGAGAAGGTGGATAATGTGGCTGCGTAGGTGTGAACTTCTTCAGAAAAGGGGAGCCTGTGGCGTGTGCCATGATCGTGGATGTCTCCCAAGAGGAGATGCCTCACATTTTATATCAGGATGTGTTGAACCATTGCTTTAGAAATAAATGCTTTTAACAGATAATGAGAAGTAGATGTTGATGGATAATGCTGAGCTGTTAATAGTATAACTTTTGAACTTTTTCATAGCTCTCCGAGATGCTGGCAAACACTCTATTAACAGTGACTGGAAGATCGAACACTCTGGAGCATTCAGTTTAGCTGGAACTACTGTCCATTACGTAAGACGAGGGCTATGGGAGAAGATCTCTGCCAAAGGTCCCACCACAACACCTCTGCACCTTCTGGTATGAGGGAAAGAACTGATAACTTTGCATAATCATTTTTCATGGCAAAGACGTTCCCACTGTGACCTCTCTAATCTTTTTTTCCTAAATTCAAATTGTCATATAGGCATTCCAAATCACTTAAGTGGTGAACTTTTGGCAGTATTTAAAATGTGCTTTAAACCATGATGTCTAAAGATGATAATTACTACAAGTGGAACAGGATGTTGTAGAGAATTCACAGACTTAAAATAGAGATGTGTTTCTAAGGAATAATATATCCATGTTTCGTAGAAACATTCATTTCCTAACCAAAGTGGATATCTACAGAAACAGTGCTATAATATAGCAAATGATAATACTTAGTGTCTATGTTAAATGACCACTGTCTGAGTCTGTTTAAATGCCTTTGATGAATTGTCATTTTGCCTGAAGAAAAGAAATTGTTAAATGTGTCAAACAGTGCCCCTAGTGACTCTGTTATGTTTTCTCATTAGCTTAATGGATTTCTCTTATGAATTATGAAAATGTAAATGTTTGGGATGACATTTTTACCAGAGTACGAGGACTAATGGGAGTCAGGAGAGAGCTTGGAGAGAATTAGAAAAATGAAAGTGTGTCTAATGCATGGGGCCCTTTGGATCTCAACCTTGATAGTCAGAGACCTGGCTACAAATTTTGTATTCCAGCACAAAAGCAAATCTAAACTTCAGCCACTTCAGAACTGCATTTTGATCTGTTAGCTACTAGGCAGTGTAGATGATCTTTCCTTAATCACACACTTTTCTAGATGACTTTAGGAAAACACAAAGAATGTGTAAGAGGTGGCTCCAGCCTCTTACACATGCAGCCACTTCCTAAATTCTACACATCAGGCTGCTCAAACATGATAAGCTGCCATTATCTGGAGTGTGATCGTTGACATTACTTAACGTCTTCATACAATTTAAGTTCAATTTGTCTTCAGTTGGAAATACCTGTGTTGCTAGTGTAGCGAGGTTAGAAGTTCAAGTCACATATTGGTCCATTTGTTTCAACTTTAATGAAGATGCAAATTACCTGGGTTTCTTGTAAAATAGACATGCTGATTCATTAATTGCCACGACCTGAGTTTTGGATTTGTAATAGGTTTCTACTGATACCACTCTAACTGGTAGTGGACCACTAACTGAATTTATGAGGTATTATGAAACTGCAATCTATGTATTTTGCCAACATGAATAAGGAGGCAGTGAGTTGTGTGGTTCCATTTTGTTCTAATTTTAATATCCACCATTCACTGAACACAGAATTACTGGCCCAAAGTACTTTGCATTTATTACAACATTTGATCTTCCCAAGAACTCTGCCATATATATTATTACAGCTCCATTTTACAGACTAAAAAGAACCATGTATGAGGAAAGTTAAGAAATGTGCATGGTGCTGTCCAGTAAGTTATTTAGAGGTCAATAAAAATTCATTTTTGGGTGTTGCCCTTCCTGAATAAAGCTTAGGTTTTTATACCAAACTGAAAATTATTTTATGCTTCTCCTCACAATTCCTTTGGATTCAGTCATATAATTTCAGTTTTAAAACTGTACTCTGTGTCCTGTTACATTTAGAAAAAGAGGAAAAAATTATTACCATCATGTGAGCAATATTAAGTTCCTTCTATAACTGTATCTCATTCATTAACGTCAAGAACAAACATTTTTAATGATTGTCTTTTAGAAAAATACCATTAAGTTTGACTTATGTACGTGTAACCTACAGTTTTGACTCTTTTTTTTTTTTATCTTTTTCTTTTCTATGGAACAAGGCCAAGGCTCCTGTACTGAGCCTCTACATATTTGAAAATCTTAAAACAGAGTCTTTGAAACTTCAGTGTTAGGATGAAGGAGTTTTCTTGGTACAGAATCCTTGATCTGACTGGTAATTACCAAGGTTTTTCCTGGAACCACGAAGCATAATTAAAGTCAGTGAACTATGTCTAAAAGAAGGCATCTGTGTGACCTGGATTTATTCAGTAATCCAAGGGAAACTGCACTTCTAGGATACTTTTCTGTAATGACTATTACAGATTGAAAGCTGGTCCCGATTTTTGAAAGGCAAATCTGCCACTGCCGCGCCTGTGTCCTCCGCTGCAAGGCGGTCCCACGTTCCTTTCTGCAGAGAACTCTGCCAAATTCAGATGGTTTCAAAAATAGCTAATGGATTTGTAGCCCGTGTCTCTGTTTTAAATGGCAGTAGATACGCAAGAACAATCTGAAGTTCTATCAATGAAAAGGCAGTGTTTTAGGAAAAATAGGCTTGTTTCACATGACTGAATAGATTGGCAAATAGCTGTTATTTAATGTTCATTCTATCGATTTAAAAATTAGGCAATAGTCTAGTTACAACTATAAACAAGGTAAGTGATTTTTGAAAAAAAAAGTTATTGAAGTCGTTCCTTTAAATTTACTAGGCTAAAAAATAAATAATCAACATCAAATGACATATTTAAATAAAAATAAATACTGTAATATACTTTAAACCTCACGTTATACATTTTCTTCATTATTGATATGAAGGCAAAATACTAGTTTCCCATTCTACACAGTAAAATAACTCTACTGATCTATTGAACAAATCCTTGAGAAAAAAAAGTAAAGAAAATATACTTCAACCCTTAACCTTAGGCTCATTTAAGTTTCTCCCATGGAATGTTAACTCTGAATTCTCTGTTCTTATAGCTACCTAGACACAGCTTAAATATTGAACAAATTCCTTAAAACTTAGTGAAAATTAGAAATGTATTTATACATATACTTTTTTCGGTATTTTATTATTTTTAGTACGTGTTTGCAGAACAGAATGATTACATTCATCCTGGATAGATGTAGATAGCACATCTTATTGGGTTTTTTTGTTTGTTTGTTTGTTTGTTGGTCTTCTTCCCCTCCACATTTACAAAAGCTCTATTTCTATTTTTTCTTTCAATTTTTTCTTTTTCTTTAATTCCCTTGTTCCTTCCTTCTCTGGTTCCCCTTCCCATTTGCACAAGATTTTCCTACTTATCATTCCCTATTCTACTCCATATTTTCACTTTGGATTCTCATACAAGTGAGTAACGCAATGTTTCAACTCACTTGCTGATTTATTTCACTTAAGATTTAGGCATTTCCTCGAGGTCTATGCATTTACCTAAAAATCCCTGAAATCTTTATATATAGATTCCTTCTCCAGATCCTCATGTTCATAAAACTGATATAATTTGTGTGGTTAATTGCTACATTTTCTGAAAGTGAACTTATAAAGAAACACATTACCATTCTTTATTTCATTGAGAAATATTCACATAGATACAGACATATCTATATATACACATAGATACATGGACGTATCTATGTATACAGACATATCTATGTATACTCACTAATGTTTATAATTCTCCATTACGATTCTGTTGTGAGTTTGGGTCTGGTATCCATGGGGAACAAAACAGACACTGACCTTGCTGTTGGTTGCATTCGGAGTACTCAAGAGTTTGGACCTTCCCATATACCCATCACAGTTTATTGAACTGTTTATATATATGTGCCTAAATATACAGCTATTAATACTTATTTAACTTTAACATACATTTTTACTACAAATAGAAAACCCATTGCCAAAAATTATAGTTAGACACATACATGGAATAAAATTGTTAGTCTACAGTTGGCTTAGAAGTTCTCGTTCTTTACACTGCACATGATTCCTGCAGTCCTCCACCCTCCCTCTGTGTTACCTCAGAAGCTTCCTATTTGCCTTTTATTTTTATGAGTGAAAAGACCACAGATGACATTATTTAATAAGTCGTAGCTTAATACTGAGACACTCACTTCTGCCACCCTTCCCTGAACCCCCACTGAAGTTTTCATACCTGTTCCTTGCTTTGGGAAATTGCTGAGTCTACTAAATTGAAAGAAAATGTTCAGATATCTCTAACCTCACTCAAGTGAGCATCACAGGTAAGCGTCGAGCTCCAATCTTTTCAAAAGTATGGCAGTGTTAACGTTAAAAAGGGGACCACACTTGTACTGTGCAATAGGGAACATTCACTACCAAATAAGCATTTCAAAATATCAGCATCCTTAGTTTCATACTTCACATTGAATGTGCCACAGTCTGAGCCCTCTTCCTTGATTGTCTCCGTGTATTTTAGGTGCTTCTTTTTCAAGATCAAAATTACGGCCTTCACTATGAATACACCGTCCCGCTGGATCCGCTCCCCGAGAATCAGAGCTCGAAAGCGCCCGAGCCGCTCTTCATGTGGACGCACACGGGCTGGGAGGACTGCGACGCCACGTGTGGAGGAGGTGATTTGAAACTATTCCTCTCCAAAACAGCGGTTTTGATTAACCGATGATAATTAAGACAGATCCCAAATCTCCAATCTCCAATTCCAAAAGTCATGAAGGAGAATTTTAATGACATGTGTGTTGACTAAACGCCACACTACTTTGTGGGGAAATCTGATTTAAATTAAGAAAAAGCATAGCACTGTTCCGTATTTCATCTAATCTGACTACTCACTACATTGTATACATATTAGTGCATTTATTTATAACACATCGGGTTTCCTACATACCATTTAGGTTATAATGTAATATATGTGCGGTGCATTTCTTCCATAAATCTTACTAGTTGCCACAGGAATGGTGGACATGAATTGGATGTAAGTGTGCGGCAGCTTTGACTTTGCCTCTGTTGTCTGCATACTTAAGCCGAACACACAGAATGTGTAAAGATAATAAGATAATGATCTTAATTATTCAGCTTTAAAAATGGGCCAATACTTTCCATAAATATGCAACCATCCTGAAATTGTGCTCTTAGGTTTTTATTTTTATTTTTATTTTTAGATTTGAAGTTAAGGAGGTGAAAGAACTTCAGCACATTATATGAGAATAAGAAATCACTTAACCTTTATTTCACAAATGAGACATTTGTGTCCCACATGTTAAGGGAATTGCTATGGCTCGTAGAAGCCGTTAGTAATAAGGGCAAGATCATAAGACTTCCAGCTTCCTTGTGAATCCATGTGTATCCACAGCTATTATTTCAGTTCTCATTTTTGCTTAATAATATTTTGTATAGCACTGTGTAAGGCTAAAAGTTTTATATATATTCAATATATAAAAAAATATAGTGCATGTATTTTGTATACTTAATAAGAAATGATTTGCACAAAGAAACTGTTGATTTATGTAGCCTTAATGTCACAGCAGAGGTTGGGAAAGGTGCAGAAAGAGACTGTCATGTGGGAGAATGTGTTTGGGGTAGAACACACAGATCATATACAAGATGTTATTGTACTATACTAAATGTGAAGAAAGACGGAGATAGATCTTCTTCAAGTGGGAAGGGTACCGGAAGTAGTGGGAAAGGAGAGAGAAGGGAGGAAAGGAGTAGATAAAAGAAGAATGAAGGTATTTATGTATATTTGCCAACTCTCCATGAGGAATGTAATTGTTACTTACTGCAATCATGTACTAATAAAAAATAAAAATTGAAAAAAGTGAGAATGATATTGGGTACCAAATGCTAAGAATTGACAATTGAATTTAAATGTATAGTGATTAGGTTAAAAATGTGTAGTGATTGTATTAAAAATTTGAGACATAAAGATCAGGGTTGGCCCTGTGCAAAGGGAGGGAATATAATCTGCAAGAGAGTCTGTTGCTGTTTGTAAGAGGAGCAAGTATGTATCATTGCTTGTCAGTGTGTCTTTTCTAAAATAGAACAGAAATGTAGGATAAAGCAAAAAAGAAAAAATTACTGGAACGATGTCCAGCTGGGATCTGATGGGGAAGTCTGCGTAGAGAGAGCTATGGGCAACCCTTCACCAGTAACAGGAGGGAAGGCGAGTGGTAAGAGCTCAAAGCCGTGCTCTTCTACTGGTCTGCAGGTTTTGAGAGGGAGGGTGGAAAAGGAGTCACTGGAGCTTTGAAAAGAGAGATGCGTAAAGTGATGACTTTGAGAATGAGAGCTTAAATAGAACGGGTACAATTTATTTTGCTTGTGTTGTGGTACGAATGGTCCACATGAGGGTGATGGTGGCCATGACATCAGTGTTCATGACAATATGCTGCTCTCCGGCCATGCAGAGCATGCCAGTGCTGCACTGGACTGTGTCTGAGAATCCCTGAATGTGATAAAGTAAGAGAGGAGCAAAGTGCTATCCTGAGACTGTGTATGACAAGTTGAAGATGATGAATCTAAAATTAAGTTGTAAGAGGAGAAAAACAAAGCCATGACATGCTTAAAATATGATGAAAAGGTAGCAGGATTCAAAGGCCCCGATGGGAGTGAAGAATGTTAGAGGTAAGGTGCTGAGAGTACAGGAGATTAAAGATAATAAAACTGAGTTTGTGTTGCAGTTACTGTGACTGTTAATAAGACCATGGGAATAATGGCCAAAGCTAAAGCAAAAAAGTAAGATTTGCAGGCAGAGTGGTAAGAATTGAGAAGAGGTGATGTGGGGAGAATCATTCATTAGTAGTTTGTAATTCTAAGAATTGTTTCAGCACCAACATTAGGAAACAAAATAAATAAATAAATAAGCCAGGAACCAAAATCTAAAAGGAAAGAGTGGGCAGGGGCTAAGAGGTAGTTTTTAACTATAAGAAGGGGAAAACATTACATGGTCTAACCCAAAGCTGGAGGTTTACAAAGAAGAAAGCAGAAGGATCTGACAGTCCTGGTGAGGCGCATAGAGACCCACTCTGCCTCTAGGTCAGAGGTACTGGGTCAGCAGGAAAAGGCTGGGCTCAGTGGAGACCTGCAGAGTATCCAAGGAACAGTACCCTCAGGAGACAGCAGAAAGTGCTGGAAACCTTCAAAAGATGCAGAGGTGGGGGCAGCCTCCTTTACCAGAGTGTGCAGAGCTTCGGGGCTCGGACCTGACACCTGCAACACCCTATCTTCTGGGCCACCAGGGCCAAGGCAGCAGGGGACCAGTGAAAGGTGAGATTATGCAGCACACACTATGCTCCAAAGGAAAGAAAGGAAGGAAGGAAGGAAGGAAGGAAGGAAGGAAGGAAGGAAGGAAGGAAGAAAGAAAGAAAGAAAGAAAGAAAGAAAGAAAGAAAGAAAGAAAGAAAGAAAGAAAGAAGAGGAAGGAAGGAAGGAAGGAAGGAAGGAAGGAAGGAAGAAAGAAAGAAAGAAAGAAAGAAAGAAAGAAAGAAAGAAAGAAAGAGAAAGAAAGAAAGAGGAAGGAAGGAAAGAAGGAAGGAAGGGATGGAGGAAGGAAGGGATGGAGGAAGGAAGGAAGGAAGGAAGGAAGGAAGGAAGGAAGGAAGGAAGGAAGGAAGGAAGGAAAAGAGAGAGAGAAAGGAAGGAGGGAAGGACGGAAGAAAGGAAGGAGTCTGTCATGCAGTCATGCTTGCCACAGGGGAGTTTCAGTGGCCAGATTCTCCCTGGGTCTTAACAGTGCTACACAATTCAGTCCCCTCCTGTTGGCTCCTCCCATTGGCACCTAATCTACTCCCAAATTCCTCTTACTCTTCTGCCCATTCTTCACTGACGCTGGGTCTCTGTTTCACATCCTCTGCACAAGACACAAACCAAAGCAAATACAGTCATACTGAAAGTCCACACATATTTCTTTTTACTATAAGCCAGATAAATCTAGTCATGTTGTGTCAGCCGCTGACCCTGGTGACGGAGGGCTGTGGAGTTGGGGGAAGCGATGGAGAGGCCTAAGGTTCACCCGATAGAAATGAAAAGCAGTCGTCGAAACCTGTTTATATTTTGAAAGCTGGAAAGGAAAATGTTTGCCCAGTGAATTAAATCATGCTCAATTATTTTTCCTCTGTAGTTGTGATCTAATACAAACTGGATCAGAATTAATCAAATACACAGAATTTTCACTCTTCAGTTTGAGAAAGCAAGTTTTTAAGGGTTAAAAATGTCCCCCAAAATATGAAATACATCCTAGAAGATTGTGCCAACTTCTATATCTTAATGAATAGACACTGTAAATTCTTTGGTTTCAGAGTGAGTAGAAATATCAAATATTCTTAAACATTTCTTAACTATATACAAATGAAAAGTTAAGTGCATAGTTATTAAAGGACTTTCCAAGATCATGCTGACCATGTGGGCAGAGCCAGGTTAAGAATTTGTGATTCCTGAGTTCAAGTTCTTTCACCACTATCATACAAACCTACCTCCCACTGCCGCTGACAGGGAGTGGGTTCCCGTAGTTTCTTTTCACCAAACAGAGCATATCTTTATATTTTCTTTGGATTCAAATACTTTATATTTTCTTTGGATTCAAAAATGTCTTATTAGATCTTTTTAAATAATAATTTGGGCATGTCTTTAATACTTGTTTTTAAATGTCTGACTTTATAAGATACTCCTAAGGGTATGAAGCTCCTGTGGGATTTGTGCTGATGTGGACCTGTCTCCGGATTCTGTTCCATTGGGCACAGTCTACGGTCCTCAGTTATCTCTGACTGTGTTAACAGGACACAGATTCATTTCAGTACCAAAATATTTCTGGGCTTTTGCATATGTGTTTCTTTTTCGTTTACAAATTAAGTACCCGGGCATGGCAAGAATTGCATTGTTTTTAACTTCATGTTGTCAATTTTAATAGCCAGAAAGATCTTTCTGATCTTTCAGTATATTCATGATTTAAATGAGTGTGTCTTCAAAGTATAGAACATTAGAAACCGATTCGTGCAAAATTTATCTTCAAAAGCAAAGAGGAATAATAATAAAAATAATAGCATTATTCTATTTCACAGGAACATATTTAGCAATAGAAAATAAAATGTCACTGGGCAGTATAAAATTTCAATGTTTGGCATTATTCTAATTCTGTTTTAAGTTACTAGATTCACAATAATAAGTGGGAAAAATTTTAAAAGTATCTATTGTTTTTGTTAAATATTTTTGCTAATAATATTTTACATAAATACTTCAAACCAAGTTTTCAAATAGAGGAAAATTAATTCACTATTTGTATAAACTTATTAGTGGGAGTTAGTGGGAGACATGTAAGGCCTAAGCTATGAATGTTCTCTTTTAAAGGGCTGATGCTCTACTGAATAAGCGATCCAGGCTCTCAGAATGTTCTCTTTTAAAAGGGATATTATATTTAAACATATCTAACAAATATTGGTCATCCCAAGTAAATTTTCCAGCAAATATATATATATATATATATATATATATATATATAT
Organism: Hydrochoerus hydrochaeris; assembly: GCA_004027455.1. NCBI lineage: Eukaryota > Metazoa > Chordata > Mammalia > Rodentia > Hydrochaeridae > Hydrochoerus > Hydrochoerus hydrochaeris. The sequence goes on along the minus strand of PVLA01001312.1, from coordinate 169,607 downwards.
ATATATATATGTTATATTTTTTCTACCATATACTTGTCATCACGGTTTCTTCAAATCTGATGGCAATCTTCAAAAAAATTATCTCTGTTCTGTTACTGTAGCCATTAAAATGAGTTCTTTTATTTTCAAACAGCTGAAAATATATTTGGGAATTATTTACTTTGCACTGAGGTTCTAAAACATCTAAAACTATGGAAGGACTGTGAGTTGTTTTAACGAGAATGACCCAAATCGCTGTGAACCAGGTCATACGCTGTTGACAGCGTTCAGCTACACATGCTTAGGCCCGCAAGCGGAAAGCTGGTCACCTCGTCGCTGTTTTCCCAGGTTCCAGAGTGTTGGATGCATTGTCAGTAATGCTATTAGAAGCTAGAATGGAAATGTCCTGTGTTGGCTGAAATATAAGAATATGTGCATCATATAAACATAGTGTTTCCATATGACTTTAAAATCTTAGTTGTATTTTCATAGGCATAATTTGTCTGTAGCTGAGAAATACATTTGTCCTGAGTCTAATGATTTTGTTCAATGAAAGTTTTAAACAAACAAAGTCAAGCACCTTCTAACTGCCGAAAACTTATGCTAGTCCTTGCTATAATATGGACAAAAATGTCCTAACCATATTTACATGCCTTCATATTTTCTTAAAACATTATTAACATGCTCTCTAAAATGATATAAATGTTTTTATGCCTTTTGGTATATTAATTTTTCAATATCTATGTGGAGGGCATGGGGCAATATAACTAAGGCTAGGTATCTGAAAAAATAAAATAATGCAATACAATTAATACACATTTACTCTCTGACTTCATATATGTTCTTTGAAAACTTTCCAGATTATATCTGTTTTTCATATTTCTATCCAATATTTGGAAAAGTGAATTAGCCAGACATGTTTTGTGAGAGTATTTTATAACTATGAGTGTTTCAAATTGGATTTTAAAACTAACATTTATATTTCATAAATGTAACATCTATTTAATGTAGAAATGCTTTCTGTTGTAGTCAGGGATTACCAGGATAACAATTACATACCGGACACATAATTTATAGTATTATTTATAATTGTCACCTTATAATGGTCACATTTGACTCCTTATACCATTATAATGAATGGTGTAAGGAGTCAAATACTAAGACAGGGCAGGAAATCTGTCCACAACGCTAAAGACCTAGAAAATCCAGCCAACAGCCTGGCTCCCATGGCAATAATGTCAATAAGTTCATTTATAAATAATGAAAACCCAGAGCCCATGACAATAACCTATCCCACAGATCTGCACTGGGAAGGCCCAAAGGTCAGCAGTGGAAGCTAGAAAGCCTATGCCAGTGGGGTGAAGGATCTATGCTGGCAGGCTGACTTTTGTGTGCTAAAGCCAAGAAGTGATGCTCAAAATATGGATGAGGGCTCCCCTGAAAAGGACCACAACCATATTCAGTGACATGAGGTCCTGAGTTCCTCCAACAAGGAAAACAGCCAAGTACATATCAGGAAGCCAGCATGATAAACTTCTCCTGGAGATTGAACAACATACATCTTCCAATCTGGAGCCAGCAAGTGATGATCAAAGGAAGGACTAAAGCTCCCCCAAAGTGAACTGTAGCCATCCTCAGCAATACTGGAGGTCACAAGCTCCTCTAGTGATAACTGCCAAGTTCATATCAGGAAAGCCAGCATGACAAGCTCCTCCAGGAGAACCAATGGCTCCAAACAACAACACTTAGGAGAACCCACAATGCTACCTACTCTTCCTCTCCATGTCTCTTTTCTATGCTGGCTGCAGTCCTCAGGTGGGCCACGCTTAACACCACCTTGACTTAATTCACCTGGTGTTTAAATCGATCACCAGTTACCAATTCACTACACTTTCATGATATACAATTTGCATAATATACATTTAATATGCATAAGGGGGTTCCTGAAATATAAGAAACCAGAAGGAAGTTTACTAAAAATCTGTCCCAAGTATTTTACATTTAGGTATCTCCCATCAGTGGGAATCGCCTGGAAAGTCCACTTGGTGTTTGCTGGTCATGGAAGTTTGCCTTTCCTCTGCAAGGGAGCATCAGGCTTCGGGACTCTGAGGGCCTAGCTGTTGCTTTCAAGTAGGCAGTTTCTGTATGAGTCTGTAGCCAAGGAAGGGTACTGCCACCCAGTCGTGCCTCACTTACTAACCTCTTGATGCCAGGCAGCTGCTGGATGGAAGAGGAGCAGTTTTCCAATGCAACTGAATGCAGGGCATACATTTTCCCTATTCCATCCGTATCAAAAGGGCCCATTTGAACCTGTGGCTGGATGTCTGTTTCAAGGCCCTCCCTACTGTTGGTCTGAAGATGCACACTTCAGAGTGACAGGCCCCTGAGGAGGCACAGTTCCTCCCACAAAGGGAAGTGTGACCGGTCTAGTCCTCCGCTGTCTGCACTGAATGCTCATAGACTCTCGCCTTCCACCAGAGCCCCAGGATTTCTCAGAAAGGGAATGATTTGGACAACGTTTACCACCTCTGAAGCTCTGCTTTTTTCAGTAACATGATTTGCCATAGTCACAGCTAAAATTACTGGCTAATCCATTGTGTACATAGATGCCATTGTGTTCATAGACTGAATTGCAGTGAGACCGTGGTCAGTGTTGTTGAGATGGAAATAAAGATCCTAAATCATATCTGTTCTTTTCCTTGTATTTGATTATACCATTTTCTCTTCCCATCTGCCAGTGAAGCTAAAGATATTTAAAAGTGTAATCAAAGTAGCTCTCGTGCTGTCCTATCTTTTCTTCTTCCTTTTCTAGCTTCTAGCTTCCTCTTTCTGTTAATTGAGTGACAGAGTGACCTCTCCAGAGCCAGCCTACTCTTTCATGTTTGGTATGACCAGCACGAGTCGCTCTGAGCCTCCTAATTACCACTGCATGACAGTCATAGGGGCCAAACGAACGGCCTATTCCATTGTGACCCAGAAGGCTTTGCAATTTTTTCTTAATCCTTCATGACTGTCTGACTTTAAAATTGTTGGATGATTTAATTATTTCACAACATCAAACATAAAATATGTTGCTAAATAACACACCTATATTAATCTTTCTATTCATAGGAAATTAATGTATAAAACTTGCAGAGAAACAGAAATTAATACATATTTATTAGACTTTTTAAATCAATAGTAAGGAAATGTGCAAGTATGCAAAATGAATACAGCATGCAAATAGCTATTCCTGCCTCCTACAACTAGACTTGATCGTAGAAAAGAAAGTAAAATGTTGAGTTTTCTGAAATATTCTGAAAGATAGTAAGAGTCTCTCATTTCTTAGGAAAAAAATGACAACTATTTGGAAATAAAGATTTCTAGAATTATTGGGGTCTTTTCCAAGGCAACAAAAATAAAGATCTAAGAATATTAAACAGAAGCCTGCTGCCTGTAATTCACTAGGAGCACAGACAATGTACATGCAACCAAATGATGCAGTGTGCACTCCTGCGTGGCTATTTGAATGCCTTCTGTAAGGGGGAGCACACTCCATGCAGCCTTCAACCACCCAGTGCTGAAAGGTGCGCATGATTCTTTATAACAAATCCTCAGTTAACATCTTGTAGTTAGTGTTTCCATTCTTCCTTTGTAATGTAATACTTGCCATTTATATTCTAAGGGGGGAAAAATCCTTAAACCTACAGATACATCTTGTTATAAGTAGGATTATCCTCATTGATGTAACCTAAATTTGGTTTAAAATACCTTTAAAAAGAGAAGCCTGTGAACATCTGGTGAACCCATTTCATGAAGTCTTGTCATGTTCCTTTATGTGTTTCTTTGCTTTTTTCAGGAGAAAGGAAGACAACAGTGTCCTGCACAAAAATCATGAGCAAAAATATCAGCATTGTGGACAACAAGAAATGCAAATACTTAAGCAAGCCAGAGCCACAAATTCGAAGGTGTAATGAGCAGCCCTGTCAAGCAAGGTAACCCCACTCCAGCAATCATTAGGGAACTGTTTGATCATTTTAGTGCTGTCCTTTGAAAAGCAATTCTCAGAATAGTATCGAAAGCAGTTTGTAAAAAGTTACAAAGGAATGTCACCAAAATGTAAACTTTTAAATAACAAGGTCAGAGAAATTAAGGCTAAGAATTTTCAACTTTGACCATGTCCCCACAGTGTGAAAAGAACCAATGAACAGGGGAAGTGGGTAGTAGCAGAAGTAATTTAAATACCTGGTGTCCGGCAGGATAGCTCTCTTCAAAATCTGGCTATGTGGTTGAATTTAGATATTTGCTCCTTAATTCTCTGAAATGGTGTGTTAGAACTGGGCTAGGAGGCAAGGACAGTCAGGACCCTGACCCCAGGAGGGATAAAGAGGTCCTTCTGTTTCCTGGTTGGCTCCCACTTCTTCCCCCAGAATTCTCAGCCCTAATGGCTCAATTCCTGCTCTCTGATGAAATTTTTCACCCGGGTCCTGGGTCCTGCAGTGAGTATTAAGTAATAGTATAGGCAGGCAACCTATGAATAGGAAATAAAATAACAATGCTTGGCAATTTATAAGCAGGGTAGAAAGAAATGAGGCCATGCCTAGTTAGTGGAAGATGAAGTGGAAACACATGATTGGAATCTGAACATAATTTTACAGTAGCCGGAGGCAAAGCTCCTCGGCATGGCTACTAACACAGGGCTGCTGAAATTCTGCTTGTTTTCTCATAGAAATCAATGGTGAGCTCAAGTGGGACTCAGTGCTAGTGCCAAAACTCCTAAAAAGTTTGAGGGATGAGATGCCAAAGAGATTGTGGGGCTGGACTCATTTCACTAGTATAGAGCCAGCAATATTTACTTTACCAGGCCCTCAGAGATTTGAGGTTTTGTGAGTTAGGCATAGTTTTGTTTCCCTAGAAACTCAGAGTAGATTTCTCCACCACTGTAGCTCCTCAGTGGAGTCCTGGTGAATTTGCACACCTTACATTTGAGATATGCATACAATTTGTAGCATTGTGGACCTCTAATTAACATAATCTTCATGATATGCCACCACAATAGGTATGGGTAATGTTAAGGAAGGACAAACAAATTTGCAAACTTACTCGCCTTGCACTTTTCTGTCTTAAATAATACCCTTGAAATACATTGTCATCTAAGCAAATACTCAGTTCTAGCTTCCCTATTCAATTTCCTTCCCCATTTCCTTATTTTATATCATGAGTTCTCCCTATCTACCTTATTCTAAAATCCAGTTATTATACCCTTCCGATCTGGTTCACACCGTGTTATTGAATTTTAAAAGATTTTAGAAAACGCTTTCTTTCTTTACAATGTTAAGTTTTCAAGGCCTACTTTGTTGTGGATTCAGTGTACTTAAGACATCAAAAGCTAATCTTCATTACTTTCTTTTTTATTCCTACACAACAGTCCAATACTCTTGCAAATATATAGTGCAAAAGAATAAAACAATGGCATATTAAAAAGTGCAAAAAATATGCATTAATATACTTTTAATAATATCGTATACATTGTACTTTCTGGAGTTTATATTTTTCAATGAAACTCCTTAAGTAGGTGATCTGGTAAAATTCTTTTATTATACAGTGCAATAGCCATGTTGGCTTACAAGTGTAGTAACCAACTAGGCAGTTATCTCTACATAAGATGCCAGTCCTTAAGTCATTTCCATACAGTTTTAGACAGACTTATATGCAGAAATTTTTGTCTTTCTCCTATCAGCTAAAGAACATGAATTTTTGATTTAGCACTATTCCTAAGAATTCTCTTATTTATTTTCCTATCTCCTTCGATTGATATTAAAATACTAAATTATCCTGCAAGATATTTATTAAAATTGTTTTCTGTTTTGATAAAAGAGCAACAGCTTTTCCTAATATATCAGGAATTTTCAATCTGCTGATTTGAGAACATATTAATCACTTACTTTCTATTTTGGGCTTTGAAAGAGCAGAGTGTACAGCACAGGTCATTAATTGTTCCTTCATTGACCTCAGCTATCTTAGAGGAAAATGCTTCAATAATGACTTTGTAAAATGAAAAGTCTCAAAAGGTCAGTACATGTCTGGAGGAGAGATTTTTGTAGTCGGAGACTGGAAAGATTTTGTTGTTGTTTTTGTTATTGTTGTTAGAGAGTATTATCTGCCTTCCCTTGGAAAGAAGGGCAGAATATTATGAACCACCAATAACTGATGTCAGTGAGGTTACCTAAACGTTTGGAAGGTAAGTAATGGACACAGGCAGTTATTAAGGATCAAAACAGGAAAACCTTCCAAGACTTGTTGGCAGAGAACAACCTTTATTTCTCTTTTTTTCTTTTTCCATTTTCCATCCTAAGAAAAGCATTCTAATTTTCATTCACATTTTTGAAAAAAATTCACCAAAGTATAGGTACCACCCTATGTTCACAGCAGAAAAATAGACTGGTACACTAGTAAATAGGTTTATAAGAAGAAGGAGACTTAATGTTAAGGAGATTGGGTCATTTCAAATTAGATAAATTCTAACATACAGAAATACTTTGTCTCATTAGAATACATGTTACTTCTGATTTTTTGAACAGCTTTTAAGAAATAGGAAAAGTAACTTTATCATTTAAGGATCTGCAAAATTGTTTAATTTTATTTTTAAATGAGATCGTGTGAAATTACACATACTTCTCTTTTTAGCACTATTCTCAGAGTTCTATAGTTGGAGGACAAGATATATAGGTGAATTAAATTATGGTTATTTTCCGAATATTTTTATAAAAATATAAAGTAGGAATTAAACTAAATTGGAAAGCTAAATATTTATTCTAGGAAAAATCCACTGGAGAACTCTAAAGCAAAATGGTAGGTTGGTATTATACTTGATAGACCAAGAAACAAAATCCAGTCAATATTGAACCACAAATGTCATGATAGAATTTTTCTTTTATTTAAAAAAAAACCCATAAAATCATTCAGAATTAAATTACTTTTTTCATGAGAAAATTATTTTTAAATAATCAAGGGGCCAGGCATATAGCTCAGTAGCACAGTACCTGCCTGGCAAGCACAAGGGCATGAGCTGGATCCCTGGTACAAAAAAAAAAAAAAAAGATGTAAATAATTGAGACTATATGTAAAATAGAAAATATCATTTCAAGAAATGCTTAGTGAAAAGCTATCATATGAAAAGTGTTGCGGATACAGAAGAGGTGTTGGTGCATGCCCTTCAGGAATGTATTGATATACTAAAAAGGGAGGAAGCCCTGTTCCTAAAGTAGGCTTTGAGTTCCTGTGTGTCTCAGAAGGTGGCTCGTGAGTCCTGTGGCAGAGCAAAGATGAAAGGAAGATCCTGCTAGTTGGAGGGAAAAACCATTCTGGAAAGATGGGGTTGGAGCTAGTTTTCAGGAGTCCAGGCAGCAGAACAGACATAAACAACAAATGTCAAGCTGTGACAATAGAAAGCACCAGGGGGTCGAGCAAAGGATATGGTTTTTTTTTTTTTTCAAACACGTAGAAGATAAAGCTGGAACAATGTATGATTGAGCTGAGCTTTATTGTTAAATACTCTGGAAGGTCCATATCATCCACAGTTTTTCCTCCATTTCTGTGGCTTTGCTTTGTGCACTTTCAATCATCCACAGTCAACTGTGCTCTAAAAATATTAAACGGAAAATTCCAGAAATAAACAATGAACAGGCTTTAAATTGCATACCTTTCTCAGTAGCCTGATGGAATCTTGCTCCATTCTGCTTGGGACTCCATCACGCTTTCATCCCACATTTCATTCGGTAAATATTATCTGACCCATTGTCACTTAGTAGCCGTCTTGGTAATCAGATGGCCTGCCTCAGTACCGAGGTGCTTGTGTGTAAGTAACCCTTACAGAGAAAGCTAGTGCTGTGTTACAAGGACTGCATTCAGCTCACTTCACCTCATCAGGAGCATTGTAGCATCTCACTTCCCAGGAATGCAGATGAGTACAGTCCATTAGGAAAGGAAGGAGGAAGGAAGGGAGAGAGACAGAAACCCAGAGAGGGAGTGGGGAGAGAAAAACAGTTCTTTCTTGAAATAAATTTTGGGAGGTGTTACTTTGTGGTACTTAAGATAAAACTCATTTCATTAGAAACTGAAGTGATATATATATTACTACCTTGATGATTATAAAAGATTTTTAAGTATTAAAATGATGTAAATGCTGGCAGAGTGGACCAGTGAAACTGAAAAATACTGGAGTCCTGAATGTCTGGTATAAGTTCATATCTAGGTCTGCCACTCCCACGTCTGTGATCACCTAGGCAGTGGAAGGCTAAGAAGCACATACAGCTCTCGCTGGAAGGATCTGTCTCCATCCTTTGGTAGATTATTAGATCTCTGTATACCGTCACTTCCTTTTCTCTAAATGGCTGTGATGGTTGTAGCACATAACACATAGGGCTATTGTAAACACTTACAATTCAAAGAATGGAGATAACTCCTGAATATTAGCAATTTTATACTTAATGTACCTCGATATTGTACTATTATGAGCAATAAAAGTTAACCTGTAGAATAGCATGAACAGAATTTGAGATGTGCTTTGAAATTCTAATAAGAGCAAGCCCTTGACACAGGACATGAAACATTCAATGCAATAGAAAGCACAAGAAGGGACCAGGGATTCGGCTCAGTGGTATAGTCCCTTCCTGGCAAGCATAAGGTCCTGAGTTCGATTCCCAGTAAACCCTCCCCGTCGAAAAGGAGGCACAAGAAAATTATAATGTCAGTTTAAAACAATAGTAACAAAGGTGCTTATAACTTTCTGCTGACTCTGAACACGCCACATATGTAGAAATCCTGTAACCTATTTTCAATGACGATTGCTTCACTTTTAGGTGGATGATGACTGAATGGACCACATGTTCAAGAACTTGTGGAAAGGGAATGCAGAGCAGGCAGGTGGCCTGCACCCAGCAGCTGAGCAATGGAACTTTAACCAGAGCCCGGGAGAGAGACTGTGCTGGCCCTAAGCCGGCCTCTGCTCAGCGCTGCGAGGGCCAGGACTGCATGACCGTGTGGGAGGCGGGAGTGTGGTCTGAGGTATGGTGCACTCCTCTTTCTTTATCTTTCCCTTATCTGGCTCTTCAGCTCATACAGTCTTCTCGTGTCACGTCTAGAACGTCTCTGCATGACCCCTGATATTGCATAATTAGACTATTAAATTTGCTGAAATAAAAGGAACACACTCAAATAATTCTGAAAATATAAAGAATGAAGATGTTTATTTTTCATTCTATAAATATAATAAGGAGCACATTTTATAGACATTTTGGAAGTCTGCTTTTTCATTTACATACTTGAAGAACAGTTTTTAATAGGCATATATTAAAATACACATTTAACTCACTGCATATTTCTCAACATTTAAAAGGGAAAGGAAACTTAGCAACCATTTTGTATTAGTAGAGTGTATCTATGCATCATGTGGATTATATTTTTTACATTTAATCACTAGTGCAAGAAGTGTAACAGTTTCACCACTTTATAAGTGAAGGTAGTAGAACTTAAAGAAATTATATGGTTGACCCAAAATCCTACCTAAATTGTCGGGCTAGAATTGAGCCAGGGCTGCCTAACTCGTTATACCACATACCCTGTAGCTAATACCTTATCATCTGTGACACACAGATATGGTTAATGCCAATCCACAGAGATTTAATTTCTGTTATCATGTTGTATAACTTCACATAATAATAACTGCTATTTATTGCATGTATTTATTATTGTGAGGTATTTCCAGTGTGTGCGAGTACATAAATCCAAAGAGACACATGCTTATAAACCTATATACATATGCAGACATACAGTGCGTGCATGGCAAAATTATCCATTTATTTGATTTCAGACTATTAAATAGAATCTGGAAATGACAAACAGAAAATGCTCTGGTAAATTAAGTAACTATTCTTTCAAAAATGAGGATAAGAATGAGGCTTAGATAATCCAGTTTCTAAATATATTTTAATTAATCCAACCTCCCAAAAAGCACATTAGCAGAGAGCTTGACTTCTTACTCTCTGACTTTTCTGGGTACTTTGCTGTTTAATACATACTTTTTCATTTCTAATTTTCCTTTTTAAAATAAATGCCACATCAGATTCTTCATCAAAATGAATCAGTTCAATATAGAAGTGTCACATAAATATCAGAGAAACAAAAATACCCCATCTCCAACTCAACCAAACATTTTTTCAAACTCTTCAAAAGGAAATGGGTCAAAAATATTCTGCTATGCAGATAGTTGGCATCAGCCAGGAAAAATAATATGTCATAATGCAGCCTGCCAGCTGAAAATATTTCTCTTGTTTTGACTGAATTTAAAACCTGATTTTATAAATCAGGGCTCATTTTAATCACTAAATCTAAAATGATAGCTATTAGAATGCTGATAATCTACTTTATAGTCCAATATTCAAATTCAAACTAGAAATTATAGATCAGTAATTTGTGCAAGATGTGGTATATGTTAAAGGTCATTAGTTCCATTCTCAAATTTTCTGTAACACAACGGTTGCTTAAGCCTGTAAATGTGAGCAGGGCAGTGGGCTCATCCTCTGTGTGGCACTGTGGCTCTGAGCAATGACGAGAAAGCAGCGTGGTTCTTCTCTGTGACATCTTTGCTGAGCGTATGCTCAGCACTTGCTTTGGACCTACTTCAAACACAATATAAATTAGACTGTTTTTGCCATAATTGTTCTACTCTAACTACCCAGCACTGCAACCAATGCAGTTTGATGTCCATCACATATAGTCACGGACACTTTTGAAGATATGAATACTCTGTGAATATTTTATAATAAGGATAATATATGTAAATTAGATTTGTATGCAATAACTGGTGCATATATTTTATAAGTAGAATAAATGTAAGTTACATTTGTATGTGATGAAGCAAACCCCACGAATACTTAAATATTTTATCTTACCATCATCAGTTAAGCTTCAATTATTTGTGAAATTAGATAGACTACGTTTGAGCTAAATTATATTTTTAATCCTTATACCCATTGAGAATAATCATTTCTAGCCATATATAACTCTTCTTTTCATTTCTACTAAAACTTTCTACATTTCGGTTAAAGAAATATTTGTAACAGAGGGGATTCTGTGGCAAGTTTGTATCTTTCACCTACAGTTGAGGCTTAAAGAAAAGTACATTTTAGCAAAAATAAAATTAAGATGTTCCTTAAATATGAAGAAGTTTGATATGATGTAAATTTTGATTCTTTACATTTTGACCACTATAAATTTTTAGTGTTAAATTATCTTGGTGTTACATCACTTTCTGTATTAATGGTCTGCTGTTCCCAAAACAATTTACCTGCAATACTTTGCCTTAGGCTCTATCTGGCCTCTGGTACATGTGCTAACCTGGTGTTAGCCTGAAACTTATTCCTTATATTTTTTACCTGGCTTTTATGAGGGTAATGAACTTATGAAAAATCATTAGACATCAATGCTTCATAAAATTCATAGGATTTTCCAATCACCAACTCTATGCAAAACTTCCTATTACCTTTCAGTGTTCTGTCAAGTGTGGCAAAGGTGTTCGCCATCGAACTGTCAGGTGTACTAACCCAAGAAAGAAATGTGTCCTCTCCACCAGGCCCAGGGAGGCTGAGGACTGTGAGGACTACTCCAAGTGCTACGTGTGGAGGATGGGTGACTGGTCCAAGGTGAGCGCCATTTTGTACATCCCCAGTCATAGCTTCAATAGTGTCAGCATTGCCCTGGGAGCCACGACCATGGATTATACAGTTTAAAAGGGTTAGAAGATTGAAGCTGAATAACCGATCTGTACTATTACATACTTTGGTTCAAATTCTGGCTATCTATCCTATTGACCTTTATAGAATTAAATAGCTAATAAATGCACTTAATAAAGTAGTAACTAAACTCAGACTTAAGGTTCTGGTAAGAGCTGGGTAAAAAGTCTAAACTACAGGTTTTAAGAAACACAAGTATATTAAAAATGATTCCATATTTACTTCTGATATTATATATTATGATCACAGAACATTAAATTCTGTGGCCTGAGTGAAACATAGTGGGTCCTTTATCCTTCTTTATTGTATCAATGGAAAAATTGCAGCAATGCTGGGCACATTGGAGATCATTAAAAAATAATCTGAAGAATACTGTGGGAGAAATGTTCTCAGTAGATAAAGCATTGTGACCATCCAATGTTGCCGCTTATGAAGCCCTAGACACTTACAATCTAAACTATTTTTGTGATTATTTATGAATTTCCTCTTTGACAAAAATTTGCGCATCATTGTGTCTGAGCTCTCAATGAACTATACTTTCTTTCCATTATTTTCAACATTGAAAATTTACACTGAAACTCTTTGGGGGATGTGTTTGTAAACATTGTGAATCTACCTTTGATTCTATCAGGAAGAGCCATTCAGTCCAGTCTGTGCAGCATTTAACTGTGGAACTCCATGAGGAAACTTCACACTTAAGAGTAAACAGTATTCAGACTGCAGAGGATTCTGAGTTAACCAAAGATAGTTTTGCTTATGCTCAGGATCTATGTTTTCCTTAATTCTAAGGGAGAGAACTAGAGTTGCATGGTAAGGAAATATTTTGGTTTAGAATGCTAGCATTATAGGGACAATTTGGATGGCCTCGTTTTGTGGAGAAGTAAATTGATTATACCACTGAATGTTTTGTGTACTTGTTACCCTGTCAGTAAAGTAACAGAAACAACCAATAGCAGTGTTTTAAGCTAGCTGTATCCTAACTCTGCATTCAGCACTGAAGGGATAGTAGAGGACAAGAAAGTGGAGAAAGCACTGGTTAAAAAGGAAGGTAAGATTATCTGTTGCGCTTACGCTATTGCGGCAAGTTATTTATTTTAACTAGTGAAAGTCTAGACATATTCTTTAAACAGTTCTGCCAAGAAAAACTTTGAAAGCTGCTGTATGTGTTTTTTTTTTCAATTTTGGTGATGAACAGAATCATTTTAAATCATAGATATTTTTCATCTTCAGTCAACTACAAAGCCCAAAAATGTAACTATAAAAAACAAAAGATCTCCTTTTTTTTTTTTTTTTTGCTATATTTGAAATGAAATGAGAGCTCTATACAACTGGAAGCATACAGAAATAGAATTAGTAATGCTTAGTTGCATGACTAAACTATTACTTTTGATTAATAAAACATACCTCTTTTGTGACCTTTAGCTAAGTCTGAAGCAAAACCAATATTATCTAGAGAGGTCATGAAAAGCATTTTTATTTGTGTATGGATGCTAGATTTGAAAAAAATGTATGTTTTATTCTTTTACAATTATATAGGTAATTCTTAAATGTAGTAGGATTAGGTTAATTTTAATTTGAGTTTATTGTGCTATTGAGCAGTAATAAATGGGTGACTCCAATAGATACTAATCATTATTTTAAACTGTCTCTTCCTCTGCTTATTTAGAAGATCCACTGTACTGTGGGGGTTTTTTATGTCCTGTTACAGTTTTTCTTCGCCTGAATATGTCTTCTCTTTTCCTTAAAGACATTTTTCCTCTTTACTTTGAGGTCTCAGCATCTCAAATTCAAATGACAGTGTGCACAAATTAAAACCAGTGGCTCCATGTGAATTTTATTGATTTCACTCCTCCTTTTAAACTTCTAAGATATCACTTTCATGTTAAAATAAAGACCATCCCAAAACAATTACAGAGAAAAGGAATACTGTTGTGATTATTAAGTTTCAGTGATTAAAGTATTCAGGGACAGAAAAAACACATAGATCTCTTATTTTTATCAGCTGTGTGCCTGGAACTGAAATAGCTACAAGATGTCTGCACTTGTGACGGGATTTCTGTACCCCTCTGAGGGCCATTAATCTGTCAACTTCACTCAAATTAAACTCATATTTTTAAACTACAGCTATCAATATATCAAAGAGTACTGAAAATTGATCTTTGTATTAGCTTTAATCAGGAATATTCCGTGTACTATCTACAAAATGCAGCACTTCTGTCTTGATAATATAGGTGGATATTGAGGTCTCCCATTGTCTGAGGGTCACTGGGAAAAGAGAATGTCAGCTAAATTGAAGAAAAGACTATAGCATGTGCCTCAGACTATGTTCACTGCATTTGTATCAGCCTGAGTGATTACTGGCATCCATATTTTGAGTAGTTTTGTTAAAAAAAAAAAAAAAGTAGAAGAATTGCTCTCAGCTGGAAAGAGAAAAAAGAAGTTCCAGATATGGAAAAAGAGGAAACTCTGCACTATAAAATTGTTACCACTGGTTTTCAAGTAGATGTAAGGCAACCTTGAACATTACTCATTTTTTTTCATTGAGACTAGAAGGGGGATGAGAGAGGGAGAAGGAGAGAGAAAGAAGGAAAGAGTGAGAGACAGAAAGAGAGATCAGAAAGAGAGATGAGACAGAGAGAGAGAGAGAGAGAGAGAGAGAGAGAGAGAGAGAGAGAGAGAATTGCTGCTTTGCTCTGGCTCAGGTTAACTATTGATGCAATTATGTGTCACATTCTGACCTTGTCTCTAACATGGATATGGCCTTAAGATCTTTACTGGATGAGAAAAGCTTGACCTGGCAACATAAATCTGCATTCACTCATTTAAGCTGTCCTAACTCTGGAGCACTGAATTGAAAAATAACATAGTTCTTTGTGTTAAACATGATGACATATTTTCCGCCTGAAGGTGACCTTTTGCCTTTATTTGAACTTCTGCAACTTCTGGTTTTCATTATTGGAGGTAAGCAGAAAAGCAAATAAAAAGAACTGTTTTATGTACTCATTACCAAGAGTTTGGTCTTTATGAAAGCTTTGACAAAGATAACATTTCCATTTAGTACTTAGAATGGTTTATAATAATTACAATTGTAATTATTTTAATGATAAACTAGATACTTTAGAATTTCAAATAATTACTCTTGGTTTATTCTTAAATTACTCGATAATTCAAATTTATTGAGTCCTTTAAAATTCTGGAAAATGTATAGCTTTGGCCACATGTCAAATTATGACATTATTAATAGGTACTTGGACTAGAGATTATGAATCTTTTGTGATGATGTAATGCTAGTAGCACAGTAAATCATTAGATGATTTGCTTGTGTGCTAGTTGGATGTATCTTTTTTTAGAAGAGGTAGATATAAAGCTTGCCGTACAATGAGTCATTTTTAACTTCTCCTGCAAAATGAAAACAACCATTTTCAGCATGTTCACTTACATAGAAGAGGAACTAAATAAATGAAGAATCTAAGAACTAAGGTAATTCTTCCTAATGAATAAGGGAAATATATTAAATACTGGTACATCCGTTCTAGCTATAAAAATTGCAATTAAGTGAGAATTCTACTTATTTTGAAGTCATCCTCACAGTGAAGATTTTCTAATTTCAAAATGGTGTTTTATACTTCGTTTGTATCTTCTCCAGAAACAATGTAGTGGCTGAAAAATATATTGAAAGTTTAATAATTTATTTCAATAATTATGAATCATATGCATGTAGCTGGGTTTTTCTAGTAAAAATAATTTGCTTGCCACAAATACTATTGATGTTATAAAAATTTGCTTTATAGATTGTACTTGATATATTACGTATTGAACTCTGAAATAACTATGGCAAGTGTTCCTATTCCTAAATACTTAGCACTCTACTTAAAAAAGAAAAATAAATAAAATATGTAAATTAATCAAGTGAACCAACTCTTTAAGTATGCTTTACATAACTGAACATTATGATCTTTAACTGTCCTTACTTTAAATAATTATTAAATTAGGACAGTTCAGACAAGTGCAAAGATCAAACAACCAGTAATTTCACAAAATATTACTTACTGGAATATCTCAAACAATTCTAGAACGATATGTAGATTTATCTCCTAGCATTTGGATCCTTATCTTTATGCAGATTGGACAAAGGATAATATTAAGTGAAATAATTTACATCATTTCACATATCTCTGAAAATAAACTTTGTTTTATTTTTGTTATTGTGGATTCTTATAGAGACAATGTATGTGATTTAGAAATTTTCTATCAATTAATAGGCTTTAAAATATAGGTTCATAGAGACCGTGGGCTTGACTTTCTGTGTTAAGTAGAATCTTGTCACTACTTAAAATTAACGTAGATAGTGGTGGTTATGAGATATCACACATATCATTCTTAAGAATAATTACAAGAGGTATTTTTTCCCACTGAAGGAAGATTCAGTGAATCTGAAGGGAACTCAAGAAACAAACCTTGATCTGGTGCAATCAAGATACTCTGAGCTAAATGAGTCGATAACCCTTCTGTGCACATGAGCACGTGCATACGTGCTGGTGATTGAAACAGGGCCTCACACATGGTAAACACATGCTTCACCACCAGCTGCGTTCCTAGTCCCAGAAAACATCACCTTTTCAAACATCACTTCTGCAGCCTGGAATTTTTTGCACTAAGTCAAAGGATTAAAAAACATTAGATCCAAACATTCCAAAGGGATTTTAGCTGCCTGTTAGTCAGGCTAGAACTTTACCATTGTGGAGTCCCACATGTCTGGACTGACCCAGTGCTGGCATATGCCGGACCCCAGGTAAAAGCAGCTTGTAAATGAGAATCAAAATGAGTATATGTATAGCTTCTTGGTTTTAATACAACTAAATGGAAAGTTGTTACAGTTTAGAGAGAAACTAAATGACTCATTAAAACATTTTCCCATTCAAATTTAAGAAAATACTTAGCAACAACCCCAAGTAATCAAATTCCTTCATAGCGTGTAAAAAAAAAAGGAAATATTAGAAGTTTCTGTAAAGTTAAAATGAACAGAACTGGAGTTGATGAGAAAGAAATGCGGAAGAGGGAGGTGTTACGGTGTTGAAAACTCCCAGGTTCATGTTCTGGCCTGAGCAATTTGACGTGAGGCAGGAAATGCTGCAGGTACAAGGAATATTGTTGTCCAAGAAAAATAAGCAAATTCTTTTTCCTGTGCTTCTATTCATATTCTTTAGCATTCTTTTATTAGATAAATTCAAAGAAGGAGACAAAAATTATTTCTTTCTCTTTTTTTAACCAAAGTTCACTTTTTCAGGGGATACAGTAGATTTGGTCTTTAGCTATAAACTATAGATATAACCTCACTTTAAATTACTTTAATTGAAAAGGCTAGTTATGTAATTTTTTTTCTAGCCAAAGAAGATTTGTGGATTGAAACCAAACAGAGTAATTGTAATCTGGAAACAACTTCAAACTGTGTTAACATCAAATTTTTTCTGATTACAACTATAAATCTATTGATATTTGGAGAAGATAACTGCTTATAATTATTATAATATAAATAATCATGTAAGACAAGAAAATTCTATAAATAAATACAAAATTATCACACTGAAAGCTATCATTGTCAGATCAGTTAATTTAAGAAATCAAGAATTATGGACTGAGTGTTAAACATTGGACCATCCAGATTTTTTAGGTCAAAACAAGTTGTAAACAAGTTATACAATATTTCCATTAACTGGTTATATATATTGTGATATATTAATATGCAGTATAATACTTTAGCTTTAAAAAGTAATTTATAGATAAATACATGATAATGAGAAAATTCCTCCAAGTCCTACTATTAAGTAGTAAATTACCTGGACTAGAATTATTTAGAGTCCATGGTGCACAAATGACCTTTACATAGCTTTATAAAAATTTTTCTGCAATAATGTACAAAGAACAGTTTATTTGGACTCTGTAGGAGGAAAGGGACTTTGATTCTTCTAATTCTACCACATTTATGTATTAATTTTAATTGTGCAAGCTTAACAGTTTCTATCTGAAATTTTAAAGACTTTTTAAACCCTTACATCTTTTCAGTGTCTAATATTGAGAATGTCATGAATGTAGGGAGACGTCAGACTGCTGCAGAGTTTTTAAGGAGGGGTAGTGATCTGGGGCTGTAAGAGATGAGACAGCTCAGTGTATGAAATTAGATAGCTCTGATTTGATTTCTTGGTCTTTTGTTCAGATAAGCCAACAAATCCAAATGAAATAGCTTATACAAAGTTCTTAGCATTGAGTCTTATGTACAGTAGCCACATAAATGCTATTTCTATTACAGTGTCAGGCCTAAAGGACAGAATGGTTGAGTTTAAGAAATTTTGTAAGGTTAAAATGAGCATAACTGGGTTTGATTAGGGGGACATAAAGAAGAGGGAGGTGCAAAGTATT
The DNA here is from genome assembly GCA_004027455.1 of Hydrochoerus hydrochaeris. NCBI lineage: Eukaryota > Metazoa > Chordata > Mammalia > Rodentia > Hydrochaeridae > Hydrochoerus > Hydrochoerus hydrochaeris. Next base: position 151,440 of record PVLA01001312.1, on the reverse strand, counting down.
GAAGGCTCCATGGTTAGTTTTCTGGCCTGAGCAATTTGAGCAAGCAGGGGACAGGAAACCATCCAGGAAGAGTAAGTTTGAAGGGGAAGACTGAATCTGCTTTGGACTCTGTTTCATGTGCTCATAAAAGAGTTAAAAATTGATGTCTTGTAGACAGATCAAGGAGAGTTATGAGATGGAAATATTAAGTTTGAAATCCTCAGTAACTAGATATTTAAGTTTTCAGAGCACAAGTGTGGCTGGACCGGGAGTACAGCCTGAGAAGCAAAGCCTTCTGGGAAACTCCCACTGGAAAGGCACGTGAGAGACACAGCTGCAGCACAGGGGACTGAGAAGCAGTTATTCAGAGGAGCGGGAGGAAAATCATCAGAAACGAGAGAGAGAGGCAAGACGGTGCAGTGAGAAGGAAAGGGATTTGACAGGACCTCCTGTCTATTCTCAACTCAGTCTTCACCGGCAAGAGTGCTGGCGGAATCCCAATTGCTGCTCAGATTTTCTGTTCAAAACAAAATTCTTCGTTTTATTTTCTCAAACTATAGCACACTCCCAATTCTTTAAAATAAAAAACTCAATATTACCACCCTAGCTAACGAGGCCAGAGTCACCCATGGCACTTACTCTTGTCCCATACGCAAATAGGGCATTGCCTTGGTTCTTCTGTACTTCCAATACCATAGCACGGTTCCTTCTGAATTTTTCACCAGGGTGAGAGTGACCTGTTTCTTTCCCTCATAGTCCTCCTTTTTCAGATCTACCCATTCTCAACAGAAGATTTATTTCTGTTGCCTGAATGTTTACAGAGAATTCCTCTTGACCACATTTTCCACTCCCAGACACACTCTGGCATTCAGCGCCTCCCATAATCCAATTTAAGCTACCTGTTCAGATTGGTGTCATCACTTACAAGTCAAGTGTTTCTGCTAAGCTCAGCCTGAAGAATTTTTAACTCTGAAATCCCTATATCTTTGTAGTTTCCCTCGCCTAGAACATACTTCTTTCAGCTTTCCAAGTCCTGAAGAATCATCTTAAATGCTTAAATTATCAAAGGGATTACTCAATAAATGTAACTTCATAACTTGGAAAAATGGACTGTATTATTTTTCTCAATTATATATGTATTATTTTACATTGCTGCTGTTTTCTTAAGAATAACTGGACTTTACAAATTTTAGCAAATTAAAAAAATATAGTACTACATTAAAAAACACTTATTGAAATTTAGCAATTATTTTGTTGCTTTACAATATTAGCAAAAATATTAAATAGTAAAGATACTGAATTGGAACTCTATGTAATGTTTCTGAATATTATAAAAAGTTTTTGCTATTTTATCATACAATATGATTTTTTTTGGATTTGAGATATTTTTACCATATTTAGTTAGACTTTGCTTCTATGATTTTAGTAGTGACAGTTCTGGAATTTTAGCAATTGTATTTTCAGCATTTATTGGTTACATAAGTTATATTTGTTGATATAATTCATTACTTTTTAGAAATATGAAAATTGAATCTTTTTTGGGAAAAGAATATTTAATGATTAAATGACAGGGTTTTTAAAATCAGGTAAACAAAAAAATATGTTAGCAATAACATATTTCTGTTTTCTTCTATGGCATGGTCTATGGATTTTTCTGGTTCTAGTTCTATGACAACTAACATATTTCCTACATTTTAATGACAAAAAATCAGAAACTAACATAGTTTTCAGGAAAACTAATCAATATAATTTTATATAGCCACATGATTGCCTTTCTGTTTTTCTGTATGGATATGGTAGCTAAAATATTTGCCAATATACTTTTAAAAGTAAATCTACATTTATGTGAATATTATATATTTAAGAAAAGAAAAGAAAAAGCTTCTTAAGGTTGAATTTTAAGGTAGAAGCAAACTTAATTGGTTTTGCTTTCAATTCATTTGGAGGAAGGATCCATCATCCAGTTAGATTGGTATTATTGAAACCACAGGGGAAATGTAAAAAGAATCAATGGAATTTAATTTACCTATGGATTTTCTTTTTGAATCAACAGTGTGTACATAGCTTATTTCCTCTTGGAACAAGTTAAAGATATCTGTGTGGCACTATCATATTTTCAGTTTGGGTTTATTAAAGCAAAACAAAATTTGTAAAAACATACATTTCTTTTACTTGGCATAAAAGGCTATGACCCATTTTGATGGAGGATTGTTAGTCCATGCTTTGGGAATATTTTATTTGAAAAACAAATTTAATTGCTAACATTCCAAAAAGATCTGAGAGGAAGATATATTACTGAAATGACTACAAAAATAGAAATGTTTTTATTTCTATACTCTTTTTTACTGTAAGAGTGAGTGTTTTGTGGGCGAAATCCTGGCAGAATCATGAATCTAAAATGTTATTAATTGCTTGTAATTGTCTTCCTTTCTTCCACTTTTGTACTGATCAATGTACCGTTTGGCATAAAAAGTATTTTGGTTATTCTGACAATCATTCCAAAACATACTCGGTTCTCCATAAATCATGAGTAAGCTGATTTTGCCACATGCATTTCCTTCGTTTATTGTAATTATATGCAAACATTTCCATTAAAGAAATCAGATGAGTTAAAACTTGAAAACCAAAAAAAATTAATTTCTCTCTCTCTCTCTCTCTCTCTCTCTCTCTCTCTCTCTCTCTCTCTCTGACACACACACACACAGAGAAAACACCTTGAAATGTCTGACCTCTAAGAACGGTTTCAAGTCCAAGGATCTATGTGTTAAATGAAGACGAACTATTTTATAGAAAGATGCTGAAACACTGGCCAAAATAAGTATCAAATCTTAAAAAAACAAATCTAATTTTTGTTCTCTAGCATTGCTCATATTCCCTTTGTTAAAGAGTTAAAAGACAGAATGCCAAACGTATGCATCAATGAGTGGGAATGCCGTGCTAATAATTTCCAGTGGAAATCACTGTTTAGTTCCCTTTTGAGACGCACTGTCTCCCCTGTGAATGACCTTTCACTCTTACTGAGCTATGTTGCAATAATACTATTATTAACAAAAGTAAATGACAGGAGGGGAGGCAGTGCTGCTCACCTAGCTACTGATGGATCCTGGTACTCATTACAGACGATAGTGAATACTATGAGATTGCTTGGTACATTAGTTGAGGGGAAAAAAACTTGAGCCCCACCAGTGACAGTGTTCCTTTAATTTAGGAATTCCTACTTCTTTTTGAGGCCAGCTGGAAATGAATAAAGCATTACAGAAACTTCCTTAGCTGTTGGGGAATATGTATTCTCTCCAAAATATATATCTTTGGCATGGTCTAGAACTAAGGGGTCTTGGGTAATCTCTGTGCTGCTCAGGGATGGGAATTATTATTTTTAACTACTAAATATATTGCGGTGTGTTTTTTTCCTTCTTAGGGAATTAAGAAAATAGGCCCATGTTAGCTTAGATAAGGTTTTATAATCTAGTAAAGTTTTAAATACATACCTTACAGTGATATTTTTACTACTAGGTTTTCTGCCTCTTTTGTAAAGACTTCAAGAGTTTTACAATTTCTTTAGGATTATATTTAACATGCACAGATTAATAGTTTCCTATGCTCTCAAACTGGTTGATTACATAACCTAAATCAACAAATTTACACCATAATTTCACATATGGTATAAAATTTAATCTAATTAATCTAAAATATTTAAGCTGACGAGTATTTTACTAGCTCAAAATTGGTGTTTATGTGACTTTTCTAAAGTCCAGAATTGAAAGGTAGAGTCTAACATTTAAGCAATAGTTTTGAAGTTTTTCATTTTACCATAGAATCTCAATACCTCAGATATGAAATTTCTGTTTTAGACGTTTAGAAAATTACACACTTTCTCAGATTATAATTTAATAGACAAATATATTTTCTATAATCATGGTTCTTAGGTAAGACTAGTTATTCAATAGATATGACATTAAGATGATAGGAATAAAATCTCCAATAGCTAGTTCAAGAAAAAACTTATTCAAACATTAAAATGTTTATTGCTTTTTCTTACTGATCTATTTCAGGCCAAGAATCAGTCAGAGTCCCTACTATGCACTTTAATTTTAGGAAAAGATTATATTTTATATAATTCTTCCTTTCACATTAACTTTGAGAAACTTTAATAAATCTTTATTTTTACACCATAATAATTGTAAGGCTCAGTGTCACAATTCAAGCATAGTGTTCTATGCAAGTTAAATACACAAATATAGTCTGATTGTTGGCTTCTTACTAGACAGCAAGAGTGTAAAGCATTAGCATGCAAAACTGTAGATCTAGTGGATCTCAAAATCCAGACAGGGCAAATACAAACAAAAGAATCAGAGATCTTTCCAAGAAAGCACTATTTCCCCTCTAAATAGGAGAGGTATTTTCAAATATCCCATTTTTCAAAAGGTTCCCAAATAAAATTGCATTCTCTAGAAGTACATAAGCAGTGTTGTTTGGTTAATGTGACAGAGACATAATAATGATTGGATTATATAAGGATCCAGTATAGAAATTTGTACATGATTCATGCATTTTCCATGAAAGAAAGTTATAGAAGTAGATTCAAACTGTACTATGTACATAGCTTGGAGAGTCTACTGAAATCATGGGAAGTTATTGTCTTACCTAATTGGGGTACTGTGTAAATTTGTACATGATTGTTTATTGATGTTTGTATAGCCCTTTTTCTTTTTTTTATTTTAAAAGAAAAAAAAGAAAATGAAAAAAAGAATAAAAATTATGGTACAGAATTTCAAAACAAAATAGGAGATTAACGATGGTTAATATATTCAATATTGTTATCTTCAAAGTAGTTGTTCATATTGCAAGATACAGGCATGAAACATGATCAAACAATGAAAGCATAGACCATTCTTTTTGATGAATTAGGAATATATATATATATATATATATATATATATATATATATACACAGACAGACAGATAGACACACACACACACACATAAACACACAAGATAGTACTTTTTCCCTGAGTTAAACCTATTTGCATCCTTTGATGCATTTGAGAGTTTGTTTGCTATCATTCACTGGTTCTTACTGGACACCTACTAAGCATAGTGACATTCAGAGAAAATATGGGAAAAATTCATGTAGATTATTTTTAAAATATGTGGATTCTTATGAAACATACAAATATATTTGAAAAGAGTATTTTCCTATAAAATAATGAAAATATAGAACAGAACACATTCATAACTTTATGTACTACTTAATTCATCAAACATTTATGCTATCTACTTCTGTCATAATTTAGGACTAGTCATTGCCAATTTGTAAAATGCGTCTAACTAGACTTGAATAAAATTCACTTCTTCACTTTACAGTTATTCAGTAGTATATGGTCAGTGCTTCAGAACATGCTGAAACTATGATACCAATGACTCTCAATGTAAATGGCCTTCCTTGAACTCCTCAAAATTGTTTACGTATTTTTAAGCTATCAAACTAAGTTCTTAATAATACAGTATTTTTTAGTAATGCCATAAATAATGTTATATAAATTCTTACTGCAGTGTGATTTTTCACAGTATTTCACCATTCATTTACCTTTTTAAATGGAAGAAAGAGTAACACAAATTGCTTTAACGAAGAGATGGACATCATGGCTATTCAGTTTATTTCACTCCTTTGTTCTTATGATAAAATCACAGTAAAGAATTTGCTGAAAATTTTTTAATGTATTTTCATTTTCTATAAATTTTGGATTCACCTCACTTGCATAAATTTCCTAAATCATTCTGGCATTGTAGCCTGTGGGGTAAACACTTTCCTGTTGGTGTTTTCACCTACTTCAGTAAAAATAACTTCCCAAATGTTTACATGGATATTTATTGCTAGACCATTTTTGATCATTTTCAGAAAAACCTGTTAAGTAAAAATCTACTCCATATTTCTACAAACATTGATATCATTGATTCCTCCTCAAATATATCCCTATTGGTTTATTGTCACAAAATCTTTTTAGGTAAAATCGAATCATTCAGTTTTTATTAGTATCAGAATGACTGACGGGAAGTAAACATTTAAATAATGAACATTGTTATTAAGTTTAATAACGTATACTTTCCTTTAAAAGAAGGTAAATTTTTCTTGTGACCAAGTTGATTGATTTGCCATTTGTATTTGTGATTCTCATTTTCCAAACTATTTTTCTAATCATTTTTATTTATGTAAATTACTGAACAAATTTCTCTCGCTATGTTTACTGTTTGACATGCAAGACCTACTGTAGTTACACTGTAATACTGTCTTAGAAATTATCACTAATATCCTAAGACAAGAAGATATTTTAGTCTCTATTAGAGAAATCTATGCTGAAATTATCTAATTATATTATTCACATAAGATTAAGTACAGGAAAGTTCATAATTTTCTTAGATTGAAATGAACATCACTAAATGAAACATTTTATTTTCCAAAACTTTAGGATTTATTTTTCAATTGCTCAGAGCGATTACTGAGATCATTTTTTTGTGTGCACATTGGTATTGCTGTCAAAAAATCTGTTTTACCCAAAAATCATTCTGAGCAATTTTCTGAACTGTTTAAATCTCTTCTAAAGATTACTGCTCCTTTTAACCCTAACAAATCTGGGATATCATAATTGTGCTGCCTTCAAGAATGAAAGAGTCTTCTTTGATGGAATTGATTTATGAGGTATTTCACTTCAAAGGTCCATCAGAGCAATACTAAACTACCTAGGAAACAATTTTTTTTCAGACAATTCAAGGCTGTTTTTTTAAAATACACTAGTCAATAAGTTATCCTTGTAAAAGAAATACCAGTGGCTTATTATCTGATACACCCTGTGTTTCTTTACTAGGCGGTGGTAAATTGATGTTGACGTTTCATCATTTTGGCTTTTAGTAGGAGCCTACAGTTTTACTTTGTTTCAAATATATTTTAAATTTACCCAAAACATGTGAAGATGAGACTTAAAATTTATTAGAAAGGGCCAGGGAAATAGCTCAGTAGCCCAGTGCCTGTCTAGCAAGTGCAAAGTCCTGAGTTCAATTCCCAGTACCCAATAAATAAATAAATATAATAAAATAAAATAGACGGATAAAGGAGATGGAAGTAAAAAGAAGACAGATATTGAAAATATCCAAGCTCTAAACAAACACTGATTTCACATTCTCTCCATGCTTTCAAAATGCTTATGACATAATTTGAATTGTAGCCCACAGTGTGTGGATAACACATATACAATTTACACAGTAGAAAGAACTTAACCCACACGAGTATAAGTGGAAAGTATTTAGTGTGTATAGTGGAGTGAACATAATATGTGGAATCAAAACAACTGTATATAAGGTTTTCCCCTCCTTATTACGGGACATGTCTTGGTCACCTTCATGAATCCTTCCCTGGTCATATCACTGGAGTTGCAGAACCTCTTGATCCAAACTTTGTCATTCTCTTTATCCATTTTGGTTTTCTCAATTAGGAAGAAAACTTTCAGAAGTCATACTGCCTGTTCCTTTTGATCACAAATCAAGAAACACTTGCTTTTTAGTACAATTGATTATTTACATATTAAATGATTGGATGAAATTTTCCAGCCCCGTGGCAGTTAGTAACCTGCTTCTAAATCTATTATATGTCATTGTATTTGTTCACAAATTTTGACTGAGTAAGATTGGAGATTCAGAGTGATAGTATAAACTAACTCTACTGTCTTTTCTTTTTGAAGGATTTTATAGAAATTATGTCACATCACTGTCAGGTGGCACAGTAAGATTAGCCTTCACTCTTACTTCTAAACTGTACTATAATATAGCATAGTGAATTATGTTTTACTTCAACAGAAATTAAACCAAAATCTGTGGCTATGATGCGTGGCAATGCCTTGCTTAACCCAAAGGAAAAATAAGTCCCATGTATATTACTTGCTAGACATAGTATTAAAAGCCAAGTGTACTAATTTTGGGGCCAAAATTATTTTGACTTTTTAGAAAAAACATGTTTGTTTTAAATCACAGTGATGTCATTTGATAAAACAATGAATTATATATACCCAGTTATCAACCCAGGAAATTTATGATCATTCTTGAGTTTGTCTTTGTAATAAAATAAGAATTCATTTAGCAGCTATCTTGCAATTTTCATGGTTCCATTTCAAATATCAGTTTACTTTTCACATTCTTATAATAGAAGTTGTACAGAATTACATTTTATGAAAAAAATAATTAGTATCTGGTCTTGATCTTGATCCCTCAAATGAGTGTATGGTGGAGATTTAAATAAAATGAGACAATTGGTATGATTTTAGGGCTCTAGGAGGGTTAAAGCTTGAGGGCTAAGATAAAGACTTTTTTGGACCACCCATTTTTAGTGGATTTAACAACTAGGGGTGGGGAAATTGAGGAAAGCGTAGGTAATGAGCAGGACCTTGGGAGTTATTTTAAGGATGTCTCTAAGTAATGAATTATGTTAATTTAGTAGAACTGTCTCATCATGAAGACATGGTACAGTGAGACTATAGGAGTACTTTTTGAGGCTGTAGTCTCTATCTATTTAATTGATGTTTGAGCCAAGTGTTTGTAGCTGTGGCTTTATTTTGCATTTCAGGTATTTTTGGTCTCACAGGCCACTATAGGCCTCAGCCAGGACCAGTGATTTATAGAGGTTTACTGATTATGAATCAGCTCCCATCTCCAGGCAAGGGGCCGAGGCCTAGGACAGACTCACAGATAAACATAGAAAGCCAATTATTTAATTTAATTAGTACTACTGATAAGATCTTGACTTTTATTATTGAAATATTGTAAAAATTACACACTAAAGCTATTATAAAATTTAACTTAATAATGAGACTTGTCCTATCAGTGTCAAAAACAGTAATGATATTGTTGTAGTAAAACCAATTACTAAACTTCCATTATTTCTTCAATAATACAGTTATTTTCAGATTATGCCCAAATAAATTATGAAACTTAGCTACACAAGGACTATAACAACATGTTTTCTTTTCAGTTTTCAATTTTTCATGAAAAGGAGTATTCAGCCATTATCTGTTAATATTATACAATTCTTGATTATTATATGTCTATTGTTACTTCATTCTTGATACTCTGAAAACAATGATATATTACTTTTGCTTGCACATCCTTTGATTTGACTATAGGGAATTAAATTAAATAATCAAGACCAGGCTATGACTGATTGCTGGGTTTCTTTGAAATATTGAGAACATTCTTTATCTTAGCAGATTACATTCATCTTTTTTTTTTTTAACAGTGTTTCATTATGTAGTCCAGGCTGGCCTTGAACTCAGAACAGTCCTCTTGCCTCAGCCTTCCAAGTGCTGAGATTATAGACATGCACCACAACGCCTGGCAGATTCATCTATTCAAAGCTTTTATTTTAGTTTAGTTTATTTCACATTTCTTGAAAAAAAAAGTTCTAAGAAGCATGATGTTTTTGTTTAGATAACTATGCTCATTTTGTAAAGTGCTACTAACATGGAAGTTTCTAAGACTGGATGAAATGGTCAGTTTTCCTCATAGAAAGTTAATCACTCAACAGATACAAAAAGAATATTATGCAGAAATATTTAAAAATTAAAACTTTGACGATCACTTAGCCAGGCATGATGGCTCATGCCCATAATCCCAGCGATTTAGAGGCTGAGGGGGAGACCAAGTGAGACCGACCAGTGGTTGAGAATAGCTTGGACAACATACCAAAAACTCCCTCAAAAACACCAAAACAAAACAAAGCAGATCAGTAGTCTGTTGACTAATGTTAATGTTAATGGTATGTGAATAAAATTCCATTATTTTACAGTGAGTTTTTTTTTTTAGTGAGTGTGACAGGTAAACAGGTTTAGTCCTAGTTACCATCTAACTGAGCAGAAAACTAGATGCATCAAAACATAATATTTAAACATAAGCTATACAAATTAGTTATTAAAAGCAGTGCATATACTTTGATCAGTAATTTCCAAATCCAGGCTGTATTGCATAATCAACTGTTTGTTTGCTTGTTTTTAATTCAGACTACTAGATTCCATGTGTGATCATTGACTTATAAATTCTATGCATGTATGCATATATATATGTGTGTGTGTGTGTGTGTGTGTATTTTTTTTAAATCTCTCCTGAGTTGTACTCTCAATGTGTGAATAAACAATAAATATTGCATAAACGTGCATAGGTAGTTGGGATGATGCAGATGCTTTCATAAAGGAGAGGAAATTGAGACTGTGCTTTTAAAAAAGGCAAGGCATTTTGCAAAGAATAATATGAGCACAACTGTAGAACTGGGAAAAGAAATTGCATTGGCATGATTAGTCTGTAATAAAACATATGGTTTTTAATAAGATAGTAAACCTGGGTGTGTGGTAGTGCATGCCTGTAATCCCAGGACTTGAGAGGCATGAAGATCACTGAAAGCCTAGACTACGCAGAGACTTAAAACAACAAATAATAATGAGGACAATAATAGTAATGAAGTAGATAAATGATAGTCCAGTGATACTGGTGTACTAAGTTTCATCTCATAAGTCCTGGTGAACTGAATAACCAATGATTTTTGTATGAGGAGAGAGTCTCTATGTAAACAAATTTTCACTGTTACATGCCAAATTAATACAGGGTGCATGAGAAGACAGGGAATTAAAGACAATTTAAGTAATATAGATTTGATTTGTATAAATCTTTAGGGAAACGAAGATAAGAAGAGATAAGCCTGTTAGTTATGCTGAAAGAGCAAATGTGCCATAGAGAATGTAATCTTTACAAGTATTTATAAAGCACAGAGACAATATAAACACAAGAAATCTCATAGTCTGTATATTTAAAAGACTGTCATTGGAAAGAATTTAGCAGTTTTCACTTAGATAATCATGTACTAAGAATTTACTTGAATAGTTCTAAAAGAACTAATGAGCATCTTTAACAAAATATGGCTAAACCTTTATCAGATAGAAAATAACATGATACTATAAAATAATTTTATTTTCTTAATCAGATTAGCATCATTTTGTGTCACAAATTAAATCTAATGTTACACATGGGATCAAGAATGTTCTGTGTAAAAGACTATTATATAACAAATATGCTTCTTGCCAAAACAAATATCCTTGAATTGAATATAAACTATACTCAACTGAAGAACAAGGAATCCACTACAAGTGCATTTTATTAGAGAAACCCAGGTTTTGAATATTTTTATCAGCATAACATGGATGTCACGTAACCTTCCAAGAATGAGGAATTATCTTAACAATATATCAAGTTGATAAATGTGCATGGTGGCTACCTATTTTAAGCCCAGAACGATTAAAAGGACTGACTAGATATGAGAGACATAAACAGAGGTTAAGCTCCACAGTTTGAATATATGTCTAACACAAAGAATAGTAAATCAATTGTTTGTTACAAACCAGATATGATGTCCTGGAGAACTGTCTGACAAAAAGCAGGGTGGTATCGTTCATTCCTTCAATCCACATGCTTGACTTTCATTTTCCTTCCTGAGTCTGTAGTGTGCTTCAGCCCCTACCCCACAAGTTCTGGTCTAGGGCAGCTGGAGGTTCTCAAAGGAATTGTTGATGCCCAAGCTAAGAGCATCATGTTAATCTTTCTGATTGTTTTACATCAACTCCGGATGCTGTTGCTCATGTTTAAGAAATATACAGAGAAGATGGCTCACAGCCTAGGGAAGGAAAACAGCAGAAGAAATCTTAACAAACCTTCTTTCTCTCTTAGTGCTCAATTACCTGTGGCAAAGGAATGCAATCCCGCGTTATCCAGTGCATGCATAAGATCACAGGAAGACATGGAAATGAATGTTTTTCATCAGAAAAACCTGCAGCGTACAGGCCATGTCACCTTCAGCCTTGCAATGAGAAGATTAATGTAAATACAATAACATCACCCAGACTGGGTAAGCCGACCAAAACGCAGGTAGTGTTAGAAAGAGAAATGCCTGCAACTTTTCCTATTTCGTATACTACTTTAAAACCAGAGAGTTATGCTAGTTACCTAGCTCTAATCTGGATCTATTGTAAAAAGTCCTAAACTATTTGATTCCTGAAGATGTTCACTCAGAGCCAGGTCGAAGAAATATTAACCTTGGGCACATGACACTAGAGGTCATAAAGGGTTAGACAATGCAACCAAATTTTAGTTTCAGAGCAGTCCCATGACAGAATGGAAACAGAGGTTGTAGCATAAGTCTTATATCTCCATGGTTAATAGACTTCCATGTGGTCCTGGAATCAAATTATGTTTTGGAGAGACATAAAATTTTAAAAAGGGCTTTCATAAAGAATGGGTGTGTAAATCCATACCACTGAACAAAAAGTATTTTGATGATCATCTTGAAAGACAGAATAATACATTTTAAGATGCTAGTGATATTTTGATATTTATGTAGTTTTATGCCATAGAATGCTTTCATATTTATGCTCAATTCATGTTATTTGATCTGAACTATCACCAAGTATTATTTTATATAGATGTAGCCAGTACATATATAATAAATACTAATGAATGAATGAGGCTTTATTTCTGTGACAATTAGTGGCTTTTAACAGCACTTCTACCTGCTGCCAGTGGGCTAATTTATGCTTCACATCTTTAACTTCAAGTTTTGTATATAACTTACAGGAGATCAATTTTAATCATACAGAATAATCTTACCAAAAAACATGATTTATCATATGTACTTTTTGAAGCATAAGATTCAGTGAAGTGGAAAAGTTTGATTCTTCATGGAAATATAAAAACATTCTTTTTCAAGTCAAATAATTAACATTTCTAGGAAATAATCATTGCATATAGAATAAGTGTAATTAAAACAAAATTTAGCAGTCCTAAAGCAGATGCCCCCAAACCATGTATTCAGTAACCGCATAATCTCTTTTCTCTAGTAATTACTGTAAGTCCTTTAGCTATCATTTGACAGAAAATAATGGATTGAGAGAAGAATTTAGAATTTCATCCATGGATGTAGCTCAGTGGCACAGCACATCCCTGGCAAGCACAAGGTCCTGAGTTCAATTCCAATAAATAAATAAATATAGAATGTCATTAAAATTGCATTTTCAGTCTTTCTTATTTCTTTAAGGTATACCCAAATCACGGAAGTAAAATGGTTGAAAAGTCTCAGATTTTTAAAAGTGAAATAATGAGCTGAATAGTGACAAAAGAGAGAAATGCAGCAGGACTGACCCAATATACATGATAGAATACACTGTTTCTAGGGTCAAATCTAGGATCAAATCTGCAAGATAAATCTCTATATCAGAGTGTCATTCTGAACACTTTATTGCTGTACATTTCAATCATTTGTGATGAACAAGTTTGATTTTTACACACTTGCTGTGCAAGAACCCATGAATGTGAAATAAGCATGAGCATATTTTTTCATTTTTCCATTTCTTTGTAATTTCACTCATAGCAACAGTGATCAATTTGCATTTCCATGAAGGTGGTTAAATCGAATATATTTTTTTCTTTTTTAATATTCTCTAACAAAATACAAAAGAAGATTAACTGAAAGGTATAAAATTGAAGCTTAGCAGTATTATACATTGAATCTGGGCTAACTTTAGTAATCTTTAAAAAGTTTGTGAGTATCTTACTTACACTTTCCTTTCACTGAGACATAATACCTGACATCCACAAATTAAAGGAGGAAAGCTTTGTTTTAGCTCTCAGTTTGTCCAGTTCATATTTGGGTGGCTCCAAAGCAGGATAGCTTAGCAGAGAGGTAGAGCAGAGGAGGGAAGAGAAGAATCTGTTCATGTAGTGGAAGCTGGGAAGTAGAAAGAATAAAGGAAGCTGAGGAGAAAAATAAACCTTTCTAGGCCATGCACCTAGCAACTTGCCTTTTCCTACCAGACCCCACTTCCTAACAGCCAGCCAGCTGCATGTTGCGTAATCCAATCACCTTCCAAAAGTATCAACTTTGACCATAAGAAGTTCTTGGGGGACATGTATATATAAACCATGACATTCTGTTCATGGCCCTCAAAAAACTCACAAAAATCATTTTATGCAAAATGCACTTATTCCATCATCTCTATAAGTTGCCAGAATCCTAACAGTTTTAATATTGTTGAAAAGTTCAGGCCAAGATCTCCTCTGAGAGTTATGAGAAACTCTTACCTGTGCTCCTCTGTAAAAATCAAAAGAAAGTTAAGCACTGCCAGCGTAATGGCACAGGGTAGATATTTATATTCAAAACAAGGAAGAGGGGACAATGGGAGGATACCAATCAATGAAATTAAAGGAAGACCAAGCTGTAGTTCCATGTCCAGCACCTAGGACAAGTTGTGGTGAAATGTGAACTCCAAACAGCCTAGGAGGCTGTGGCCCTGCAATATTGCTGATGGTTGCAGATCTCATAACTTTTCCTTTGGATTGGCTTTACTCATTCCTTGTGGCTTTCCTCCAGTGTTCTATGTTCCTGGTTTCTTCATTTTTCTGAAATCCCCACTGTAGTTTCAACTTTACTCATAATTTCTCTCACAGTTTCACTACACTCATTTCACTTCACTTCACTCACAACTTCACTCAGACACTGTCCTTGCAGGGGCATACTACCTGGCCTCCCAAGCCTTCTTCTGAAATCTGGATAGAAGCCTTCCTGACCCCACAACTTTTGCATTCTGCATGCCTATGAAACCAGTGCCATGTAGATGATACCAAAGTCTTTCACCAACTGCAGCAGTAGCCAGGCCCCATTGAATCATGGCCTTGCTGGCCTCTGAGTGCCTAGATGTCTGAAGTCTATAGATTGGGTACTGTAACATCAGTACCATGAGTTGCCATTTTCTTTCTCCAACAAGATACACTTTTCTTTATGCCAAGTCTTTTACTTTGCAACTTTGTGTCTACAGAAAGGTAGGCTAGAAAGGAGACTACTGATTACTGAGATGCCTTCAAGTCATACTTTCTATTGTCCTATGATAAAGTACTTCTTAATGTTAATCATTTTAGCAACCAAGCTCTCCTCTACTTCATCCTTTCTGAAGGTTGCTGTGTGCCAAAACTGAAAACTTTTGACATGGGCATTTTTTTTCTGTTTCTCATAGTATATTACACTAAAACCAACAAGGAATAACCATGTTACAGCTTGAACATTGGACTGCCTTTTAATTTTTCTTCAAGATTAGTCTGCTGTCCTCAATCTCAGTCTCCCACAAAGTTTCAATACATGAAGAAAAATGTAGACACATTTTCTATCAAAGCATAACACGCATTTCCTGGAATCCAACTGCCAATGTAGTCCTTGTTTCTAATGAAACTTCATAAAGTTAGTTTATCAGCATTTTGGTCTTTTGAGTTCTGACCAGAATCTCCTTTAAGTTTGGCTTAAGACATTCTAAAGTTTTGCTAGTTGGCATCTCTAAACCTTTCCAAATATCCCCCACAAACCAGTTCCAAAGATTTCTGAACCATTTGGTCAGATAACAGTCACAGCAATGACCCAATTCTCTGCTACCAAAAACCTGTCTTGATTACTTTCTTCACCACTTGTACAAAATACCTGATACCCACAATTTAAAGTAGGAGAGGTTTATTTTGGTACAGATTACAGAGTTTTCAGTCCATAGTTAGTTGGCTCCAAGGTAGGATGGCTTGGCAAAAGGATGTAGCAGAGGGGAAACTGTTTATCTCTTGGCATTGGGAAAGCAGTGAGTCAACAGAGGAGCAGAGAAGAGAAATACAACCTTCTAGATTATGCCCCAAGTGTCCCACCTTTCCAACCAGGACCCATTTCCCAAAAGCAAGTCAACTAAAATGCCCCTATAATCCAATTACCTTCCAAAGGTCCCACTATATGCATATGCAGTTTAGGAGAACATTTAGATACACACAATAACAATTTACTGTACTTCTTGGTTACCGTGTATGTATACGGTTTTTTTGTTCTTATATAAATGAGTCAAAATAAGTGCACAAAATAACAACATTTGAATCACTAAAATCTGTTTCTGCTAATGATAGCTCTGATATCGTAGGTGTTTAAATCTGTGTGCTCTATTTCACAGCTGCTCTGACTTTCAAATGCCTGGGCGATCAGTGGCCAGTATACTGTCGAGTGATACGTGAAAAGAATCTGTGTCAGGACATGCGGTGGTATCAGCGCTGCTGTGAGACCTGCAGGGACTTCTATGCTCAAAAGCTACAGCGGAAGAGCTGACCTCTGGCCTGCCGGCTCACAGACCTTTGCAATTACAGTATTTATAAACACACACTAGCGTGATTTTTCAGACCAAATATTATCAGATTACATATAATTTAATCAAATTAATTTATTTTTTGCCTGTCAAACATCCCATGTGGTGTTTTGATTATACAGACATTTTGATCTATACTATAAGGCTTCATAAATAATTTTATATGAATGAATAAGTTGGATCTAGTAACCTAATTACAATAAAAAGGAACAAAAAATGATCATTAGACTTTTTTTTTTTGGTTTAAATTAGGGCTGTCTCTAAGGTGCTACTCTCTCCACCAATACCAATGAGTTATCCAGTATATATACTACCTTAGCATTATAGTTTAGTTATACATGGAGGAATATTATGGGTTTTTGTTATTTTGGTTTTTTGATGTCCTGCTGCAGAATTAGCCCATTTTCTGTAATCTGCAGGAGATGTGTAAACGTAACAAACCTCATAGTGTTGAACAGAGTTTTAGAGAATGTATTATGAATTTGATTAAGATTAAGAGACATCCATGGAAAAATTCTACTGTAATTTTAACCTTGTTTTTATAATGAAAAAGTCAAGCAGAGACTTTGATCATGTTCATGAACATGTACTTGAACACAAGTATTGTAACAATGAAACACTGTAATGATTTACACTGAATCACCATGGCACTGTTGATAGAGTGTAGAGAAACTGTTATAGAAACGGTAACATCCTACGAAAATGTGTATTATTTTAACATGTTGTCATTAGATTTTAGTACTTTAAATATTTTGAACAAAGAAAATGTTGCTCCATCATCCATTTTTTGTATCTTTTTAGCAGATTTATGAAAGTATAGTACATAGATTCAAAAATCATGAAATTTACTAAATTCTTTTAAGCCTTTTTCCTAAGTGTAGGGAAAAACAAAAGGCATATAATATTGTGGTAGCTTCATTGCATTACTTTCCTTTTAAAATTAAAAAGTTTTACAACTCTGTGAAATGTTCAAAAGCCAGCTTAAATTTTTTTTCCTGTGAGAAGATATTGTACATGATTCACATGATTTCTTAGCCCTTTTTTTCAATAAAATATGTGAAACTTCCTTTTGAGAGATGCTTCTTTACAGGTCTCTCACATTTCCACATGGTTGGCAAGAAAAGACACTGTCTGCTTTTGTTCTACATTATCTTCTAAAGAACGTATAGTGAACCACCATGCAAAATAATGTTTCTCTGAAACAAAAGGCAAAGGTGCTTGCTTCATATTAAAAATTTTTCAGGTTTCTCTTTTATAATTCACTGCATGTACAGGTATCACCTGATTGTTTTCATTGTACCCTGTATGAAATAGGCCTCAGACAACCAGTACAAAAAAAAAATACAGATTCTTTGAGCATTGACATTGCTGTAATAAAGTCCTTTGTCTCTAACCCAGGTGTCTTGGGACTTTTACTCTAAAAACATAATAGGTAAACTTAATAGATTGAATGTGTAGCAAAACCTTAACACTTTCACAATGTCTGACACTTTACTCAGTAATGGTTTAATCTTCATTTTAATAATTTTACTATTGGCATAATTTTGTTTTTAAATTGTTCATTAATATATAAATCTTTTAATTGCAGAGATACAAGATTAACCTATATCCCCACATCTTGTAAAAGATGGTGAGTGTATAGGAGTAAAAATGTAAATGAAAACATAAGAGGGGACTTTCCCAGTTCCATTCCTTGACTTTTGAATCTATGAATTTCAGTAGAAATAGCACTGTACGTTGGTCAATGATTCAGGAAATATACATCTCACATTGAAAATGTTACGTCAGACCACCCAGTGGATGCCAGAACTAAGTCTGTTTTTTAACCATCATCACATCATTCTATTACTATCTCTCCAGGCTAATTGAGAGCATGGTGAGAGATTTACATGAGCACCACCCATGGCCACATTTTATTTGCTATTAAATTCTCTGGATGGAAATAACATTATGTGGAATACTAAGAGTAAATGGGCAATTTTGTTAAGTAATGCTTTTGACAAAAGCATTACATGTTGAAAAGGCAAATCCACACTCAGAGTAGCTGTTTCTGTAGGAACAAGCCACTGTCTCTTCTGTGATGGAACTGGCCTAACATAGTCAACCTACAATCAAGGGGAGCTCAAATCGCTTCCCATATAGTACTGCTAAGTTAAAGAAATATTTTCTCTCTTATCATTAGTTTGAGTCCTCAGCTATATTGACCTTGGTGAGTGGAAGTCCATGTTGAGGACACCACGCATAATTTCCATCCCCCACAGCATTGTGTTTGTGCATGAGCCCATTGGTCAGAGATACAGGTGACTGGTGTGAGAGAATGACAGGCACCTATAGGTCTCATCATTTTATCCATCTAATAATTGTTATCCTCTGTCCTGAGGATGTTTTTGGTGAGCAGTTAAATGAAATATAAGTATATAACTTACTCAAGGAGGTCAGTCTACACACTCCTTACCCATAGCTTCCTTGTCCATAATTTTTAAACTGTGGTGCTTACAAGTCCCTGTCCAAACAGCCAACCTATTATCCATAGCCAAAGAATTACTGTATTTCATTATCTCCAACCATGTTTTTTTCTTTCAGACAAAGTGAATAACCAGATGTACATTCTTTCTAACTGAAAGAATTTTCCCTACTACTCTCATTTAAGGCCACCTCTGTGTGGAGCTGTGGAGCTGCAGGTTTCTACTCCTGGTGGTGCGAGCATGTTGTGAAGAATGAGAGCAGCTTGGGCCCAGATGTTTTCTATTACAATCAATTGTTTAAATTTCTGTAAGACCTGAGGTGTGGTTTGAGAAGGAAGAGGAAGTTTAGAAGTGAGAGACAGTTCTTCACGGAACTTATGTTTGCCTTCAAAATGTGCTCACGACAGATCTTGTACCGTTGATGATTAGAGTGATGGTCTGCTCAGGAAATTTGTTATGCATGTTTCTTATATCACACATCACTCAATTTATAATGACCGTGCCCATTTTTTCATGGGAATTTGGTGATCCAAGGTGAAACATTAAGCATTTAGAAAGATTGAGTAGCAAGCAAAGTATTTCTTTGTAGAGAAATGCCAACCTTTGCTTTGATATCCCATATACCTCACTATGACTTACCAGTGTGAGCCTGCCAGAGGCTCCATATTGGATCACTGTGCACCACTGATTTTTCTAAGTGTTACCTTATCTGCTGTTGTGTTTGTGCCATCCAGCCCAAATAGCAGTTGCATCAATTGCAGGCCTGACTGTGATCGCAGACGCTCCTCGTGTTCTGTGCCCCTCACAGAACTAGAAGTGTTGGGAGTATTCCTTCATCAATTTTAGAAAATAGAACATGCAAACAAAGCATAAGTTGAGTTAGCAGTGCAATTGGACTGTGTATATCTTCCTTGGGATGGGCAAGAGTTATGATCTTGTCCTTCCTTCATCTTAGAAGGCATATTTCAATATGTCACAGAATCCTAGAAATTTTACCAGAGTGTGATGTCTCTAAATTTTTAGTAATTTAATTAGTACTCATTGGCACACATGAATCTTATCAGAGAGTCTAGATCATTTTATTGGCTACTGCAACTTATTCATTAGGTCCACTCAGCATGACGTCATCCGTGTGGTAGAGCACTATAATCACCACTGCAGTGCAGCAGAGACCATGGATTTTATGAATTAAAGAACTGATATGATCTTAAGGTCAGATATGAAGGTAATTTCTAGATTAAATTAAACTGCCATTGATAAGTTTTACTAAGGAATGGATTTAAAATTGTTCTGTCACCCACCTCCTACAGATTCTTTTGCTCTGGTAATATATCTAGAAGCTCAGTCCAAGTTGGAGCCACCATTTGATTGTGGTTATCCAAAGTAATTTTTCAAATTTAATTTACTCTTCAGGACAGTAAAAAAAAAAAAAATGAGAATTTACCACACCTGCATCCTTCTGGTCCTTGAAGGATTCAGGAAGACATTCAGAAATTCTTGCAAGAATGCAGTATTGATTCAGCTTCTAACTTCAGGAATCAGAGGCAATTCGAGGGCTTTCCACTGCCATTAAAACCAGAATAGACTCAATTCCACAATCGCGAGGAGACTAGGAGAGAGGGAAGCATTCTGTCAGTGTCAGAGTATGTGTGTGAAATACGCCTTCTAGAACCAGGACAACTTATGTGAGTAGGCGTATTCAGAGACTCTTGGGGTCACTATGAGACAGATTTATGTCACAACTTGGTGAAATTATCTGACTTCAGTAATTTCTTCCCCTGACTATGATGCTACAGTGACAATTTGATGTTATCACAAATTTCTTATCAGTTCGGTGCCCGTAACTGAATAAACACCAAAAAGACTGATTATTTGCTCCTCACTGAAACACAGTTATTTTGAGTGAAAGGTCTTTCCGGAGAAGTACAGAAGGTAGATTGATGGAATGAATTTTGAATGGTATGTACTGATCCTTCCCCAAAGAGAACTGGCCTCACCTTTATTCAGGGACGTCTGGGTCCGTGCAGTAGCTCTCTTACAAACTGACTAAGAGTACACAGTCCTCTGCGTGGTGATTTGCATTCACCAAGCACAGAGATATAATGTTACTACAGATCAAGCAAGGGTTTAGTATACTGCTCCTATATTTCAGTTCTGGGGATTCCTTATTCAATTGGCCAATACTAAAAACATGTGCAGGTCAAACCATTCGGGTCGTAGTCCATTTGCAACAAAATACTTTACACTGTGCAGTTCACAAACAGAAATGTATTACAGTTTTAGAAATCATAAAGTTCAAATCAGGTTATCAAGAGACTTGGCATCTGGTCTATTTTTCAGAGGCAGTGCCTTCTGAATGCGTCTTCATGAGGTGGAAAGCACAAGGAAATCCCTACAAACCTCTTTCGTAAGGACGCGAATCCTCTGCCTTCGTGACCTACTTGCCTCCTGAAATCTCCATCTCTTAATACTGTCACATTGTATACTAAGCTCCACCTTATCCACTAGCATTTAGACCACAGCACTTCCCTTTACCATTTTTATTCTGTTGTCATTTACCTGTGGGGCCAATTAAACACATATGGCCTCTAGAAGTTAAATTTTGACATTGGGTTCCTGTACATTGGAATTTCATTATCCTCACGAGATTCAAGAGGTCCAGCTTCATAGCAGTATTTTCCAATATCATTCCAATATCAGTGAAGTTCTTAAAGGATTCCTATGCTGTGTTCAACAATGTATTATTTAGATCCTTGGTGAAGGGTCACTAACCTTCACCAAGTGAGCACATCTATTATATTAAGAGCAATATTCCTAAATGTTCTTATGCCTCCTCTATAATGCATTATAGCCAGGAAGTTCTGGCATCTCAGCTTTGTACACCGGCGGACACCATTTGTTCTAGTTTTCTATCATGTTGTTAAAATTACTTACAAGTACATGGAATCCAGAATTTCTGGATTCAATCTCCCTAGTACACTAGCATAAAAAATTTCAGGCTAATCCAACATTTTATTTTTTTCTACCCTAATCTAATACCATTAAGGAACATCTCTATTCAGTCAATATGAATTAACAAAATCCTGTAGTTATTCGGCTTGTATGATAATACCTCACAAATCACACTTTTTACTTGGTACTCTTGGATATTCTGGTACTGAGTCCAGATACAGATTTAGAAAATATAACAATTGACCAGGGTGCAACCTGAGGAATCTTAGCAGTAGATTAATAGTGGTTATTTAAGATAGTCATGAAAGGTTTCTAGTTCCGAACCTGTCCTGGACCTGTGAATTTGAATTCATTATCTTATTATTTTCTTTTTCTTAGTTTTCCAACATTTGGAAGCAACTAATCCCATACTCATTTGCCTATTTGATTCAATAAATTATAATGCAAAAGATACTCAATTATTCTGTGTCTTACCTTCTATAGGAATTACACTTCAAGTGACTATATGAAAGAATTTAAATAATAATTTAATCATGTCATGCCATGGTAGACTTAGGTTTGAATTCTGTAAATGTAGCTATGTCAGCAAACAAATTTCCACTTCCATTTTTAAATTTCTGTTCCATGGAAACACTTTCACTACTAAAAATTAAGTTCAGTGAGTAGAGCTGTGTTAGAGTGATTATGTTCATTGTAAGAAGTTAGTACATGTGTATAACACATCTTAATGCTGTCCCCAGCCCCTCCTTCCATCTCTTGGGTCTTTTTCATTTGCAAAAGATTTATCTCCACAAATCAATTTCATTTTTTTGATGTATTTTTACTCCAGACCACAAACAGAAGGTGATAGAGAATATAGTTGGCTTTTAAAATACAGGTAGCCAAGATGGCTTTAATGTTTGGGTTTTTTTAGATTGCTTTATAGCAGACAATTGAAATGTACTCTTACATGCTCTTAAAATAACTGCAAATAGTTTTAGTACTTAGTACATGCTAAACTTTCTGTTAATCACTTTACCTAGCAAATCTCTCAAAAATTTTGTGTTATGGCTTGTATTCAGATGCCCTCCCACCAAGCCTCATACGCTCATCTCCTAAGTGGGGTTTTTCTGAAGGAGGTGGATCTAGAGCGTGTGAAAGTGAGGTAACAGTGTTTGAATATGAATTAAAGGTTAATAACTGAATTAGCCGGCTGATTGGCTTAGCATTGTTTTAGATGTGGATAATGGGAAGCCCACCCTGGGTGTGGGTGGCACCACCCAAAAGGCTTGTAACCTGGATAAGTTAAAAGGGAAAGGGAGGTTTACTGCATGCTGCCACCTGCCTCCTGCTTCACTGCCCCTAAAAGATTTCTTCTCTGCAATGCCCCACTGACATGGTGTTCCACCTCAGAGCCAGTTACTGTGGACTGAAAGCTCTATAATGACTGTAAGCTGAAATAACCTTTCCTACTCTAACTTTGGGTGTTTGGGTATTCTGTCTCAGCAAAGCAACCAAGAAACTTCATAGGGTACCATTAATGTTTTCAGCTTTAACCAAAAAAAAACTGAGGTTTACAGAGATTCAATAACTTGCCCAATAGACAATTTAGCTGTAAGAAATAGTGTGACACTGACTCAAAGTTCTATATGCTCAATCACTCGATTGCCTCCCTTTTTCAGTTTTGAAAATATTTCATAATAGATGCTTAAAGATTTATAAAGTCTAATAGCAGGTTTGCTTTGTAACCAGAGTGATCCAAATAATTTTCAAACTCAGATAGTGCGATGAAACTCCACTGTACATCTGGACATTGTACAGGGTTTTCAGCTGGAAATACTTTCAGATATTTCAGTTGATTTTTGGTACAATTTTGAAAGGAAAGGAAACTAGGAAGGATTAGTATGTAGAGTTTTCAACTAGTGAAATGTATATTTCATTCTATTTTTTCAATTCCCCTGATATAAAAAGCAATAACTGAGAGTAAAAAACAAATCCAGGGGAAAATGACATTTTTATAAAAATTTGTCATAAAGAAAGAGTAAATTGTTACCTGCATGGTTAGGGTTTAGAAGTCTCATATATCTTTAGTTACTCTTAAACAAAACTAGCAGAATTTATAAGTTTTCAATATGAGTTTATGCATTATAAATTACCAAAACAACTGTAGAGCATGTTGGTTTTTTTCCACTGATCATGGGTTAAACAGAAAATTTTTTTAAGTTTTTATTTTAAAAGAGAATCAAATCAAGCAAAATAAAGCAGAATAAAGCCAATCAAAACAAACCAGCGTAAGTGACACAGGACTTCATTATATTTTTTCTCTCATTTTTTTCCTCATTGAAGAACTTTATTTACTTATCTTTTTAATTTTTTAAAATTTTATTTTAGAGAGAATAAAACCAAGCAAAATAAAACAGAATAAAGCCTATCAAAACAAAACAGTATGACACAGTATTTCAAAACAGCATAATAGGAAATCAACATTAGTTACCATAATACCTCTTGTTGTCTTCAAAATAGCTGCAGATATCTTCAGACATAGTAAAATTCAAACAAAACAGAACAGGATAGAACCAATAAAAACAAAACTTGCATGCAGTAAAGGGCTTCAAAACAAAGTGGCTACCATAATATAGCTTATATCTTACATTTGAAATAGCTGCCCATGCCATCAGATACAATAAAATCAAACAAAACAAAACAGAATAAAATCAACCCCCCCCAAAAAAAACAATGAAAATGATACAGGACTTCAAAATAAGATAATAGGGAATTAACAATGGCTACCATCTTCAGAAGGAGATTCCCCCAGAGATGCTGCATTGCATATTGTTATCCTATGAATAGATGATCAGACTACCGGCTTTAGACCTGCAAAGTCTGTGAAACACTGAACACTACAAGCATTAAATTGTATCTTACCTCAATAGCTATCATCACAGCCTGTGTTTCTCTGAATCAGCTGGTCACAGCATGGGGAGAGGGGCTCTTCTTGTTTCACAGTCTGTGAACCAGAAGGGGCTGGCATCTGGCTCTCCCCACCATGGCCCGTGCATGGTGCTTGCTTCTTGGTGACTTCTTGTTCCCTTCCCCTGCAGTCTGTGAATAACACTGACTCATGGGAAAAGGCTGGCCTCTGGCTATACCTGCAGTGGCCCACACATGGCAATAATTTGTTGAAACAGAAAATTAAGACAGAGCATGCAATCATTTTTTAAAAATTAAGTTGAATTGGATTACCCATTCCAATAGTAGAAGATTTTAAGTGACAGGGAGACAAATGAAGTCATTATTTGTTGAACAAAAATTTCATTGGGGTCTTCAGACATAACTCATATAAAAGGGACCATCAAGTAAGATGGATGTCTTGTAAAATATCACCTAATATAGAGGTTAATAAAAGTACAGAATATGTTATCCAACAAAAGATAGCAAGATAAAGTTCTAAATAAATAGCTCTGAAGTCTCAAAGGAAGAAAAGATTTCATATCTAACATGACAATTGTGTATCATCTTTATGGAAGGTAGGTATCAGTGATGGACCATGAGGGATGATTAGGAGGTAGTCAACAGAGATGGGAACAAATGTCTCCAGTCATGTGAAGAGACACAGGTTTCCTGAGATGATGGTGTGGGGAGAAGTAGATGAAGAAGAGATAGCATCTGATTTCCTGATTGCTACCTTCAGAGTTAGCAGTGAAAAAAATGAGAGCAAATCATTTTCACAGTGATAATAAAAGGCTAAGGGAAGATGAAGAGTCTGAGATTGGATTGAATGAATTGGATTGAATGGAAAGATGAACACATATGTATAATTATCACATTGTTTCTCTGATATGAGAACCCAAAAGTGTAAATAAGGATCAGAATGTATACTAGGTTTTATGAAACAGGAAGAAAATGGTCAGTTGGGAAGGAAAACTAGGAAAGGCAGATGGGGAAAGGAAGAAGGGAAAAAGAAAAAATGAAATCAAAGCTTTTACAAAGAAGGAGGGGAGAAAGGGTTGAATGGGGAAAAAGGCATTGGGGGAAAAAGAGGAACTGAGATCATTCACAAAAAACTGCCTATAGGAAAGTGATCATGATATATATTTAAAATGTATCAATAAACTTAATTAATTAAAAAATCCCTCTGGGCACACATGGCACAAGAGGAATCTAAAAGGATGCCTAAAGAAAACTGAAAGCCCATGTCACCTACCTCATGCTTTGGCTAAGAAAAAGGCTTAATCAAATATATTTGGATCTAAGTTTTGTGTCTCCACTTGCCAGTATAGCAAGCCAAAGACAAGTAAAGTTCTTCTTGAAGATGTGTGATACTCCCCAAAGAATCTTTTAGAAAAAGCAAGCAATCTAAGAAATATTTGTTCATTAGATTTATTTTGGCAACAGCCAGAAAAATCCAGATAATATTAAGCACATGCACATAATACATTTGATTCTGGAAAAACTGGTGTTTATTTCATTACCTGTCATGTTAAGTGTATATTAATTTCTCTGGTAAATTTATTTGTAAAGCACCTAGAATTTGTTTAAAATATTGTAAGCAATGGGAGAATTCAGGTCCAAAAATGTACGTACTATGTTAACTATTTAACTAAGTTTTACAGCTATAAGTAGGACAGATTTTTGTTAAAATACATCTCCTTCTATCACTAGGAAGCAGGAAAGAACTCTCCAGGGTCTTGCCTGCTTCAGGGACATCCTGGCTGCTGGTTGCCACAGCGAAATGGCACTGTTCTGAAACCTAATGCTTATACACCCCGTGTGTAACCCACTTCCTGGAAGGAGGCCTTCCTGCTGCATTAGAAGGGTTTATACATAAGTAAAAAAGAACAGTCTATGTCTGTTGGATATTTCTGATGTGTTTATTCTTTGCTTTCTCACAAGTGGGACTTTTTCCTCTTCCTCCAGATGGAATTCTATACTTTCCTAGTGAAACATATGGATCGCCTAAAGCAGAGGGTCTTGCGAGGACAGGGCACATCTCTCCACTGAAATCATCCCCCCTTGCTGGCTGGCCATACTGTCCAAGTCACACGCCCACTTTGGCTGTCTTAACAGCAGATGGTTCGTTTACGATGGTGCATCACCCACCATGAGCAAGCAGCACCTTTCCCATTAACTGCAAATGTGCCAAGTGGACAGCAGACATTGCAGGAGCCGGACAGCTGGCAGCACAAGTTAAACGATCTGAATGCTGAGTGAGTCAAGGCAGTAGATTGGTCACTAAACTCTTGTAGCCAACTCTAAAGCAACCTCCTGCCATTTCTCCCCCTCAGAACAAGCTGGCAAGCTGAAACTGGTTGGCTTTCACATGAACTTGTGGCTGGGAGCTAAAGCATGAGAAGAAATAAGACACTGAGTATCACATGTAAGGCTGCACAGACAGGGCCAAGGCAGAGGTGTTACCTCAGAAAATTCAAACAGAAGAATTAATACGGGTGACTGTTTCTTATGCTCTAATTTATGAGCCGTAACACTGAGACTCTGGCATTTTTCCTACAGACAATTGTCCCCCATGCATTATTAGTTCATATTCTGAATGGAGAAACATTAAGTGCTACAAATGTCTAATTTTGTCATCCTGCTGATTTTAATCACTGTAGCCCCATCTGACCCATTCAAGCACCCTTAGTGGTGCATGAGTGTGTGTGTGTGTGTGTGTGTAATGTAGAGCAGTGTGTTGCTTTGTTCTTGTGAAGTGATGAACCGTTTCAAGAATGGCTCAAGCACACCTGGTTTCAGATGCCAGTAGGAGCATCCTCAGACTCATTAATAATGGAGAAGTCTGACAGGAGCAGCTTTGCTGGCCTTTGTTTCCACTGGAGAAAAAGAGAGACATGGACCTTTCTGTTTTGCCCAATAACAATCATCCTGATAAATTCCTGCAGCTTGATGTGAAGTCTCTAATGAAGAGCCCTGCCCTGCAGCAGGCTGGCCTCGTGAGATTGCTGGGTGGGGATTACCCCTCTGCACCACACTGGCAAAACCTTGTCTATGCACAGGTAAGATGTGAGATCATATAACTATGGGGCTGGCTTGTCTATTTCTTGCTTCAGAGCATTTTGTTATGTGTACTGAAGACGTTAGGGAGGCGTAAGTACCAGGAGGCTGCTCTCTTATGATATACTTTTCTCTAGTCTCTTCATAAAATGTGCGAATTTTCCAACCTGCTCACTCTTCTCCTACCAGTGGCTTCTCTGCCTGTCTTCATTTTAAATTTTTTATCACAGTCATTTTTCTCCTTCCCCTCTGGATTTTTGAAGCCAATTGTTGCATTTTCAAATAAGGCTTTAGAAGGAAACCTGTCTGCCTTGTCTCGGGTGCAGCATAAATATAAAGCCTCTGAAGCTTACATGGCAAGGAGTGTAATCCCCTGAGACAGCTATGAACTCACTTCTGCCTCACTTACAGACTAGCATCCTTCCCTTCAAACAGCGGAAACTCAGAACAGAAAAAGGGAAGTCTAAAGAGAGAGCGGAGGAGAAAAAAGAAAGAAAAAAACCAAGTAGGGGAGCTCTCCATCTTGGAAAGGTGCTAGCTGTTATTTTAGACATATTTATTTTCCACAAGTGTCTATGTGGACTAGATATCCAAATCAGCCCTTCAAACCTGACACAGTATCTCTCTTGTTCTTTCTTTGCCTCTTCCTTCTTGTTGCTGACAAAAAGAGAAAAATAAAATTGTGATGAGTTCCATGTGCTAGAATAAACATAAAAGCCCTCACTGTTACCAGCTAATGAAACAGGAATAATCTTTCTTTTAAAATGTGGAGGCAATGGGATTAAGGGTTAGTCAATTTAGAAACAGGAAAAAGCGTTTCATTTCAGAACAGATGTGACTGACCTACAAACCCCTGCAAGTCATTAAATCCTTTGGAGTGGTTCAAATTCCCTGAACAGAAATTTGTTTTCTTTCAAGAACAGTCACTACTCATGAGTCCTGGTGTGAAGTGACTCCTCTGTGGTATATTTGTGGGCTCTTTGGGACATTTGCTATGAGATCATTCAAAATCAAGTACACTCAAATGATTATGTAAGTGTTTCCCCCACCTATAAGGGCTTTAATTTATTTCCATTTTAAGGCAGGCTATTGGAGCAACTGACTTTTTAAAAAAATTTTGCATCCACGCTTTTGTAATCCTCAAATACTTCTTCCTTAACTCTACACACCCGTTGTGTTTTGTGTTTTAGTTTTAAGTTAAGTGGAATGCTCTTCTGCTTTTACCTTCCTTGTTATTCGTGTCACAGAACAAAAAGATTAAAAAATTATTTCAGAAAACCTTACCCATCCCCATCCTCTGAAGTTTAATCTAAAAAGACATCACCCATAAATTATTTTGAGATTGAAATGTTTGAGACTGGTGCTAATCTACTTCCTTCATTAGGAACTTTACAGTTTAAAACTCTGTTGTCTTTTGTTCCAAAATCTGAAATGCAAATTTTTAAAAGACAACTTTGTCTACAGATCTAAAGAGTATTCAAGGGAAAAACAAGAAAATAATCCTCTGTTTTATATGTCTTTCTATATGTGCTAATAATTACTTGAAAAGTTCAAATACACTTGATTGAGTTATACTTTTAGTCAGACGATGATTTAATGAAGGACAGCTTACCACTGAAATAATGCAGGGCACGGGAAGGAGAGGTGGCAAGTCAAGTAAAAATTCATGTGATTTGGGTGGGTGTGGCACAAAGTACAAGTAGCGACAATCATACTCAAACTTTTACAGTGCATCAATAAATAATTCTCTCCTTGGATGGCTCTTAAAATCTAGGGTGGATATATTCATTGGACAAAAAATAATCACAAAGAAATGAGCATCCGAATGTTTTAAATGGCTTTAATAATTCATGAAAGAAAGAAATGATGCGGGGCTGGGTTTTTAGCTCAGCAGCATAAGCACCTGCCTTGCAAGCGCGCAGTCCTGAGTTTGATCCCCGGTACTTAAAAAAAAAAAAAAAAAAAGCAGTGATGATGCAGGGTATATTGAGGTGTTAGACACATATAAAATGGTAGCTGCTAAATAGCTCATTAGTTTAAACTCTTCCTCTTGTGGGAATCCATTAATCCAATGACAGTAGCAAAGGGAAACTATGAAGCCAATAATAAGATCATGAAATAAAGGATTGGAAACGTGGTTTCTTTTCTCAAAGGCACAGTAAGCCAGTGGAAGAAAAATCTATTATGGTCGTTAACCAATCCAAGCCTCAGTGTTTTCACTTGCAAAATAAGCGCAATACTTACTTTAAGTTTTTCCTTAAAAGTGAGAACAAATAAAACATAAATTAAAATATAAGATAAAATTTAGAGGTAGTTTCCTATAAAATTCTAAGAGTATAAATAGAAGTATGTATTATTTACTAATATCATAAGATGTAATGAAATTTTCACTTTATTGGAATTTAGGAAACAGCAGATAACACAGTGCCATTACTTTGTAGGTATTGTGGTTAGAGATGTTTGTGGGTAGGGATGAATAGTTGTGGTAGTTAAAGAATGTGATCAATACATTTGTCATTTGTATTACCTAAGCAGTAAATTTGATACTTACATGAAATCAGTTTGTGATTGGTGGTCACAAACTTCAGTTAGGTCAAGTAAGCTTCCAGTACCGTATTACCTAGTGCCTGGAATGCAGTTACTTCATGGAATGTCACAGTACTTAAACCACAAACACCACCTTCAAATTGCTATTAATTCAGTGACTAAAACAGGAATCCAATAGAACCCAAATATCAAATTGAGTTTGTAATTATATGTATTATTTTAATATCAATGCATTCACTTCTGATCTTTTTTAAAAAGTTTACATTCTCTCATTCCTAAGACATTTTTACATGATCTAACACAATATAGTGTAACCTAGAAAAGTAAGCACTTCACAGGTAAGTCAGTTACCAGGATACTGTCAATTCCTGAATACTCAGATATTATTGGAGAAAGTAGTTATTAATTGAATTCACCATCTTTACACTCCTTTTACTTATATCCTTTCACTAGAGAAATAAGGAGCTTCCTAATAAATTTCATGTAAACACAATATAAATATTTTCAAAAGTTTAATATTTCTGGTTGTTAAAATGATTCAAGGCATGTGTCTAATGAAAGCATTTTACATTGTATTCCAAGTGTTTCTACCAAGACCTGTACGAAAGGAGGTAAGAAAAGAAAACCTGATTGTTAGGCTAAAAGTTGTTTCAAACTCTAAGTCCCCTGCACCCAAAGTAAGCCCTCTAGCACTGTCACATCTTCACTCACCATTCTTTCTTTCTTTTTTTAACTTTTTTTATTTTATTTAAAGAAAAAAATGAAACAGAAAGAGGGTAGAAATAATACATAATTTCAAAAAAAGTAAGAAATCACTAGTTGATAATTACATGTTTTCCTCTTAGAAATAGTTGTTGAAGTTACAAAAGTAAAGCATACAAAGTAGACATTTAAACAGTGAGACTGCAATCAGTTCTGTTCATCTATCCAACAAAAACTTATTATATGGTTATCAATCCTACACACTTAAACATACATGCAGTTATATCCTTTAGAATACTTTCTTTTCCTCTCTTTTTTTTGCAATAACTATAATCAATTCTCATAAACTCTTTAGAAGTTCTACACATGTATAAGTCTCTACATGTATACCTATCCTTTCTGTATTAGAGGGAGAAACAAATCAAAACAAGATAACAAAACAAATTCCTAGAAAAACATGAAATGAAAAGGACATATAAAACCACAATATTAAGTGATCTACAGTAGTTACTATGATGTCTCTTGCTATTTTCAATAAAATTGTCTATATCATCAGACATAGTATAATTAAACATAGCAGTACATAGCACTATTAATAAAAACCAAACATTGGAGACATTGTATGACTTCAAAGGCAGTTAACAATCAAACCGGAATGAGTATCCTATTGAATCTTATCATCTTCAGAGTAATTGCCTCTTCTCTCAGACTTGATACTGTCAAGCATACCAGATTCAACAAAATCAGTCAAGACAAAACAGCAATATAGCCAATCTTCTCTGTCTCATCTCTGCTATGCTATTTTTCTGTCATTGTTGTTTACTTTTCTCCTTCATTCCATTGTCTGCCCCTTTCATTGAGGCCTTTCTGCCATTGTTCCTGGAACCCTGGTGATTTTCTTCTCTCTCTAGAATGTCCTTCAGTATTCTTTGCAGGGTTGGATTGGTGGTCACAAACTCCCCCAGTTCCTCTTTTTCATGGAAATATCTTGTCTCTCTATTAATTTTGAGAGACAGTTTTGCAGAGTACATCAATCTCAGCTGGAGGTTATTTTCTTTCAGGGCTTGGAATATTTTGCTCCAAGCTCTTTGTGATTTGATAGTTTGCATCAAGAAGTCTGCTGTGATTTTGATGAGTTTTCCTTTATAGGTGATCTGTTTCTTTTCTATGACTGCTTTAAATATTCTGTTCTTGTGATGGATTTCTGGGATCCTGATTATTATATGTCTGGGTGTAGATCTGTTTTGGTTGTAGCTGACTGGAGTTCTGTATGCCTCATATATCTGAATGTCACTTCTGTTTCTTATGCTTGGGAAGTTTTCCTTAATTATTTCTGTGAATAGACTTTTTATTTCATTTGTATTTGTCTCTGCTTCTTCATTCACGTTCTTTATTCTTAAGTTATAAATCCTCCTGTCTTCTAGCCTTTGTATCGTTACTTCCTAGTTCCTTGTTATTTTTAAGAGATCCTTTCATGATCATACATTGCAAACCTATCTTCAAGTTTTGAGAGTCTGTCTTTAGTTTCTGTGAAGAAGTTTTTGTCATCTTTCAATGGAGTTTTTAATTTCCTGATATTCTTTTTGGATCTGTTTCATGTATTCTAGGTTTTGTTTATACTCTTCATCAGAGGCTTCTCTCCTTTCTCTGGGTTCCTCCATTCTTCCATTTGTGTCTTCTTGAGGAGTGCCCAGCATTTCTTTTATTAATCTTCTTATATCTTGCTTCACCTGAGTTAGAATTTCAGATTTAAGTTCGTCAATGAGGTCACGGAAGTATTTCTTTATTTCCGTTGAGGCTGTGTCTGATATTGCATGTTTGCTGCCCTCAATCTCCTCTGTATTTACCTCTCCTGGACTTATTTTCCCTGGGTCAGCAGTTGGAGGTTTTTGTTGTTTCTTTGTCTTGCCATGTTTCTTGTTTCTTTTAGATAGATGAATGATGGAGGTCTCAGGTCTTTTTCGTATTGTTTAGTTTTTCTGAAGCATACTGGCTGGGCAATTGCTGCCTCTCCAGTTTGCTGTTGATCTGTGAGGTATACACAGGGGCAATGTGGGCTGGCCCCTCCCCTCTAAGCCAGTCAACCAGTGAGTGTCTTCAGCACATTAGTCTGTACCCTGAGGATGTCACAGGTTTGGGACAGCCTTGTCCCTGGCTATTGGGTCCCGACCAGGGGAGTGGCCCAGCCCAAGCAGAGCCCACCAATCCACTTTGGGTGAGGAGCTGCCAACTGATGCCAGTTGTCAATTCAAACCTGTCCCATCCAACTCTGATATGTCATCTAGCCAGTCACCCCATTCAGGGGAACCCAGTTCTCAGCACTGACCAAAGTCCATGCAGCTCGGTTTGTTGGTTCCACTCCCCGTGGCAGCGCCTCCTCCCGCCAAGGGTCTCAAGCTCACCAACCCCCACTCTCAGCAGGGCCATGACCTCAGCTCAATCATGAGTTGCCTGACTCTAAGACACACCCAGAACAGCAACAGAGTGTGCCCAGCTCCAGCCCTCCCTTCATGCTTCTTCTTTTTTTTTTTCTTTTTCTTTTTCCTCAGTTTCTTCCTGGGTCATGAGAATTTCTCTCCTTTTGTCTGGTCTTCTCTATGGTGTTAGATTCTAGCATCTGAGTTGTTTTTCTCAGAGAAGCTCTCTATCATGCTACCTATCAATCTGCCATCTTTTCTTCTCTCACCATTATTTCTTATCTCTACTGTCTCCTCACATTTTTGTTTTAGATCTCCAACTTCAAGGATTTGTGCCTTCATTATTTTTCCTGAGCATTATTGCTAAGGTTTTTTTTAATTTATTTTTTTTTTTTTAGCATTTTCAAAGAATCCCCTTTCAACATTGTTTAGCCTTTCCATTTATAATTGGGTCTTTTATTTTTAATGCTTTTTATTTTTGTTTCATTCTTTATTATCTCTTTTTGATCATTTGCTTACCTTTATTATTTGGCTTTGTTTTTAAGGCTTAAATTGGATACTTAATAACTATTTAATTGTTTCATTATCCTTCTATAATACAAGCCTGTTTTCTCATAATATTTCTTCAAAATACTGTTGGAGTGCCAGCTACCAATTTTATAAATGAAGCATTTAAAAGTTTTTTTGTACCATTCCTTTAATATTTATTTTTAAGTCCACAAAATTCAGTATTTTACTTTCTTAATTTTTTCCTCATTTGAAACTAAGTTATCTATGATCAAAAGGGTGATGCATTGTTATGGTTTGTGTCTGGAGGCCCCCCAAAGCTTCAGATAGTCATAGGGACAGGCTCTTTGGAGGTGTCTGAAACTAGAGTTTGTGACTGGTTCATTGTCTGGTGCTGGGATTGGCAGTGTTAGTGCATTGCCCACCCTAGGGTGAGTAGTCTGTACAGAATATAAGGTAGGAAAAGATGTTTGTTTTCCCCTTTTGCTCTTGTTGCTTTTGGCATCTTCTGCTATCCTGAACAGTGGCTCATCTGCCATGAGCCACCTTGCCTTGGAACCAGCTGACTTGACTGAAACCTTCACAAACTGTAAGCTAAATAAACCTTTCCTTCCTTAAGTTTGGGTATCAGGTATTTTGTCTCAGCAACAAGAGAAAAGTAATTAAGGTACTCATATACGGTGGTACCTTGGTTCATGAACTTAATTTGCTCCATGATTTTGGAAAAAATAACCATGTTTATGTTTGTGTGAAATAGATGGCCATACTGGTGTTTGTCAGCTGATGCACACAGTTCACAGTGAAAAACAAAATTTTGCTGGACACTTCTGTTTGTGAAACATGTTGTTTACAAACTAAAGCATTTGTGAACCAAGGTCCCACTGCATTTAGTTTCATGATTTGTTTTGGAATATAACTGTTAAATTTTAAAATATTTAGTGTACACTTCAAAATGAGGTACTTTCAATTGTTTAATGACATATCTATATATGTCAGTTAATCAAACCTATTGATTTTATTGACCAAATTCTATTTATCTTTAATATTATTCCATATGCTTGATAACAATTACATGTTTGATTTTCTCCTAATTATTTCAAACTTTGCTTTATAAATGTTAGGACTATTTTACTAAATACATACAAATTTAAAGTTATATTTTACTGATCTATTTTTATACATTTTCAAACAACCTCTATATCTAACAAAGTTTTTACATAAATCTGACACTTTTTCTAGATTCTTACAATGCATTCTTTCATTCCTTCTTATAAACTGTTCATGTTATTCCTGTATTATACAATGGCTCTGATTCTTGAAATATATGTATATAAATACTCATGTTATTTAAAAGTTTCTCACCTAAACATATATATATATTGTGTGTGTGTGGTACCAGGGATTGAACTCATGACCTCACACTTGCTAGGCAGGTGCTTATGCCACTGAGCTAAATCCCCAGCCCCAATATATATTATTAAATGATCATTTTTCTCCCTTGTTCCTCCTTTCTTTCTTTCCCTTCCTTTTTCTCTCCTCCCTTTTCTCCCTTGTTTCTTCCTATCTGTGCTGTGTTGGGAATCACACTCAGGAACTCACATATACTATCCATGCACACAATCATTAAGCTATAAGCCAAGCCCTAAATCAATTTCTTAATAAAGATTAGTATTAAATTTCTCTTGACATGTCCTACAGACATGAAATAGACATGAAATTGGCATACAAAACAAAAATAAATAATGTCATGTTCTAGTACAAACCACAGAGCTTTAAAGAATTTGGTTTAAAAATAGGGCATGAATATCCTTTTAGAATATGTATGTTATTTTGTTCTTTATACATTCATTTTCTAAGTATATGTATGTATGTATGCATATATATATATATATATATATATATCATTGTGTTTGTAATTTTTTTCTTGAGCCCTTAAACTTTGTTTTCTTTATTTATATAGATTTCTTATTTAAGAAGAAACTCAAGGAACAACCTAACATGCAAGTAATCTAACAAAGCCAATTTGTCAATGCCAAAAGAATTATCTCCCTCAAAAATGATCAAAGATGCCTGGACCTAAAGAAAAAAAAGTGATTCAGAATTATGCTAAGCTCAAACAATCTAAATTTCTTATCAAATTATTCTTTACTCAATTCAGATAGACTTATGAAACCACTCATCTTTAAGATAAATGCCCAGTCAAGAAGAGTTATTATTTTAGCTCACATTTTGGAATTATAGAATATAAATTGACTTTGAACAAAGAAACTATTAAAGTCACAGAGGATCTCCAAGTTGATCTACAAGAATGTGAAAAATGCAAGGATTAAGAAAGTTAGGGAAACCCAACACCAAAGATAATGTGAATGGCTTCATCAAGATAGTGTTTTTTTTCTTTACTAATCAGTCATTTCAGAAGGAAAGTGTATGTAATACCAGTGTACAAATGTTTTATATATATATATATATATATATATATATATATATATTTAATGTGCCATATATAACCCAATAGATACTAAAGTTATCAATGTATTGATTGTCATAGATATGAGATAGATGAATACAATTTTTATTGAGCTTTCTCTGTTTAGGAAGGCCATAGTATATGAAACACATAATGAAATATTTCTATAAATTAGAAAAAAAATCACTAGTTTTTAAAGGTTAAAGCTGTGTTCTCTTAAAATTAATTGTTAGATTTCTCCCCATTAATGTTCTGTGATAAAGTGATACTTTATAAGCTTTTTGTTTTTTATTTCAATTTATGCAGTGAACAACTTTTAATTTAAAAGTTCCTGCCTGTATGATATCTTCATACCCTAAGGAGGGGAAGAAAGTAAGATAAAATTCTGAAGGTTAAAGCAGATACAGAAAAGCATGTGTTGTATGATTCCATTTACATAAAACACCCAAATGAGTCCAAATTAACCTATATTGTTACAGTTAAAGATATTAAATACTTTAGACGGGGGGTAGGAAGAAATAAAAATAGCACAAGGTGGGCTGACAGTGTCCTGTTCCATATTATTAGTTATTTTGATTGGGAAAGTGTAGTGAACATATATTAGTCATATGCACATACCTCTGTATGTGTTTTATTATTTTAGTTTATTAAAAACATTTTTAAAACTTGAAATTCATTATTTGAACCATCTAATAGTCAATAAACACACAGAAGAATGTAATGGTAAATCAGCCCAGTCCACAGAGCTGTCTATAACAGGAGCCAGGAGAATATTTATAAAAAGCCAAGACATAGCTGTAAGACATCTTTTCATCTTGAATTTGCTGAATTAATACAGCAATGTTATCAGTCATGAAGTAAACAAACAGAGAGAGGTAAAATATCACTACATCACAATGCAAGTAAACTGGAAACCTTGACCTTGTTCACAATTCTACCAGACAACTTAAACAATATTCCTTTTGTACTTATAAAATAGCATTCAAATGAATATTGCAGTAGAAAGCAATCACATCCAAAGAGAGAACCCAAGGAATGGTAGGATTCTAGATCAAAGTTGATCCTTAAATTAATCTCTCATCCATAGCCCTCAACTGTACTCTACTATCAGAAGACCCATTTGTAAGAGACGGTTCATGTCTTTACTTTCTAACAGAGAGAAAAGAAGAATATTACTGCTCAACGAATCAAGGGATCCAGTGGGGAGGCTGATAGCCCTCCCCCATCCATGTGCTCAGTTATGAAGAATAATCCACTCTACGGTGACATGAGTTTGGAAGAAGCTATGGAAGAAAGAAAAAGAAGTCCTTCCTGGACTATCGAGGAATATGACAAGCATTCGTTGCACACAAACCTCTCAGGACATCTGAAGGTACTTAAGGCTGAGAATTACCCCTTGGACTGGTGAGGGAGCTCAGTCAAATAATCCTAAAACAAGTGTGACTGATGTCACAGGCATTTTTCACTAGATACAGAAATCTCCATATTTCAAGTCATTTGGGCCCGTGGTTTAACTTTTTCCCTCCTAGTCAACATCTATATTTATTTGCTATCAAAGAGATAAAATGATGTGGCATAGAATACAGAATTTTGGAGAAAGTGAAAGGGTTTTCATAAACGATTTGCAAGATTACAAGTTTTCCCAGAGTATGTAACTACTTATGCTCATAAACACTTAAGGACTGATTTCTTAATGTATATAGTCTGTTTTGTTTTGTTTTTTTTTAAAGAACATACATACAGCACTCTGTTTTAGGGACTGTACAAGGAAGTACTTAAGAGAATAATTTTATATCAGGCTTACCCAGTAATTTAAGATTGCAGATTGACGTTTTGGTCATTTTCCTGTGTCTCAGTAACAAAACAAAACAAAAACATTTCAACACAGGAAAAGTATGCAATGACTCATTCACCCAGCTTAAACCCAACTTAAGTTTTTCTTTCTTTCCTTTTTCTTTTTCTGTTTTCCTCCCCTGAAGTCTGTGACCCATGCATTAAAAAAGACCTAGAAATACCTAAAAAGCAGAGAAGGAAGAGCTCCGTTTTCTGAAAGGACTAGATTCTTAACCAGCCTTGGCTTGCCTCCACCTGCTTCAGCCTGGGAAGCTGACATTTTCCAAGCACCCTTAATTTTAAAACATGTGTCTGTTCCAAGTCTCATACGGTCAGCACCTGAGGACATTTTTTTCCTCTGGAATGGGACAGTACCATGTCCTTTCAAACACTACATATGGTTTTTAAAATGCACAGACCTCAAAATATCCTGCAATGTAGAATCTTTAATGTTTATTAAATCTAGTACTTTAAATGTATTTCCTTCTCACTGTAGTGACTTTCCAAGAGGCTTAAAAATAGATGCTCCTGAAAGAAGCAATTATCATGTATTTTATTTTCCCTCTTTCCCTTTTGTTTCTTAGTCTTTCTTTCATCGTCTCCATCAGGTGGCTCAAAATCAAGATTTCTAAGTCTAGTCTTTGAAAAATAAATTGTATTGCTTTACTTCCCAATTTAAACATTGGCACATTCAAGCATTGGCAATATATTTCTAGGACATCTTCTCTTGTATTTGCTGCTTCTGTGCCTGATAGGGAAATTGCATAAATAAACATCATGTCCCTACCTTCATAAAGTTCATCTAAATGAACAAATTAGCGATACTAATTATGGAAAAGATATAGAAGCATGTCTATAATTGTAATAGAAAATGCTGGGAAATTTTGGAAGGGGGAGTCATAGGTGATTATAAAAAGTTTTCCTGACAAGGTTAATTCACAGTGAGCTAGGAGTCTATGTGAAATTCCAAAAGATCTAGAAAGCTTGCAGCAGCAGTAGAGAGATTCTTGTGGCTTGAACAGTAAGAGGAAAGATAGAACCGCATGAAAGTCAGATAGTTTGTGAAAACACTCAGTAGAACAGTTTTCCTACAGCCCCAGTTAATGAATAGCTGCAGGGAAAGCCACAAAATCTACAAAACGAGACTGTCTGAGAGTAGGTGTGACAGGGAAAGTTTGACGGTGGACACTGGGGTGCAGTTAGAAGAAATCACCAGCGGTGTGTTATCGTGCAGCAGACAGATAACAAGCTACAGTCGCATATTGTGTATTTCACAAAGCTGGAAGAAAGAGCATGTGTTCTCAGCATAAAGAAGTGACAAATGCTTGAGGAGACAGATATGCTTCACCTAACTTAAATGTAGCTTTTAGCCTTGAGTTAAGAAAATTAGCTTACTTTTCAGAAGCTAAAAAAACAAGTTTGAATGTTAGACAAAGAAAACTGAAGAATAATGTTTTTAGGCTGAACATTACATTTAAGGAAGACAGGATCCAGCTCTGCTGGGTGCATTGTTTTACTGAAGCCAGTATCTGTCTCTTTCCATACCCCGTTTTCTGCGTTCACACTCATTCATATCAAAGCTCAGGACCCTCCGGCCTATGGAAGCGGTAATTAAAAGAAACTTCTGGAACCCATGACTTCTATTGTCACTAGAATTTTGTTCTATTGTTTATTAATTTGACTTATTTCACCACTTCTATCCTTGTCTCATAATTAATAAATATATCCCCTAACATATTTCCTCAAATTTTGGTATAACTTACAACTATAAATGTTCCGGATGCCTCAGTCTGTTTCTGTTTTTCTAAATGGTTAAGATTTTTTTTTTTTTAAATCAGAAAAGAAGAATCCTATATTTAATCACCTAAGCAAGCTAGAAGCAGAATGTAATAAGGAAAGTCTCCGTTATGAAGTTTTTAATGCAGAACAAAAGCATTAAACTTGTAGGCAAAATGGAGGCCTCTGATTTGGATGCAAGAAAGGTGAAAGATGAGAGTAAGTTAGGCGAGGATTTTTAAATCCTTCTGCATATGCCATTCAAATTTTATTATGATATTTGACCATTTCTAAGACTAGGAAGTTCAAGCTTCAGCTACTAGAATGGGAGGAGCATACTAACCTTGAGGCATCCAATCACAGCTCCTTAAGTGTTTGCGGTCCTCCCCCAACATACACCCATAATTCTGAAGCTACTTCGGTGACCTAGAGGCTAACAATGACAGCGACCAGAGAGGGTGGGCAGTCTGCTTGGAACCCTTGCGGTCATCCAGAGGAGAGATGATGAGCCTTGAAATGGTGATGTGAAAACTGCAGTTGAGCATTTCTTAGAAATTCCTGGTATGCCTATCAAATGCCAGAAATGGATACTGAATCGTAGCACTGAAATATAGCACAAAATGATACAAGAGCAACTGCATTACTTTGTATGAAGAGTAGGGCCTGTGCTTTTCAAGAGAGAATACTGACAGGAAGATAATTCTCTAGCTCTGAAGGAAAAATGAAGCCAGTGAAATGGGACATAAGCACAGCTGCTGATGGTGTGGATATATTAGCTCTTTTCTTTGGGAAGTCAGACAGTGCCAAAGCTTTAGCACAACAGAGACACTACAACCCTCCATGAGGAAGACCATAAGTTGAGGCTTGTGGAAGTGACTCTTGACACCTAGTGCTATTCTCCCTTCTTGGAAGTCATTCTGGATTTACTGGAAAACTCACTAAACTTGCTTATGCCTGCCATGCAGACAAAATCAAAATCTCTAAGGTTCACCTAAGGCAAGGAATTTTAATTCTATTTCGACTCACTAACCTGATTTACACACAGTATTCATGAGATATAAGAAATACAAAATTACCTAAAAGATTACAGAATCACTGTGGTGTTTCTGACCTTCCAGTGTGACTCATTTAATAAGGAATTTTTTCAGGCCTCCTAATGAATTTTGATGCAGATCTGCACATTCACTGCACAGATCCCCTGGCAGCTAAGGTCCACAGCAGCACATGGTTCTTTTAGAGAGAGCTGGCTGTTCTTATTCGAGCTGTGACACTTACCTCTCACCCAGTCTAGTTTGAACATGAACTTTTAGGATGTCTGACAGTAACTTGTTTTCCAGTATCAGTTTGTAACATTGATCACTGATTGATGATACCATATTCTCTACATAATTTTCTTTCAGGAAAATCCTAATGACCTACGGTTTTGGTTGGGAGACATGTATACGCCAGGTTTTGACACCTTATTGAAAAAGAAAAAGAAGCGTGACAAGAGGTCAAAGTTATGTCGCATGGGTTTGCTTTTACTCCTGGTTGCCTCCATCTTCATTACCATAGTGACTCTCAGCGCTTTGTTCACCTAAAGAAACTGCCAACGGACAGAGCCACCTTCAGTTTTTAAAATAAGTTTTATAAACATTTGCAAAACAGTCTTCATGTAGTATGAAAGTACTGTTGATTGTACAATTAAATATAATTGTTCTGTGGAATGTGAGCTTGTGGTATGTCTTGCCTTGTTCTCCGAAACCCGTGTGTGAATTCCAGCCTGCATTTTCCTTTGGGAAGTGATTCTGAGGATCATTGCCGCAGAAAAGTCACTATACAAGCAAAGTTAAATATTTTTACAGAGGAAAAGGACAGCATCAGTGATTATCAGCAGCTTTGTCTTATTAAACCATATTCACACACCATTTTTTCCTCTCTGCCCCTTCCACCTAAAGCACTAAGGAAGACGGAGCCAATCATTTTGGGGTAAGAACCACATAGACAAACTAAAAACCTTTAGTTGTGCTGTCAGTGGGTTTGGAGTCATTCTGCTTTATCTTTCTTTATTGCTGTTTAAGTCAGAATGGGAAAAAAAAAGTGTTGAAGGAAGAGTTTGTTCAATTCTGTTATTTTCTCAGTATCTTTTATAATAACCCTAGTGTTCCCATTTTAGCAGAACTAAACTTGAACAGGTCATCGTGCAATGGTCAACGACATTTTGATCCAATTGTGCTTATCAATTGATCCAAACTGTCTAGCATGAGCTCCGACAGAAGTCAGTATATGTCACCAGCCAAGGTCTAGCTGGAGGGCCCTAGAAAAACACGAGACACTGCCAAAAGAATGGGTTGGAATCCTGACTGCGCTGTTTATTAACTATTGGACCCCAAGCGAGATGCTTTCTCAGATAAAGGATAACTCCACCTCCACAGCGGATCTGGCTAAGGCTAAATGAGAAACAGAAGTGAGGACAGTGCCAGGTTCCCAGGATATAATTCCTGCTTAATGGAATGTGTTATTACTGATTTATGTCAGCTCATTGGCATCCTGAGCTCATCTTCCATTGCCTGAAGTTACCTGAGGACAGGGTTCTGGGTACAGATCGTCAAGTGGCCACTCTTCCCTTTCTGCTGAAACACCTTTCCCTGAAGCCCTCATTGCCATTCCTTTCTCTTTAGAAGATACCACACCCCAAAGCTGTCTTGTGCGTGAGACAAGAGTGCCTTTCTCCTCTTCCTATTAACCTAAAATATACTTCTGTTCCTTGACTTTGTCATTTATTTTGTGTATTTCTCTTAAAACATATTTGAAATGAGGCACATTAAAGTTCAGCTTTACTGGTCAATAAACCAACAAAGAACTGTCTTAATCTACTTTGCAGTCTCTGACTTCTTATTTCTCTTTCCCTCTTTGGTGGGTGCTAATCTCTCCAAATTAGAGGAGAAATGAAGAATTTGAAGTCCCCTTGAAGAAAGCCCAGTCTATGGTGCGCACCTCTGAGACATAGTTTAGGATGACTCTGCTATTAAAACTTTTGCCCTGTGTTTACCTCTAAGAGAGCCAAAATACATTCAGACCTCTGGCACACACGGAAAGCATTTGTGTTGCATTTGTGCTACCTGTGGCTGGA
Source organism: Hydrochoerus hydrochaeris (assembly GCA_004027455.1). Taxonomy (NCBI): domain Eukaryota; kingdom Metazoa; phylum Chordata; class Mammalia; order Rodentia; family Hydrochaeridae; genus Hydrochoerus; species Hydrochoerus hydrochaeris. The sequence goes on along the minus strand of PVLA01001312.1, from coordinate 108,457 downwards.
TAAGACAGTATGCAGGCAAGACTTGTAAAGAAGTAAGGGCAACCATGGAAGAAGGAAGCCAGGGTAGGACCTGAGCGCCTAACCTGCCCTGTCCCCATCTGATTACTCTTAGCTTCTTCCCAGTCAAGGACACAGAATGTCTCTGCTCTCCCTCACCTCCTTCCATTCTTATTTATGATATTATCAGTTATTTATTTTTCAGCACAAATGAGTTTACTACTTGTTATTGCTCCAAAACTAATCTTTGTTTTTAGCCTTTAATATGACCATGAAATCAAAATATAGTATTGTCCTTAGTTGAATTAATGCTGCACATCTAAATGTAAGCAAAAACCATAAATACGAACAATACATCTCTGATTTCATTCAAAATCATGCCCAGCATGCAATTCTAATTTCTTCTTTGTTATGGTTTTTGTAAAGTGGCTCAAGCAGAAAAAGCAAAAGGTCATGAAAAATACAGAATTGATGAGTCTAAACAGGCTTATGCTCAACTCTGTAATTTCTTGGAAGTCTCCAGTCCAAGTTCAATGAACTAATGTTTTTAAAGCACTTAAATACAATCCTTGGCAAATAGTATGTGGTCAATAAATAATAACTATTATTGTTTTCAACACTGGCTATTGTAATCTCACTTGTTTATTCTAAACTGGAATAAGAAATTCTGAGTTTCATAAATTCACAGTAACAATACTGATTTATTTTCAAATAATAATCTTGCCCAGATTCTTCCCCACACCCCTCACCAAAAATTTTGTTTCTATGTTACTTTATTTTTGTATATTAGGTTAGTGTGTGGAAGGCCTAAAATCAACTAGTGTGTGAAGTTTTCTAGAGAAAAAGAATTCCAACTATGTGTACTTTTTCACAATGCTGCTCTCATATTTAATAGAAGGATTAATTTTTTTTTCACATAATCCATTAATGACCTTTAGTGAGTGGAAACCAGAAGAAAGCTTCGCGCCTGCTCCATCTATCTGGAGAACATTGCTGCCATCTGGTGTTCACACTTGTGCCTGCCTTTAGTACACAACAGTATCTACCAAAGGGAAAGTTCCCACTTTAGGCCTAATTTTGTCTCTGAATTTAGACTCAACTGTGGTGTGATTGTCAAGAGCTCCTGTCTGCCCTTTGCAGCTACTAATTTGGATGCCTCTCATCTTGCCAGGAAAGAGAGATGACTGACTGAGTCAGAATGACAGCTGAAATCTCAGCATAAAATCCTGACTCTGCTACACCCCCTATACTATAGAAAGCTGAAGCCATACGGTTCCTTAGTTAGACCTGTTCCTATGTGAACTCCTGGAGTGGGTGAGGGTCTTAGAAATATTGAATAATTGACTCCTTACTCCGGGTTGTTACAGCCTTTTGGATTTCTACATTGCTAACTCTCTCTATGAGTAATGGCTTTAAGTAGTTTTTAAAAATTTTCTCTTCTTCCTCTACTCATGGTTTAGTAAGTTTTGAAGTTCTTTCAACATATAATTGAATGTTGTTTAATCATACATGAGAAATAATCTTTAAAACTCTCATTCAAGTGATTATTCTCAACCCTTCTGAGCTTCCACATCCATACCCACAAAGTCTAACAGCCTGTGCTTTTTAGAGGAAAGATAACTTTTTTGGTTTCTGCCAAATATTCACTTAGTCCAAGCTCTGGCACAACTCAAGGTGAGAATATTCAACCAAAGTGAACGCCTTTAGAAACGGCAGGCGCTCTTTGCCAGAGCCGTTGTTCTGCTTTCGTTTTATGAGCACTGTGACTCATGCGCTTGATCAAATGTCTCTCTGTGCACAGACTGCTGGAAAAACTCGCGGTGAAACTGCAGAGCTCTCTTTCGGAGGTGGTGTCCTGGATTTCCTGACGTGTGCTGCGTGCCTCGTTCTCATCCGTGCCTCGCCGTCATAATCCGACCTTCGCATCATTTTTCTATGTTATCTCACATTGATCTATTTTTCACCTCTGCCACAAGCCTATAGAAAACATACTGAGTATATAAAGATAGTACAGAGTAGAAACAGGACCACATATCTGTGTTAATATTAACGCATATATACATATATAAAAACCAAAGACAAAACAAGTTGCCATTCAAAAGGTCAAAATTCAAATTAAAAGTGTATCTTTTAAACAAGCACTTTTTTAGTCCAAAAACTGCTGTGACTAGATTTATTCAGCCAGAGTAAAAGATTCAAGGTTTACACAAATCTTAGCTATACTGTACTTATTGTTTTAAAGTTCCTGACACAGAGAAGGCAAGAATTCTTTTTATGCTAATTAAACTTGCTAGTTTTCATCAGCTTTGAAAAAAAATTAAAATCCCTCACATGTAAATTAAATGTTTTGGGGGGTGTTGTTGAGAGAATTATTTGAATAATAAAACAGTGGCTAGGCCTGATTCAAAACTTTATTAATCAACACTATAAATGAACAGTGGTTAACTAAACTTCTTTCTAAAAATACATTATTTTGAGGGCTAAATATTTAGAATTAATCCTTCATACAATAATATCTCTGTTTCTGCAGCTGAGGTTTTCTAATATAATGATCACAAACCTCTTTCATGAACTTAAAACACAGTAAAAGAAACATTTTGGTTTTCTTTAACACTTACATGCACACATTTTAGAGCCATTTCCAAGTTATTCAGAAAGATTCCTGATGAGGACTTTGTCCTTGACCTGACTTTATTCAAGTTTCTCTGAGAGTTTCTAACTAGACTCTGGATCTTGGGTTCTGTGCTTAGTTGTTTTACTGCAGTTTTAAGAGTCTTGCTGAGTCAGTTTAGTGAAACTTTCCCACCCTGAGTCTGATCACTTTCTCTATTCCATGGCCTGCCTTCAAAAAATCCTCTTAGATCAAATATATATACACACTACTGATTGGTAATATTCCACCAACCGATGCCTGTCCCAGTTTCCTTATCATGTTTAGAATCAAGCTTTCCCTACTAAACAACAACAAAAACTCATTATAGTAACAGACCCCCCACTTGAATAAAATCTTTCCTACTGTCTTTGACATGAATTGTGGATTTGTTTTCCTTGACCATTCCCAGCAGACATCCAGGACCTACAGTGTATCACGCAGACCCCCACCTTTGTCTGCTCGGTTCAGCCTTTCTTTTCTGGCCTTCGTTTAAGATGCCTAGGACAGATAAATGCATCAGATTTGGTCACATCTTACACATACTCTCAAAACCCTTCTGCTTCTCATTTCTTTTCAAGTACCATCTTGTACTATAAGTGTAATAAATATATTTTTGAAGAGAAAAGATTGAGACTCAGAGTCATTTAAGATTTGTCAGAAACCAAAGCTGGAGTGAAACCTCTATTCTAAACCAGTGGTGGCAAACCTGTGGCACACAGAGCCCTCTCTGTTGACAGACAAGCCAAGTGTGTGTTTTATCTTTCTAAAGTAAAACCTCACTATTCGAGCTTAATTGCTGTACTGACATCTTGAGAGAGTTATTTGGGTTTGTGGTTGCCTTTGGGGCACTTTGTCTCTAAAAAGTTTGCCGTTTCTAACTCTTCTAGATGTTCCTCTCTTCTAATTTTACTTTTCTCCTGACTATGAGGAGCCATCAGCTATTGGAAACAGGCATTTTCCCTTCGCATCTCCATCTTGCCTGGGTGCAAATCTATTTCACCCTAGACTCCAAAAATTTAAGGTTACATCATTTTGTTAATTTATGTTCCTATGGCTTCTGTGGAAAGAGGAAAGTAAATAGTAGACACCAAGATTAAGAATACTCAGGGACTATTTTTTTTTTAGTAAATGATATTGGTGGAATGAGTTCTGCTTATCACAGTGCTCCAAGGCAAAGCATCTGATATCTCCAACTTGGCCTGCTTAGACCACCCCTAATTAGATACCAGTCCCAAGAAGTCTGACTCCTGTGGAGTTCAGTCAGGATCCTGATACAGACGCTGACATCAACCTATTCAGAGGTGAAGCCAACCTCCTCTACCCCGCATGTCCAAATCAGCATCAAAGCCTTCCTGGACAACCTTCTTTCTCCAATACTGTCCAGTAAAGCACGACTCAGGGACATTTTCCATCTTTGTACACTATGCTTTCAAAGAGAAACATTTCCTAAACTTTAACTGTGATTGTTTTATTCTCTTTAAAAAAATTTTTTTTAAAGAAATCAATCAATCAATCAATAGAAATAAAAGATCAGAAGAGATCATCTTTAATTTGCCAGTATGTTGGCCTTACCTTTCACCAGCAGATGGCAGACATGCACCAGGATGCCCACCATGGCCGTGGATTTGGAGGGGAGTCACTGTAGTATCAAAATACAAAATTCCAACAAATGAGTGGAGAATTTTCAAAAGAAAAGTTGTGATTAATTGTGCTGATTAAGCCCTAAAGCAGGAGTGGGGATCCTGCCGGGCCCGTTGAGTGCGCACCAGCCCAGGAAAGTGACAGTAATTGGGGTCCCACACTGAGAAAGCTTCAGATCCAGGAAGTTCAAGCTGGGTACACAGAACTCATTAACCAAGCGTCCTCACTCAGATTGTAGTTCATGCTTGTCAAAAAATGCAGAATCTTAAGACAGCTAAATCGGAATCTTCGTTGTTTAACAAGCTCCCTGGGTGATTCTTTTTCTCTTAATTTTGAGAAGCTTCGCAAAATATTCAAAACTAAGGATCAAAGAAAGCTGGGGGTCCCACTCTGGCCCCCACTCCTGTGACAAAATTTTAAATGCTTGCTCCAGGATCCAATGAATGTAACGTCTACTTGGAGTTACACTCCTCTAGCTGTAGAGATGGAAGTCACCTCTTTACCCTGTTCCTTAGCCTGCCTTTCCACCTTCCTGAGGAATACTAAATTTCATGAGCAATTTGACACCTGCAGTGTTTAAAAGCTGACCATCATTAAGTATGTACTTTATCTTTAGAAAGTTTAGTTGGAATTTGTACTCATTTTAAATGAAATGCTAGAAATAGGTTTTGTTTCTGCAAAAATATTAAGGAAACTTCAGCATGATGAACAATGCCCTAATGATTCCCAGAGGATTTTTGTGTGAGCTAAGAATAAGGACAGTAGCCATATATATTGGCTCTAAAACTGGTTTCTAGGATACAAAAGTAATGTTCCTGATGACAGATTTATGTACAGGTCATCAGCTTCCGCAACAAGAAAAAGAACTCCTGACTAGGTCCTAGATAGGTAACATTAGGATTGAATTTAATCCAGTCAGTCATTATAAAGATTACTAACTCAGACTCAAATTAAATTCAAATTTGAACTCTGGAGTTTTTACTCCCTCCCTTGAAAGGGTACAAGTCAAGAAAGTCCATTCTGACAGTCCTTCAGATGTTCATAGCAAGGAAGATGAAAGGTGTTTCCTTTTATTGTTTTGTGACACTAGCGTGGGTTGTAACATCTCTTGCTGGTGACCCAAAGGTCACCTGGGCACTCTGCTGGAGATAGCAGCTGTCAAAGCATGTCTAATAGTTGATGTATATTGCGGTAATGTACATCTCTGGATTGGCGGGGGGGGGCAGGTAACCTCTGGGAATGGTCATCAGTTCATGCTCCAAATCAATTTCCATGACCCCCTGGACATGTCTGGATCCTCTAGTAAAGGCCAAGTGAAGAGTCACCACAGGGAATTTCAGGTAGCAAAAGACTGTATTTTATCCAAAATGCATTCAATTTTGTCATCTCTATTACCCTCCCCAGAACTCATGAAACAGGAAATTTCTGTTCTCAGACTAGTCTCAAAGTGGCAAATTGTCTCCTTATCTCTCAGAAATGCCATGTTTTTACAGGAATGTATCTACATTTCTTTCTTTTGATTTTCTTCCCCAGGTAAAGATTCTCCACTCTTTCATTTATCTGAAAAAAAAATCATTAAGTTAGTTGTATCTTCCTGAAGCTCAAATTTTAAATGCAGGGAGAAAATAATTGTGATTTCTCACACTGGCATTTTATTCTTTCTGTTTCTTGATGAGAACAGGTTCACTGAATGAGTACACTGACATTATATGCTGTTGCTGTCTGGGGAATCTTTTCCTCATTTCCACAGGATGTTTGAGTGAGGCATCAGATGGGAAGTTGGCAACGGACATCCTAGGGAAAGGGAAAAGGACTTGTATTAATAGTAGCTGTACTTTCCCATTTCATTTTGTCACATGTGCTTGTGGCCAGAGTGAAACATGGCACTGTTATAACTGCCTTTATCTATTATGTTTCCTCTCAGAGGTTGTCCCGAGGAACGGTAGGAACCTTTGTAGGAAACACTGAGAACCTGCATTTGACATGAGACAAATCTATAACCATGGGGAAAAGATCAGCTATGCCCAAGAAAACAGCAGCTGCAGCAGAGAGCTGGGCTGGCGTGAGCATGTGAATGTGGGCAGTAGCCGGGAGAGTCATGCGGAACCTGGTGAAAGACACAGATCTATCAGTTTGTAAAAATACGTCAGGCATGCATCTCACAAGCCACATTGATGCATCTCTATATATCCTTCAATGGTACATGAAAATTTATTCTTGGGAAGTACTGTATTTATATTAAATGGCTTTTACAGGTAGGCTTAAATGAGTTGCTGTTTGAAAAGTAAATGAGAAGTTCAACTATGTTATTTGTGTTTGTTTTTTGAAAACAACCTAGAATCTCTACAGTAAATATTCTGGTATATTCTGAAATTCGATAAAATGTTAAGAAAAACAATCTAAATAGTTTACTAATACTTTCACTAGTGTATATATGTATGTGTTGAGAACGCTTTTAACTTTGTTCAGTATTTTAAGTAATTTTATTTTCCCTCTCTTTCACATGTTGAAATAGCTCCCTTCCTTAAAATTCAGAGAGCAGCAATAATAAAAGAATGATCATCCTTCTTTAAAAACCAGATAAAATAACAAAAAGCATTTTCCCTATATTTTTTCCTGCTATTGCCACACTTCTCTGTTCTCTTCTCTTTAAAACAAACTTGAAAGCACTGTCTGTCCTCTCATTGTTCTTTTAAGAAGCCACTCTCTTTGTGTCCACTGAAACTGTCCTGATCAAAATGACTGATCATCTCCGTATTTACAAACATACTGGTCAATGTCAGGGCTCAGTTGCTCCATTTGGCAATAGGATTTGCTTGTGTGTGGCTTCTGAAATCACCCTCATTAATTGCCCTTTGTCTTGACACTACCTGGCTGCATCTCACACCTATTTGGTGGTTATTCAATTTAAATCTTTCCAAGTGGTGTGGCCATGACTGTGGCCTCATAGCTGCTTATTTACCCTCATTTCGACAGCAATTTATATAGTATGACTTTAAATTTCACTTACTAACCATCCCCAACTGCTATTCCTCTGTCTGACTTATCCTTTAAGCTCCAGATTTGTACATCCTCTTACACAGGACTCCTAATCATTTCACATAAAACATTTTCCTTTCTAATTGGGATTCTCTCTTACCATGGTGAATTTTCCTCATAGAACCTGTCATTCCTATTTGCTTATTTTGTATTATACACATCACTTCCTCATTCATCCTTCACATATGACTACCACTAAAATAAATGTGCCACAGAGCAAAGAGTTCTTTGGTTTTATTTACTACAGTAATCCCAGTGCTCAATTAATTAATTCACTAATTACATAATATGAAAACTAAAGTAGAAGATTCATATGCTACAAGATTATAAATTAGTTGTCACAAATGTGTTTTCAGTTGATTTAAAATACACAGCTATAATTAAAATTTCATTAAAACTAATAACATGTAAAGTGGGATTTCATATAAATATTTGGGTTTATGACTCCTGAAAAATTAGAAATTTCTAATTTTAATTGGTATGCAATATGTAGTAGACATTCTTGTAACTGCTTGTGATAGTTGATTTTGTGTGTCAGCTGAGCCGTTGATAGCTGGCTATACATTATTTTCAATATGCCTGTAAGGGTGATTATAAAAGAGATTAGCACTTAGCAAGGGGTGTAAAATGAACTGAACTCTCTAATACAGTTAGATATCCACTCTGTTCGGGACTGAAACAGTACAGAAAGGTGGAGGAAGGGACATTGTTCTACAACCTTATTTTCATGGTCCTTGTTCTAGGACATTTGGCTCAAACTAGAATTTACATCATTCACTATTCCAAGTTGTCAGGCTTCAAACTAAACCACTGACCAATGCTATATAATAGATTTCATATATATATATATATATATATATATATATATATATATACACACACACACACCCACACATATATATCTTTAGATGGTACATATATATATATATATATATATATATATATTATAATCACAAAAGATCTTACTATAATTATAGTACAGAAGAATTATAGACTTTAAATCCTTGGGCTGGGAATCTAGCTCAGTTAGTGTGACTTCACAGTGAAAGCCTTTGCCATTGCCCTCTCTGGCATCAAAACTCATGGAAAGCTACACCGGAGCTGGGGCTCAGTGCCAGCTTCTCTCCTGGAAACAGCGCTCAGTAATTTCCCAAAGGATGCGTCTCTTTCACATCATCAGATTTAGCTCTACATCCATTCACCAGAGCTTGTAATCCTTATCATATTGAAATGTCAACGTTTAATCAACAATCATTTCAATGCCCATTTATACACAGTGAATGAGGTCCTAAGTGTGTTAAAAGGTAAGGAAATACAATTCTTTCTTTTTAAACAGGACTTGCTATTATTTTTAGTGAATGCACATGCATAAAATATGTTATATCAGGTAGAATTTATCAAAAGAGTAGTTCAAACCAAATGATGCATTGCAGTAAAGTCTAGAGTTCAATGTAATGAATAATTAATACCCACTAATGATTGAGGCAGGAACTCCCAAGTGTTTTTATAGTACCTAGTACATTACAGAAGATCAGAACAAGTTTTTAAATAAACAAGTCTTATCTTCTTCCCAATTCGGTTTAATATCTGATTTCTCTTTTCAGAATTAACTACTCTCATTTTATATAGTTATTGGAAAGACATTTAGGAAGTGATGTATTCTAAAACAGCCAATAAACCAAGTAAATTACATTGGAATATCAGAGGAAAAAGGGATCATACTGGATGAGTTAAGCCAAAGGTTTCAGGAAAGAACCAGTATTTGAAATAGATTGGGAAAGATAGGTAAAACTTAGCAGGCATAGATGAATAAAAGGAGTTTCCAGGCCTGTATGAGCAAAGCTGATCAAACGATTTGCTCTGAAGTTTGTCAGCTGCTGAAGTTTGGAACAGGTAGGTGATTTTCTCCTGAGATTTATTTGACTTAAGAAAGTAACTAAAAATGGATCTATGCTATAAAAAAATTGAAAACTAAAGCAAAAAAAAAAATGAAAGGGGTGATTTCTGGCAGTTTCTTGGGTTCCTATCCTCATATAACCAGACTGCTTTCTCAAATTTCCCCTTCATGCCTTACTTAGAAAGGATGTTAGAGGAGGAGTCATGATCCTAGAGGCTAGCATTCGCGGATTGTTACGATTGATACTTTGTGTCAACTGAGAAGTTTAGAGGTTTACCTGAGAGACTCAGCAGGGACCCAGGGTTTTTACTTTGTAAATATCCTCATCCTAGTGCAAGAAGAGGGCAAGGAGATTTTGTGAGCCCTATACCAGCCCTGGGCAGAAGGGCTGTGTACATTAAAGGAGGAAAAGAGGCTTGCTCTGCCCCATTTTTGCTCCTGCTGCTTTTACTGGCTTCTGCCTTGGAGTGTTGCTCCTCAGCCATGTCACCCTATCTTGGAACCAGCTGACTGTGGCCTGAAAACTTCACAAACGGTGGCATAATAAACCTTTCCTTCCTTCATTTTGGATGTTGGGTATTTTGTCTCAGCAATGAGAGAAAAGTAGCCAAGACACCAGTCATCATTAGTGTGATCTTAGGAAAGTCATCTATTCAGTTGGAAGTCTATCTATTAAAAATGAGTAATAACTTTATGCATTACTCATGATAATGAAATAGTCCAATGTACGAACACATTGGAGTAATTTTGTGGAAGCTATAAAGAGTTCTGCCAAAGAAAGCGTATTCTGACCCTTCCTGCTGCCCATAGGAAGACTGTACATATGAAAGCACAAAAAGATGTGGGAGTAAAAACTGTATTTTATGACTATTTTTTGTTGTAACATGGAAAATGATACTTATAAGAAGAAAAGATCCTGCCCTACCTGAAATCTAAGGTGACATTGTACCTTTCTGCCCCTCTGCTGTTGCAAGACAATATCGCTTTCTAACTTAATGAGAAAACATCTTTAAGGGTAAAATTATTCAGATTCATAGCCACCAAAAACATCATTTTATGCCTAAAGCAAAAAAAGTGTTTCTGAAAGAAAAGTGATATCAAAAAATACATAACTCAGCTAAACTGAGACAGGCATTGTACCCCATCACAGTAACACAGTGCACAGGAGATGGGAAGACCTGTAACTGCTGTTTGCTAATTAGTGAATGAAAATGTGTAACGAGAGACAAATACGAACTTTCACTATCAGGAATGATTAAGGAATAACATATTTCAGTTCATTTACCAATATAAAGTCAATTGCTTTAAAAAGCCACATTCCAACTGGGTGAGATGACTCATGCCTGTAATCCCAGGCTCCAGCAGGGGGATCTCAAATTCAAGCCCTGCTGGGCAATTTAGTGGACCAGCAAGACTGTCTCAAAATAGAAAAGAAAAAAACGCACTGGAGTTAGCTCAGTGTGAAGGCCCTGAGTTCAATCTCTAGCCCGCTCCCCTAAATAAAAATCAGACCGCAAAACCTGTAAGTAGGAAAATTTTGAAATTGTTATCATTGTGTCTGTATTAGACTGGAGATTAAAAAGACCAAATAAAAGCACAGGACAAGTATGGGTTAAATGCCAGCAAAGGACTATCTTCAAGATAAATCCTTAAAGCCTTAAATAAGGTGAAATTAATGGACAAAGAAACACATTACAAGATGAGAAATGTCTTAAATAAAAACATTTATTGACTTTTAAAAAATGATGGTAGTAAAAAAGTGAGTTAACTCAGAGAAACTTAAACCCTGATTCTCCTCTATCTGATGGTTTTTTGAGAATTCCCATGCCCTCCTTAGACCAGATGAAATAAGGTCAACAAAAATGACATCCAGTTCTGACCCTAAGGGAGGAAAAAACATAAATAAGATAAAACTTGTTTTATTTGTTTAGTAATTATTGCTCTCACTCCAAAGTGGAATGCCCTACCTGCCCTTATGGCTTTTATAAAACCTACTTCATTACTGTACCCCACCTGTATCTTTGTATCCCACCTGGATGTTGTGTGGTATTTCACACACCAGATAATCCCTTTGATTTTGCTATGCATTATATTTCCATCTTTACTCTAAATTTCAAATTTACCCTTTCTGACTTCAAATTGTTCAGGAACTTTCCTTCTACTTTTTTGAAAACTGATAATTAGTCAATGTATCCCTCAACTCAAGAAATATATTTGCATTTTAATTAGGACTTCTGAAAATATAAAGTGAACACTATGGCTGTTATGGTCTAAATGTGTCCTTGTTTCAAAATGCACATGTTAAAAGCTAATCACCAGGCTGCACATGGTGATGCATGCCTGGAATCCAAGCATTCAAGAAGCCGAGGCAGGAAGATTGCCATGAGGCCAGCCTGGGCTACACAGTGAGCTCAAGGCCAACCTGAACTGCATTGCAAGACTGTCTCAACAAACACTCCACCTCCTCACCCCAAGAAAAACCAAATTCAAAACAAACCAACATAAAATAAAACAAAAAAAAAGACAAAAAACCAAACAACAAAGCAAACAAACAAACAAAAAAAACCATAAAAACACACCAGCAAGGTAGCATTATGAGGTCGGGAATTCAGCAGTTGATTTTTATCACAAGGACCTGACCTTCATGAGTGGAATTGGGAATCTTTATACTAGGGATTGAGGAAGTGAGTTCATGCCTTTTTACCTCCTTTTTTTTTTTTCTCCTGTGCTTTCTGCCATGTAAGAACACAGCAAAAGGTCATCATCTGTGGGAGAAAAGACCAGGATCTCACCACACACCGAACCTATGAGTGCCCCTGTTTTAGACTTCCAAACCTCCAAAATTGTGAGAAAAACATTTCTATTGTCTACAAATTCCCCAGTCTCACCTATTTCATTATTGCAGCAAAAAATGGGCTGAAGTAATGGCATGTCAGTAGCGATAATTTTAATTTTGGAGATATTTACGATGAGCCTTGGAAAGGTGTTCCTTATAAAGATAATTATTTAAAGGTAAACTGCAGGATATCTGATAAAATGATTCAATACCTGTTTGCTTAGAATAAGTATTAAGAAAATGTCTCTAAGGCAGGAGCCCAAACTTCAAACAATTGCAGAGACCAGAAAAGTAACACAATTATATAAAATAATAAAGTGTCATACTTTAAGAAACACTGAGGGCTGCAGTAAACTCGAGTATGCATGCATAGCATAAGCAGGTCTCACATTAAAAGTCTAACGGCAGGATTCCGATTCCACTTGGGACTCCGGACAGCTGGAAAGATGTGTCATTTCTAATTTTACAATGTCAGAAAGAAAAAATAATTGTAAACATACACATTTTCATGGTTCTTTGGAAAAGTGAGGTCAGACAACAACAGAAAGTCCCAGATTCTAAGAAGAAATAAATTCCAGGAAAAATGGAAACCCTGTAAGATAGTGAAGACAAGATCCATAGCCACAAACTCAGCTCTGTGCCAGACAAGCAGAAAGGATAATTACGAAGATATTTGTAAAATCTATACACTAAACTTGATGGGTAGTTAAAAATAAAATAGATATTTCAAACCTCAGTGTTGTAGGCTTTGGGGTGCTGGAGTCTTCTCCTAGAGGTGGCTTCTTGGTTCTTTCTCCCATGAGTAAAGAATTGGTCAACATAAGTGCAAATAATAGAAAAGTTTTATTGAAGGCAGGAAAAGAAACAGGCTCTACAAGTGAGTTTGGGCCGAACAAAAGTAGAATAAGAAATGGACCCTACAGCATAAGGGTGGACCACCATGCAGGAGAGAGCACAGTGGAAAAAGCTCAGTATGCATTTTTGCATCACCTACTTTTCAGGCTAATAACAGACCTAAGCCATCTTATTCAAAATCCACTCAAGTTCTTGTGAGAAGTCCAAGTTCAGGGCTTTAGGAACTGTCCTTCCATGTGTCCTGGAATTTTGTAATAAACGAGTCATACCTACTCTCCCAGCTAGCTTAGCCATGCCCTAATGTCCTGTCTCATCCCCCGCTCCCCAGAGACAAATATCCCTATAATCCTTTATGGTGCTGATGGAGTGAAGGTTGCTGTTGTTACAGGCAGCTGAGTTAGTTAGAAATATGACAGGCAATCAGAGAGGGGCTGGGCTCTTGAAGGAGCCAGTGCAGAGACCAGATACCTTGTGACATTGGAGGAGGCAGACATTTCCCATTGTGGGCCAGATCTCAAGACAAAAGACAAAATAGATGCGACCCTAAGAATAAACATCAGAGACTGATATTCTAAATAGGGATGGATCACCTTGAGGAAGCTACAAATCACCATCCTAACCCCCTACAGGAAGAGTCACTGCTCTGTAACCATGCCCACTTGTGACATGACTCACTTCCCCATTTGTACACAATTTGGTCTATTTCACCTGAGCAATTAATCTTATTGGCTGACCATAGCTCTGTCCCACCCCATGCCCACCTTGTGAGTTCCCATTTTTCCCCACAGTGGACCTGCTTTACCTTGTGGTTTTGCTCCATAAAAGCCCTGGAATAGACAGTCTTTGGCAACCCACTTGGGACCCCTTCTCTCTCTCAGACAGAAGCTTTCTTTCTCTCAATAAATATATTCTGCTCTTAACCTACATTGTTCCTAAAATTCATTCTTCAGTTTTAGAGAACACGAACTCATACTGGACATCTAGTAGGTTGGGAGTTTCATTTCCGTCTATCACTGTTTTCTATTGCTGCTTCTGACTGGAAGGAACCGTAGCTTCTACCTACTGGGAATTATGAATTCTCCAACTACTTTGGGGTGCTGTGGCTCACTGGCTGGGTTGCAGGAAAAAAAAAACACCCGACAGTCGACAATGAGCAAAGAATGACTAATGAGCCATCTGTTCAATGGGGGAAAGAAAGTAATTTGCTATTATGTTGAGGATGTAGAACCGAAGTATGAGAAACAGGTCGCATTTCCTTGCTTCTTGTAGAGACCAAAGTATGGAAAAGAGAGAGGTTAGACAAATTAGCAAGAGGCTGAAAGCCATGGCTTCACAAAAGATTACCCTATCATGTGTCTAATTAAAAACAGAAGCATTAAGACAGGTGCCCATCAAAGCTCTGGTGAATTAGGGTTATTGGTGACTCTATATACTTGTACCCAAGCAATACCAGCATTTTGCTTTATGAAGAAGAGCATCAGATGTTCCAGAGGTTCTCAGGATTGGCCTTTCTCTTAGAACTGTGAAAACTCTAGGGACCATATCCCATGTAGGATTTTTATGGCTTGCTACCGCATCCCTCGGAAAGGACCAGAATGGTTCCTCAGAACTAAAAATATGGCTGGGATCTCGAGGAGCTATAGATCTACCCTTCTTGCCTCCTTCTCAGACTTTCGATTTCCCAAGGAAACTTCCAACATGTCTCTTTGGGATCCCTTCAGTAAATGACAGTAACCTGCTTGGGAAGATAGACTGTCTTTTAGAATTGTAGAATTTCTTGCTTGTGTTTTGTGATTGCTTATTCATTAGTAAGCTCCTTCTCTCCACATTACTGCATGGGCATGTAGCACCAGAAAGACATATTTGATGCCTATATAGATGTATAACTTCTTGCTTTTTTTAATATCAATGTCTAAGTAAGAGGTATTAGCTCTGCCTGTTTAGCAGTGGTCCTTGGGAAAAGAGGTTTGGCTTCAGTGACCTGTTGTGAATTGACAACTGCATAACCCTGCATTTTGATATTCTTCTCAGACAAAATTACTTTTATCAATGAATCATACCCCCTCAGGGTCATAGAGGAGCAGGTCACTGATGTCCTACCTACTTGCAAAAGTCACGGAGACCACTTATTGTTGGAGACCACCATGAAGCAGCTCTGAGCAGGATTTAAAATTAATTGTCTTTCTATGTTTATCTGCAAGTCTGTGCTAGGCCTCGGCCCCTTGCCTGGTGATGGAAACTGATTCATAGTAAGTGAACTTCTATGAATCACTGGTCCTGGCTGAGGCCTACAGCAGCCTGTGAGGCCAGAGATACCTCAAAGGGCAAGATAAGGACACAGCTGTGGACACTTGGCTCCAACATCAATTAAGTAGATAGAGACTGCAGCTGAAGGAATTACTCCTACTGTCTCACTTCTACCATGTCTTCATGATAAGACAGTGCTACTAAATTGGCATGATTCATTACTTGGAGATGACCTTGAAGTGACTCTCAAGGTCTTGCTCATTACCCACGCTTTCCTCAGTTTCCCTGCCCTTTGTTTTGGACCTAATAAAGTAGGTGGTCCAGAGAAGTCTTTGTCTTAGTCCTGGGAGTCTTGAGCTCAGATAAAGGGTTTTGACCCTCCTGGAGCCCTAAAATCATACCAATTGTCTCATTTTATTTAAACCTCTGCCATACACTCATTTGGGAGATCAGGGATATAGGTCAGGACCCGATACACTTGCTCACAATAGTGAATAACTTCTGGGCCTGTAGGTGTCAGAGATAAAGGATTAATGTAGTTTGGATTTTTATAGTAACCTCAGGGGTTTCTAAGAACATGACCTGATATTTAGCAAGCAATTCCTCTTACACTACAAGTAACCTTTGGTCTCAAGAATTGCTCCGACATAATGGGGAGTCAGGACTTCTAGTTTGGGTCTTAAAATTAGTTTTGTAGATCTTCTGTTAGTTATCATAACTGCTGATATCTTCAAGCAGGGTGGCCAACTGGCAGCCACTCCATCTAATTTTTTGAAAAGTATGCCATAGTGCAGAGTTTTTGTCCTAGCCTTTGGGTCAAGAGACATAAATCAACTGCTCTTTTTTTACTTTTTATTTTATTTAAAGAGGAAAAAAGCAAAACAGAAAAAGGGGTAGAAACAATACAGAATTTCAGAAAAAAATAAACAGTAAGAAATCACTAGTTGATAAATTACATATTGTCTTTTTAGACATAGTTGTTCAAGTTACAGAACCAAAGTATATTCAAACAGTGAGGCTGCAAAGAAGTTCAATGATCCAATAACAATTTAGCAACATGGTCATCAATCCTACACACTTAAACATACATGCAGTTATATCCTTTAGAGCACTTTCTTTTCTTCCTTTTACTTTATAAGTCCATTATCTGTTTAGTTATATCCTGTTTCAGGTTGCTCAGTATTTTACTGTCCTGTTTTGTTGTTGTTATTTAATTTTTAATCACCTTATATTAATCTGTTGCTTTGTTTTTGAGTTTCTCCTCATCCATGCCCCATGGATCAGCTTTGGTATAGTAGGAAGGTTTTTGGAGGCATTTTGGTACTTTGTTATCTACTTTTATTTTTCTGAAGGAAGCGAAATACAGCAGAACAAGACAGAACAAACCCATGTGAGGCAGCACAGTGACATTGGCACAGAACCTCACATCAGGTAACCAGGACAACAGCAATAAGCACAATAGTACATCCCATTCTGTTCACATTAGCTGTTCTTTCAGTCAGGTAGAGCAAAATGGAAGGAAATATCAAACTTATAAAAACAGAATATTGAATAGAGCAGTACCATTAATCAAAACTGAGCAAAGCAATGATAAAAATATTTGCCTTCAAAGAGATGGTAGAAGGAAATTCCCCTTACTTGCCACACTGCATATGTTCATCCTCCCAAGAGATACTCAGACTTCCCACTCCCACTTGCTAATGGGGTGGGGAGGATCCATGTCTGATTCTTAGCCCAGCAGGCCCCCAGCTGCTCACCAGGGTGGCAAGCTGGCTGCCTGTTCTCCCAGCACCCCAAGTTCCAACATGATGCAGAGATCGTGAAACGCTGATAGTTCTCACCCTGGTGTGCCAGCGGCTTATCTCAACTGCTCTCTTTTCTGATATGCAGAGGAATAAGGGTTTTCTTAAGTTAGGTATTTTATTATTTTTTGGTAGTTTTTTTAAAAATGAACAAAGAACAAAACTGATGATACATAATTTCAAGACAACATAATTGGAGATTAACAATTGTTAATATATTGCATATTGGTATCTTCAAAGTAGCTGCTCAGACTACAAGATTTAGGCATAAAAAATGATCAAAAATGGAAATACAAACTGTTTTGTTACAGAGATTTGTAGTATAATTATCTATCATTATATATTCCCCTTCTTTCTTTTTTCCTTTCCCTCATCCCAGTTGTTCTTTCCTTTTGAGCAGTTTCTTCCCTTTCACAATGCCTATTGTATATTTTGGATCCTATTTGTTCTTTCAGTTTTTTATACTAGGGAGACAGTATGATATTTGCATATGCAAGTCTGATTCATTGCACTTATGAGTATGGTCTCAAATTGCATCCTTTTACCTATAAAAGCCTTGAGTTTAACCTTCTTTATAGTTGAATAGTACTCCATTGTATAAAAATATCACATTATTTCTTTTCATTACATGGTTGAGAAGCATTTGGGTTGTTTCTAAGATCTAGCTATTACCAATTGTGCTGCTATAAACATGGGTGCACATATATTGCTGTGATGTGATGTTTTCAGCTAGGTATTTTATTGTACCATGCAGCAGGATCTACCTGTTGGCTAATTAGGTCCAGGATACCTGGCATAGTTCCAACAGGTAAAATTCATTTTGACCTTTGTCAGAATTGGAGAATTTCCCTAAATTTTGCCAGTGTGTCTCCTCCTATAAAGGAAGAGGACAATGTGGGACAATCAGAAATTTATGATTAAACCTTTGGCCTTCAAAGTGACACACCAGACAAGGAATAAAGAATCACTGATGTGGGATGCATTCAATTCCAACTATGGCTACAGAGCTGGAGGAAGGTTTTCTCAAGAAGTAGAAACAGAATGGTGTAACTGAATTGGCTTGCCTATGGCATCCAGCATAACCCAGGGTTCCTCAGAGGAGATGATAATGTCCATGGGCAGGCATTATAGGGTTCTTTGCAACTCTTCATAGCAGAAAATGAGGGTTTTGGCTGGCATAGACCCTTTCTGGGAACAGGAAGAGTTAACCCTCCAGTGTCATGAACCAGGCACATTGGCTGCCTCACATTGGCAGAGTGCTGGCAGTGATGTGGTATAGTTACTTTCACAGTGTCCAGACTTCTTGCACTTAAAATGAGAACCTCAATTTTCCCTTAAATTATCTGGATGAGTTTCAAACATTGCCAATTGTAACAGCTATAACTCTAGCTTTTCTCTTTGATCTCCTCTAGTCCTGATTGTTACACAGACAAAAGGTCATGTCCAGCAATTGGGTCATGGATGTCTGGGGTTCCATCTGAATTTTCTTCACTGAATAGATGGCAGAGACTTATATCTCCCTATTAATATAGATAGTTAAGTTAGGTAGAAATATTGTAGGCAGTCAGACAGAGCTGGGCCCTTGAGACATCAATGCAGAAGACAACTGTGGCTGGAGGCATATTCACTAAAGGCCAGACTTCAAGAAAAATAATTACTCACTCATATACTTCCCCTGCATATAAACAGCAGTGATTGATATTCTAAGTTGGCATCAGTCATCTTGGGGTGAAGGACCAAACCTCCTTCATCCGCCCTTTCAGGAAAGTCCTTATCTGCCCCTGTTTGCTATGTTACTTGTTTTCCTATTTGATTCTCATTTAATCAGTATTATCCAAGCAACTATACTATTGTGATACTATTCATAGACTGACCATAGTTTTGTCCCACCTGACACCCATCCTATGGTTGCCATTGGGTCAATATTACCTAAGTGACTATACTTATAAACTTACTCATTTGTTATAGTTCTGTCCCACCTTAAGTCCACCCTGCCTCATGGCTTTGCTCAATAAAACACTCTTGAGAAGCAGAGTTGGTGGGCAACCCACTTTCTGGGCCCCCTTCTGTCCCTCTCACATAGAAGCAATCTTTCTCTCAATAAATTCTTCCTATTCTTAACTTTTGTTGTTCCTAGAATTCATGCTTCAATTTAGAGAAAACAAACTCAGTGTTTGGGACATCTAGCAGCTTGAGAGTTTCATTCTAGGCCTTTTCTCTCATTGCTGAGACAAAATGCTCAATACCCCAAGTGAAGGAAGGAAAAGATTATTTAGCTCACATTGTGGAGGTTTTATTTCATGATCAGCTGGCTCCAGGGTAGGGTGGCATGGTAGAGGGGCAACACCTCAAGGCAGCAGAAGACAGCAAAATCCAGCAAGAGAAAAATGGAGAACAGAGATAAGACCTTTTCTGTACCTTATATTGTATGCAGGATAACTACCGCAGTGGGTGTAGCACTCACACACATAATACCAGCACTGAGCTGTGAATCAATTTTAAACTCTAGAAGCCTGCCTCTGTGACTGTATGAGGCTTTGGGCAGATATCTAGACACAAGTCATAACATTCCCTTACACCATACAGAGACAGGTGGGTGTATGAGGACAGGCTCATCCAATACATCTCTTCCTTGGGATCCACGTTTTTTATTTTTTGTTTCTTGTACCAGGAATCAAACTCACAACTGTGCACTTGCCAGGCAGGCACTTATGCCACTGAGCTAAATCCCAGGCTGGGACCCACTTTAACAAAGTTTCTGGGCTTTTTCTGAGGTAAAGGTTTATAAAAGTCTAAACATAAGGGATTTCATTTGAAGTCAAGAACATTAAAAGAAAAATAGTCTCATAGTTTAAACTACCATTCCATACCCATACCCATCTCTCACCATTTCCTAGTTCATACTGAACCCAAAGCATGTTATAATAGTGAATAAGCTGTGCCTTTTTAAAATCAGCAAGTTCAAACCTTTCCCGGTGATAAAGGATACAGCCTAGTGGTGAAGGTGGTGGTATCTGGGGGCATGGTTCACAAGATTTCCCATGATTAACCATGGGGCCAATAGAGAGAGATGACTAGGTCTTGGTTCCTTAATATGGAGTCCCATCGAGAAGGTGGAGACCCAATTTGAGTCCACAAAGCATCCTTAGTGAAACTCAAGTATTCACTAGACTGATGTCTCTGTCCGAAATTAGGATGATACCAACAGCTGGGTGGCCTAGTAATTTCTGCCATAATGAAAAGAAGAAATATGATGAAGTTGGTTGATTAAGCTACAGAAATGTGTGAAGGAGAATAATGTGCTCAGGACCTAGAACTCTAAGCTTAAGCTCTTCACAAGGAAGGTGGATATTTCAATAACCATCCTAAAGTAAGGCTATTTCCCATAATGATAGGATAAATATTTCTAAAAATCAAACATATCATCCAATCCTATAGGTGGCTGAATTACAAAGGCAGGTTGAATTTCCAATTTTTTTGTTAGTACATGTTTGCAATTCATGCAGTTTTCAATCATCTTGGAGAGTGGTGCATATTACAGCTTAAGTTTTAGTACTCTTCCCCTTCTTTCACCCTCCCCACTCTGATTTGGGTTGCCTTACCCACATTTTAATACTTGCCAATATTATATGTCTTATTCATTATGGCATACAGTGTTTACATTAATTGGAGTTATTAGATTCTTGTACAGGGCACATCTATATTCATCTCATTTCCCCTTGTTCTCCACTTCCCTCCTCACCTTTGGACTACTTCCCTTCGACTACTTGGAGAGTCTCCAAGGGAGATTACTCTCCCTTGGAGAGCCATCCCTTGTCCCTTTCTATCTATCCTTTATCATTTTCTTTGTTTGTACTTTGCCTCACTCAAATGAGAGATATCATACAGTATCTAAGCTTATGTATCTGGTTAATTTCACTCAACACTACTTTTTCCGGATGCATCCATTTTCCTAAAAATATTTTAAATAAGTCATTCTTACAGTCAAGTAGTATTCCATTCTGAAAGGTTCTTGCCCTAGTCAAACTACCTTACGGTTATGGCAGTGGTCTCACATGGCAGAAGGCCAAAGCAGGAATGCTTACCACTTCCTGCTTCTTCTTCAGCCCTAATTGCAACTCCCTTTCCTGTTTGTGCACAAAGAAAATTCCAGTCAGTTCCTCACATATCATCAATATCTGCCCCATGTGCCACTTCACTCAGAGGTCATATGACCCTCTGCCTCTCTGTATCTGGTTGAAGGAGACAGCCCAGCTGCCACGGGTTGTGTGCTTCTTTCCACATCCTCAATAAACCTGTTCTTTATTTTTTTTTTTTACTTTTTGCTTCTCTATTGCACTAGAAAACTCCAATGCATTCTATTATGTGTAAATACTACATTTTCTTTATCCAATCATCTATTGATAAGCATCCAGGAAGACTTAGCTATTATTGTGCTGTTACAAACATTGGTATGCATGTATCATTGTACTATGGTGACTCAGCTTCTTTGGAGAAGATACCTAGCAGGGGGAGAGCTGGGTTATATAGAATTTCTAATTTCCCCTCTATGAGAAATCTCCATATTGATTTCCATAATGGTGGCACTAGTGTTACAGGCAGCTGAGCTAGTTAGAAATATTATAGGCAGTCAGACAGGGCTGGGCCCTTGAAGAAGCCGGCACAGAAGACAAGTTGTCTGGTGACCTTGGAGGAAACACACACCTCTCGCTGTGGACCATATCTCAAAACAGAAGATAAAACAAATGCAACCACACCCTTAAGTATAAACATTAAGGATTAAGTATGGATCACCTTGGGAAGCCAGGACTTACCATCCCAACCCCCTACAGAAAGAATCATGGATCCCTAAGAATGCTCACTTGCTACATGACTCACTTCCCCATTTGTCCTTGATTTGGTCAATTTTACCTGAACAACTTATTAGTTGACCATAGCTCTGTCCCACCTCGTGTCTGTCTACCTGCTGAGTTCCCAGTTTTTCCCACTTTAGACTCACCTCACCTCATGGTTTTACTCTATAAAAATCCCTAGAAAAGACAGAGTTTTTGGCAACCCACTTGGTACCCCTTCTGTCTGTCTCAGACAGAAGTTTTCTTTCTCTCAATAAGTATGTCTGCTCTTAACCTCCACTTTTCCTAAAATTCATTCTTTGATTTTAGAAAGCACAAATCCATACCAGAGGTATAGTAGTTCAGGGATTTCATTCCCCTATATCATTTGCATTTCCACCAAAAGTGCAAGAGGGTTCCTTTCTCACACAGTCACAACAGCATCTGTTATTGTTTGATTTCTTAATGATTGCCATTCTTTCCAGGGTAAGATGGAATCTTAGCATTAGTTTAATTTGCATTTCTCTAGTGATCAGAGATCTCGAGCATTTTTTCATATATTGGTTGACTATTTGTATTTCTTCCTCTGTGAAGTATGTGTTTATTTGTGTAGCCCATTTCTTGACTGGGTCTTTCATTTTTGCTCTTTTAATTTTGGAGAGTCCTTCATATATTCTATATATGTGTTCTGTCTAAGATATATCTGTCAAAAATCTTTTTCCATTCTGTAGGTTTTCTCTTAGCTCTACCGATTGATTCATTTGCTGTACAGAAGCTTTTACTCTAACATTATTCCATTTGTAGATTCCTGCTGCTATTTCTCGTGCAATTCAGGTTCTATTTAGAAAATCTTTTCAATACCTACATCTTCAAGTATTTATCTATTTTATCTTCCAGAAGATTTAATGTTTATACTTTAATGTTTAGATATTTGATCAACTTTGAATTTAGTTTAGTACATGGTGAGAGATAAAAGTCCAGTTTCATTCTTCTATGAACAAATAACCAGTTTTTCTCAACACCACTTGTTAAATAGGCTTTCTTCCAAAATATTTTTTTGGCCCTTTTGTCAAAGACCAACTAGTTGAATATGTCTGAGGAGATTTCTGTATTCTCAATTCTGTTTTCATTGATTCACATGTCTGTTTTTTTTGGTACAGTACCATGCTGTTTTTATCATTACCGCTTTGCAATATAGCTTGAAATCAAGTATTGCTGCACTGCCTGGTTTGCTCTTATTGTTCAACATTACTGTTTTGTATCTCTTTTGGTTTCTTATGAAATTTTAGGGTTGTTTTCTCTAGATCTGTAAAGTATATTGTTGGTATTTTGATTAGGACTGCATGAATCTGTATGACAGTTTAGGCCACTTTGACAACACTGGTTCTGTCTATCCATAAACAAGAGACAGCTTTGCATTTTCTGATATTCTCTTTAATGTTCTACTTTAGAGTATTGTAATTTTCTATGTAAAGCTCTTTCATTTCCTTGATTAGGTTAATTCCTAGATGTTCCACTTTTCAAGAAAGTATTGTGAATGGTACTGTTTTCATAAGTTCCTTCTCATCCTGTTGATTATTGGTATATACAAATGCTAATGATTTTTGTGTGTTGATCTTGTGTCCTGCTACATTGCTGAAACTGGTTATTAATTCTAAGAGTTATTTTGGTGAGGTTCTTTGAAGTCTTCTATGAAGAGTATCATGTAATCTGCAAGGAATGATAATTTGAGTGCTTACTTTCCTATATGTGCCCATTTTATTTTTTTCTCATTTCTTTGACTAATGTTTCAAGTATTATGTTGAATAGCAGAGATAATAGTGGAACCTTCATCTCATTCTGATCATGTGGGGAATGATCTTTCCCAGTAGTATAATACTGGCTATAGGTTTGTTATAAATAGCTTTATCATATTCAGGCATTGTCCTTCTATATCTGTTTTTATCATGAAGCGGAGTTGATTTTTGTCAAAAACCTTTTCTGAATCTATTGATATTATCATATGGTTTTTGACATTGCTCCTGATTAAGTAATGTCTTACATTGTTTTGACTTACGTATGTTGAACCATCCTCTCTCTCTGGTATGAAACCTATTTGATCATGATGTACCATCTTTTTAATAATGTACTGTATTCTATTTGATAATATCTACTTGAGAATTTTGCACCTATGTTCATTCAAGAGAATGTCCTAAAGATTTCCTTTTTAGTTAAGTCTTTATTGAGTTTTGGTATATGTGATATCGGCTTTCTTAAGTGAATTTAGAATGTGCCATCCCTTTAAATTTCTTTGAAAAGCTTGAGGAGTATTGGTGATATAACATCCTTGAAGATTTTATAGAATTCAGCAGTGAATCCAACAGGTCTTGGGCTTCTCCTGGTGGATTCTTTATTATTGAGACAATTACATTGCTTCTTTTTGGGTTGTTTTGCATATTTATATCATCTTGGTTTAGTTTTGCTCATTTGTATGTGTTTAGGAATCTATTTCTTAAAATTTGCTAATTTGTTGGAAAATAATTTTTCAAACTTTTGGATTTTTAAAAATCTTTTTAAAATCTTTTTTTATCTTTTGGATCTTGAGTGCCTATTGTGATTTCACCTATTTTATTTCTAGCTGGATTGATGTAAGTCTTTTCTCTCTTTGTCTTGGTGAGTCTGGCTAAGGTCGTATCTGTTTCATTTATTCTTTCAATGAAACAGCTCTTAGATTTGTTGCTTTTTGTTGGTGTTTTTAGTCCCCATTTCATTGATTTCTTTTGACATGTTTAGAGTTTCTCTCCTTAGTTTCTGTTAAAGGCTATTTGTTGTTTCTCAACTATTTTAAGATTATTCATAGGGGCATTTATTTGGGCTTTCTCTGTTTTCCTAAAGTGAACATTGATTGTGATGAATTTTCCTCTTAGAACTGCTTTTGTAGGGCTCCAGAAGTTTCACTGAGTTGAATATTGCACTAACTTCAAGAAATTTTAAAGTTTTATATTTAATTTCTTCTGTGTTATTTATGAGTCTTTTGTTAATATTCCAGGAGTTTTTACCTTTTCCAAAATTTCTTCTGTTGTTGATTTCTATTTTCATTGCACAATGGTCAAATAGTACACAAGGGGTGATTTCAATGCTTTTATATTTACTTAAGTAGATTTTGTGACTAATACATGATCTATTTTGGAAAAAGTGCCATGTGCTCCTGCAAAGAATATGTACTTTGCTGTAGGAAAGTAGAATGCTCTGTATTTAACCATTAAGCCCATATATGAAAAGGTGTGGTTCAGCTCTAATATTTATTGTTTGTTTGTTTGTTTGTTTAGTTGATCTATCTCTTTGGGAATGTGAAATGTTAAAGTCTCCTACTTTCATTATGTTTCTGTTTGTTTGATCTTTTAATTTTAGCAGTTTTTATTTTTTGAAGATAGGTGCTCTAGTATTCAGTGAATTTGGTGTTTATTAAAATTACATCTTCTCGTAGGATTGTTCCTTCAACTGTATGCAATGACCTTCTTTGTCTCTTCTAACCAGTGTTAGCTTGTAACTTACCATAGCTGATACTATGCTACTCCTGCTTGTTTTCAGGGTCCTGGTATATGAAATATTGTTTTCCACCCTTTAACTTTTAGTCTATATTCAGTGACTAAAGCTATGTGGTCATTCTTTTGACAATAGATGAATTTCTTGAATGAAACAGATTGTTGTATTCATATTTTGATCCAGTCTGCCAGTCTATGTCCTTTGTTTGGAGAGTTGAAGCATTAATATTGACAGACATTATTGAGATGTGTTGGTTATTTATTATTATTGCCTTTTTACTGCAGATGTATACTTCTTTTTCCTAGTATTTTTTTGTTTCTGCTTATCCATTGTGCTCACTAGTTTCCTCTGTATTTTTAGATGGATCCAATTCATTGTTTCTGTAGAGAATGTTCTTGAGAATTTTCTCTAGAGCTGGTTTAGCACTCATATCTTCTGAGATTTTTTTTTTTCATGGAAACAAGTTATTTCTCCGTCTATTTTGAAAGATAGCTTTTCTGGATAAATTAATCTGGATTGTAAATTATTTGTTCTTTGAAATATTCCAAGCTTCTCTGGATTTCAGGGTTTGTGAGGGGAATTCTGGTGCGATTCTATTTTTTTTACTTTTATATGTAACTTTGTTATTCTCTGGCTACTTTTACAATTCTAGATTTTGATGAATATATGTGAATTTAATGATATGCCTTGGTGTTCTGTAACAGTCATTTACTTATATTTTATAATCTTTTCTTACATTTAAAATTTTTTCTCATATAATTTCTGTAGGCATGTTAATGAATCAATCTATACAATCTTCTAGATTTTTCTCTAACTCTGATTAGCCTTAGATTGGGCTTCTTGTAGTCACTGACTAGCTGCTTCTTGTCATCTCTGGTTCTCGTTTTCTTTTTGGCTTCTTTGTGCACTCTATCTTTATCATAATTCACTATGTTGTCCTCAATATCAGGCACTCTGGTATTCACATTGGTCATCTCTGCAGTGTATGAATTCTATTTTGTTTTTATTCCAGGTATTTATATCTGATATCTTTTTGAGAATTGCATGTCCTTGTTGAATCTGTCATTCAAATTTTAAACTGTTGTGGGCCGGGGATTTAGCTCAGTGGCTTAAGAGCCTGCCTGGCAAGCACAAGGTCGTGTGTTTGATCCCCCGTACCAAAAAAAAAAAAAAAAAAGAACTAGGGGTGTATCTCAGGCTCAGCCCCCAGTCTTCCTCTTCCTGGAAAAGTATAGCTTTGAGGCTGGGGATTTAGCTCTGTGGCATAAGTACCTACCTTGGAAGTGCTAGGTCATGAGTGACATCCTCCGCACAAAACAAAACAAAACAAAAAAAACCTGCTTTGGTTAGCTCATCCATTATTTTAACTATTTCCCCCAAATTCACTGTGGGTAAATTGAATATAACTGATGTTAACCTTTGCTTCATCTGAACTCCTCTATTTTCTTAATTCATTTGAAAAACTTCATAGATTTACATTATCTTTTATTTGTTTTCCTCTCTCTTTGTGATTCCTTGCTCTGTCTTAGGGGAGTTGGGGGATTGGAGATTTCTATTTACTTATTTCCTGTCTATCTATCTATGACTGGATTATATATCAATATAATAATTTTCAATTATATATTATTTATTATAAATTAAATAATATGTTGCATATTATTATATAATGTAATATACCCTTAATATTATATAATATAATTAATATATTGTTATTAATTATATTGTATAATATATAACATATTATATTATATTATATATTATATACTATATAAACTGTATTATATACTATATAACATTTGGTATAAATTATATATTATATAACATATTATATTATATATTGTTAGATTATATGTGTCTATCTACTTTCTCTTCTCCTTTTTTGGGGGACCAGAGAAGTGCGTGGAGAGTTTGTAGCTTATATGAATTTTTTCAGTAGGGTGTTTCCTCTCCATGAATAATTTTCAGGTTTTATTTACAGAGCCTGTCTTACCCCTTCTGCTATTTACTGTAAGTGATTTTGACTCTACCCTTATGTTTTGTCATGAGAATTGCTTCAATTTATAGCAGTATGATTCAATCTTAAACACTTCTATATAATAGTCCTTAGAGTTACTCTTCCCTCCTTGCTCTACTCTCTCTGCACACTATAACATCATTATTTGTGGCTGC
This sequence comes from Hydrochoerus hydrochaeris, assembly GCA_004027455.1. NCBI lineage: Eukaryota > Metazoa > Chordata > Mammalia > Rodentia > Hydrochaeridae > Hydrochoerus > Hydrochoerus hydrochaeris. The sequence goes on along the minus strand of PVLA01001312.1, from coordinate 80,964 downwards.
TCTGCAGTGAGGTGGGTGATGTGGGGTGGGGAGCATGGAGGGTGTTTGGATGAGTATTTTAAGACTAAGCAGGAGGTTTAAAAGGCAGACTAGTGATAGATAAGAACTCGTTAATGAGGGCTCAGATTTTATTGGAATACTTTCGGTTGAAGATTTATACTTGGAGTTTTCAGAGGCTCTTTTTGGGGGACAAGGAAGGAAAAGGGGGTTCTTTTGCTATTGAGGAAAGCTATGTGGTTATCAGAACTTGTTTATGAGGAGTATAATAAACTAGTAAGATATGTAAGAACCAAAGGTTGAGGATGTAAAGATTGAAGAACCATACTAGAGAAGACAGGAGTGACCGTGAGGGGTGAATTATGATAAATCTAAAAGCTTGGGAAGTGGACTTTATGTGTTTGGAAAAAATAAAGATATATGTCAATAAATTGAAGTCCCAAATCTTTGGTAGGCTATAATGTAAGTTTTCCAAAGCTTTGGGGAGATTTCTCTAATTCCTGAGAATTTAGTCATCACTTAATGTGTGTATTTTTTCTTTCTGTATAATATTTCATTTATAGCTAATAATTGTTTTATTCAGTTTTAACATCTGGATAATTTTCTTTTTCATGTCTGTTTCTGAGAAGTATTTACTGAAATTCTTTGACCACAGTAGTTAATTTATCTGTTTCTTTTTCTGATTATGTTAGTTTGATTTTCATAAAAGTAATTCTCTAGTGAAAAAAAAAATCATATTTTTCTTTCTTTGTTTAAATTTGTAACCTGACCTTTGGGCTTTCCCCAAACAAAATTTTACTCACAAAAGCTAATTTTTAACATTCCTATAGTTTGCATGAAAGGGGTTATATCTCTCAGTGCATGTAGCAGTCATTTCAAAAATTTCTGCTATTGTTGTCTCCTCCTAAGTTTTCCACTTTGATTTCAAATAACCCAGACACCTTTGTCCTGTCTCTGAGTCTACAGCTGTTGCCTCCATCGTGGTTCAGCCAAGCCTGCTCCCCCATTACCCCTCCATCTCTTTCACTTTACTACATACTGTCAATCAGCCCAACTCATGACGCTTGCTCCAAATCATTTAATTTAAGAGACTACATCATGTAAATTAAATGTGTCAAAAACTATTTTGATGAAGAGAGACAGGATGATTGTACTCAGAAAATGAAAGATTCTCATCTTCCTGAGAAGGTAATTGGAGCATGTACATGCAACAGTATATTTTTCTTTTCAAATATTTTAATTAAAAATAAGACACTTTATGTTCAAAGTGGAAAGAGATAAAATTGTATTTTCTGATTGCCTAAAGATGCAAATATAGCAACATGCATTAATGGGATGCCTATGTTTTGACTACAGGCTCTAATCAAGTTAGGTGATATTTGAATATCACTCTGGAATGTGCTCTGTACATCTGGAACTTTCACTTAATCCAGTTCTGATCTAAGATTGTGACAGGATCTAAATAGTTTGTGGAACGTCAATGAATTTTAATCGTTTTTTTTCTCATTGAATGATTTGGATGTTAACAATCCTCCCTCTCCACATTCATTTAGACATAGAAAATAATCCCATTTGAACAAAAGTCACATAATGCTTTAGATGGAAGGACATCCATCTAAAATCAGTAGTAATAGTAATTACAATAGTCTCAGGCCATCATAAGAAGGAAAACTAAGTACCCTTAATATGTCACTTACTTTCATGTATGTTTCAGTTCTCCGTATCTCTTTGATATCGCTAGGTATAAATTCAGTCAGTCCTTGGTCACTTCAGGCATAAACTCAGTTCTGAAAATCTCTCAATTTGTGACATCATCTAAGTTTAAGCTATCATGGGTGAGTTTTCTGCACTGTAATCATTTGCTTGGTTCACTAATACCTGCCAATTCCTACACCCAGGTTTATACAGTTGGTACGTTCCCTCCGTTAGCTCACCTACCTCAGACGCCAGTTTAATCACTGGTTCTCATCTTCTGCCTCCACCACATCCTAGCTAACTGACATCTTCCGGTCAGCTATTCCTCTCTCGTATAACCAGGTCATTCCTTTCTTTTTTTTTCTTTTCTTTTTTTAGTGGTAATGGGGATTGAACCCAGGAATTGTGCATTCAGTTTCATTCCTCTCCCTTTTCTTATTCTTTTATTTTGAGAAAGGGTCTTACAAGTTTTTATGTAAGTTTTTATGTTGTCTGGACCGGGCTTGCACTTGCCATTCTGCCTGTTTTCCACAGTGCTGAGATTATAGCTATGTATCACCATGCCTGGCTACTTGTGCTTTCTTCACAGTTTGTGGAAATTTATAGATTCTCTGAGCCACTTAAAAGCCTCAAAAATTTTATTGTAATCATGTAAGGCCTAAAAATTCTGACACTTAATACCCATGCAGCCAATTCTATTCTTTATTCAGGTATCATGCAAGTAAAGGAATATTACCAAGGTTGCTGTTCCTCAAATGGCAAGCAATTCACTGAGTTTTCTATACACATTGGAGCCCCTGAGTTTACCTGTTTATACTGACACACACAGTCTGACTTCCTGAAGAACTATTCCCAACTGATGCAGGCTGCAAAGCCCACAAAATATTTCATTCTTCAAAACACCCTTTCACTTGACCTCTCATTTATTTGAGTATTTTAAAATTTAATGTGTAGCAGCTACTGAACATAAGCTATTTTACTCTGTTCTACCCATTAGTCCAAATCCCCTCAGTTTAACTCCTGCCTGGAATTAGAGAGACAGAAGCAAAAAGGAAAAAATGTTCATATCAAGCAGGTATTTATTTATGTCACTGCAAATAAACACTGTTTTCCAGGTATGACTCTTCTGTTAGCCTATTATGTGGAACTCTGAAAAATTTAACTTTTTTGAGTGCTAATTTTTACATCTCTATAAACTAAATTGGTTTTTATTGTTATTCTGGGGACTTGCACATTCCAGACAATGCTTTATCACTGTCTGTAACCACCAAACTAGAGCCTTTAGCAGCACTAATATTCAGTTATTGCATGTGGACAGATTACAACATATTCAAAGTCCAGAGTATGTTGAAGAAGATGATATTGTATTTTGCACATTAAAGTACTTTAAAAAGTTAAATGTGCCATATAGTAGAACTTGTAGTACAGCAAATGTATGCCTGGCAACATTTCTTTTATGGCTTCCAATAGATTTAAATCCATGTGATCAATTTATTATTTCCATTGCCTGCAGATAGTACAAAAATAAGCCTCAATCTGCAATTATTTTAAATGTATTCCAGGTAGTAGACCCACCCATCCTCTCACACTTTGTGTAATCCTCCTGGGGCCAGGCAAGTGAAGCAGTGCAAACAAAGGAGACTTTGAGACAATGGCACGTGTGTTGGACCAAGTGTAATGGTTTTAACCCATTATTGTTATTTTTATGTATTGAAAGCTCTTTTGAACCATTTCATGAGGTTATTGCAAAAGATATTTTCAGCAACAGAGGCATTTTTTTCACATGTATGTACCCCTGAAAGATATGCTTTGAAGGATTCTATTCTGCAGTTATTCCTGCTCAGGATTTAGTAAGACAGAGGTTGAGCTTTAGAGTTAGACAAGCTACCCCAGAATATTTGCTTAACTCTTGCTACTTTGTGACCTGGGCCCTGTGGCTTAGCCTCTTTGAGCCTCAATTATCCCTCTGTAAAAGACATTGTTTAAAAATACAAACCAAGAAATTATGAAGATTAGAGATCAGAGTTATTCCATGTTATATCTGCACTGTGTTTTTTGTATTGGGGATCCTCACTGTTGTCTCAATGATTTCTATTTCCAGGACTGCCCATGAGTTTAAGGGCAGAAGGGTCCTATGCAAATATTTTGTTTGGGACTTCCATCTTTATACCCAATTTGGGTTAAAGTACTTTTTATAAAACTTACTGGCATTTTTGACATCTTTTGTTCCATTGCTGAAGATTTAGAGTCATCAGGGAGGAGACACATAACTTTTTATTATCAGTCAATGCCCATTAAAATTTTTCCTCATATCCATACACTATCATTTCCTATTAAGTTCAAAGAACGACCCTTTATCTCTTTTATTGTCTAATGCACTGTTTTTTTCTTATTTCATATCTCCCTCTGTTAGAAAACAGGCAGCAAGTTTATTATTACACACAATGTCATGCTTTTCAGAATCTTTTTATGTTGAAACTATGGAATTTCTTGTCTCAGAATTTCCTAACAACATGTTCACTGTAGCTTCCATACTTATTCATGACACTGCATTATCCTCCACATAGTCTGTGAATACTGGCTTTCAATGACTCTACAAGAAGCTGTTACTGAACATCATTGATATTAACCATGAATGCATGTGCATTCATACTATGATGAAAACTGTGACCAGTGATTTGTTTCTTGGTCATATTAAATAATTTCAGATTGTGTAACATACATGTAGAACATCTCCCAACTATGTCACTCTAAGGTTCACATAATCATGGCACTCTTAGAATGTGATCTTTTCCCATCCTGACCTAATTCCTGTCTTCCACACATGGATAACAGAAATGAAAGATACTCATGGGGAGAATCAGAAGAATGTGCTTTTCATCCAGTGTGATACAAGAATGCAGCAAGTGTTTACATGCAAGTCAAGAGGACAGTTTTGAAAAAGCACATTGATGTCAGTAATCCAAGTCCCCAAAGTTTTCAAACCCTACATAAGTCCTCTCCAAGAGGGCTACCCACCTGGAGTGCCAAGCTTGGAAGAAGGTTTGAGTGAGTGTCCTGGGTGTGAGAGGAGGGCACACGGCAAAAACATGACCACCATACACTCGCTGCCCTTGCATGCCAGTGAGGACAGCACACCTGAAACACAGAGGGGTAGGTCTCTCAGTGCAGCTTCTGAAACATTCCCCAGTATTCCACTAGGATGGGAATTCACAGTGCTTTTTTTATAAGCACCTTCAGATAGAGAAGTATACTGATTCTATTTTGAGACTACAGACTCAATTATCTACTTGGAAGAATATGAGAAAATTCTGCTGAAGATAGAAAAAAGAAAAATTTTAAGACAAAATTAACTAAGTTGAAACTTCAGTGTTTCAATCTGTTTTGACTTTGTATTCTTCATACAAACTCGCATATTTGAAGCATTAATTAATATATCAGTCTACTTACTTTGAAATTACTATCATCCACATACCCTAGTAATAAGGAAACCCCATGTTGAAAAATAAAAGAAATAGTTTAATCATTTTATCTTACATTTTTTATGTCAACTTGCTGCTTGGCTGACAGTTTCTTCCTTCTCTACCTTGTAAAACCTGGGCTTCCCATCACCATGTTTCTGTGGAAAAGTAGCTCACAGAGTCTGTAGTTGTTTGGAACCTTAGCAATGAATGTGATTGACCTAGAGTTTTCCTTATCTGAAGGCAGGTTTATTTTCTCACTTTAAAAATATGGGATGAATATGACAAAAAAGAGAATGAAAGGATTTGCTATTAAGTGAAAGTAAAAATGTTGCTTATTTATTTATTTATTTATTTTTGGTACCAGGAGTCAAATTCACAACCTTGCACATACCAGGCAGATGCTGTGCCACCAAGCTATATCACAGCAATATATTCTGTTTATTAGCCCCAGATATAATCTGGGACTTTGCTTGGTTTTCATGTGAGACCAGGAAAGAAAGTGCATCTTTATTTTTTTTATAGTTTAGAATCTAGATGAATAATAAAAATAAAGCACACATACATACAAAATGACTAATAATCCCTAACTCTGACAATGTGCTAGATACCATGGTTGTTTAGAGATAGGAAGAAAGAACCATCTGTTTTTAAATTTACAAAATGATAATGTCTTAGTCCAATGAGTTTTATTTTACTTTAAAAAATTTATCCACCAGAAAAAGGAGTAAAAATATTTTCCCCCATCATTTTATTATTTTATTGTACATTCTCACTATTTTTCCTTTTTCTTTTTTTAAAGACACAGAAAAAACAAAAAACAGTACCAACAAACAACAAGAAACCAAATACAATAACAGTATAGGTTTACAAAACTAGATGATAGGAATTTGACAATGGTTGCAATATTGTGTATTTTTACCTTCAAGAGGGTTGCTTAGATTAACAGATATAGACATGTAAAATGGATCTAAATATAGGAGTATATAGGAGTATTAACTGTTCTTTTCCAATAATTAATATAATTAGTAGCATAGTCAGTTTAGCTATCTGACTATACTATTTATTCAATCTTTTTTTTTATAGATGAGTAGTATTCCATTGTATAAAAATGCCACATCTTTTTTATCCATAACTTGATTGATGGGCATTTGGGCTGTTTCCAAGATTTGGCTGTTACAAATTGTGTTGCTATCAACATGGGTGCACATAATATCACTGTGGCATGATGTTTTCAATTCTTCTGGGAAAATGCCCTCAACTGGAATAGGTGTGTCAAATGAAATCTCTAATCCTAGCTTTTTGAGGAAACTCCACACGGATTTTCACAATGGTTGCACCGGTCTACATTCGCACCAACAGTGGAGAAGTGTTCCTTTTCCCCCACAGCCTCTCCAGTTTTTGTTGTTGATTGATTTCTTGATCTTGGAAACTCTTTCTGGGACAAGATGGAATCTCAGTGTTGTTTTAATTTGCATTTCCGGAATGACCATTGATGTTGAACAATTTCCTATGTATTTACTTGCCATTTGTATTTCTTCATCTAAGAAGTGTGTATTCATCTCAGATGCCTATTTTTGATAAGGTCCTTGAATTTTGGGGGGCCTAATTTTTTGAAATTCTTTATAGGTTCTAGACAGAAGTCCTTTTTCTGAAGGACAGTTGGTTAAGATAATTTCCCAATTCGTGGGTTTTCTTTTGACAGGCAAAATCTTTTTAATAAGGCAAGATCCTGGTTGTTGATTAACTTTTTTTTAAAATTGGTACCAGAGATCAAATTTGTGACCACGTGCTTGCAAGGCAGGCGCTTACGCCACTGAGCTAAATCTCCAGCCCTGGGAAGTGTTTCTTGTGCAGTTTGATTTTTGTTCATGAATTCTCTGCCTATCCCCATGTCATTAAGATTTCCACTTACTTTTTTCCCAGTAGATTTAGTGTTGCTCTTGTAATATTTAGATCTTTGATACACTTTGACTTTGGTTTAGTGCATGGCATGGGACTAGTTTTAGTTTTTGGCATACGGAGAGCCAGTTTTTTCAGCATCTCTTATTAAAGAGTCTATCTCTCTTCCAGCGAGAATGTTTGGCCCCTTTGTCAAAGGTGAGATGGCTGAGTGTGTTTGTAGTTGTGGATGTATATTTTAATTTACTCCATTGATCCTCAGATCTGTTTTTATTCTAGTACTATGCTGACTTTATCACAGTGACTTTGTAATATAATTTCAAATCGAGAATTGTGGTGTCTCCTGTCTTAGCTTTGTTGCCCAGAATTGCTTTAGTTATTCTAGGTCTCTTCTGGTTTCAGATAAATTTTAGGAATGATTTGGCTAGATCTGTGGGGTATGCTAATGGTATTTTGATTGGAATTGCATTGAATCTGTATAACATTTTTGGGAGAATGGCCATTTTCACAGTGTTTGTTCTTCCTATCCATGAACAAGGAATATCTCTGTTTTCTGAAATCTTTGATTTCCTTTTTCAGTGTAATGTAGTTTTCACTGTATGTATATTTTACTTCCTTTGTTAGATTGTTTCCTAAGTATTTTGTTTTTTTAGATTCTTTAGTGAAAGGTGTGGTTTCTCTCTCAATGAATTTGTTGTTTGTGCACAGGAATGCTATTGATTTTTGAGTGTTGATCTTGTATCCAGCTAGTAACTTGTATAAGTAACATGTATCTAGCTACTGCATTTGGTTATTATGTCTAGGACACTTTCAATGGAGTTTTGGGGTCTTCTATGCAGAGTATGATATCATCTGCAAATATTGATAATTTAACTTCTTTCTTTCCTATCCTTATTCCTTTTATTTCTCTTTCTTGTCTAACTGCTCTGGCTAATGTTGCCAGAACTATATTGAATAGAAGTGGTGATAATGGACATCCTTATCTTGTTCCTGATTTTAGATTGAAAGTTTTCAGTTTTTGTGTATTTAGTAAGATGTTGGCTGTTGGTTTATCACATATAGCTTTTTATCAGATTGAGATAGAGATCATCTATTCTGATTTTCTGTAAGGTTTTTTATCATGAGTGTTGGATTTTGTCAAAAGCTTTTTCTACATCTATTGAGATGACTATGTGGTTCTTCTCCTTAGCTCTATTGATATGGTGTATCACATTTTTTGATTTGTGTATGCTGAACCATTCCTGCATTCCAGGGATGACTCTCCCTTGATCATGGTGTATAATCTTCCTGATGATTTGGTTCATTCTATTTGCCAGTATTTTACTAGGGAGTTTTATATCTATGTTCATTAGAGTGAATGACCTGTGATTTTCTTTTTTGGTTGAGTCTTTCTCTAGTTTTGGTATTAGGGTAATACTAGCTTCCAGGAATGAGTTAGGGAGAACTGCTTCCCTTTCAATTTCATTGAACAGTTTGAGGAGTGTTGGCATTAAGTCTTCCTTGAATTTCTTGTAGAATTCTGCAGTGTATCCATCAGGACCTTTTCTTCATTGTTGTTAGGGTTCTAATTACATTTTCAATTTCATTAACTGAAATTGGGTTAATCAGGCATTTTACATCTTGATTCAGTTTTAGTAATTCATATGTTTCTAGGAATCTATCCATTTCTTCTGTGTTATCGAATCTATGAGGCGAGTAAAGATTTTTGAAGTAGGTATTGATGATCTTCTGTATTTACATAGGTTCTGTAGTAATTTCACCCTTTTCATTTCTTATTGCATGGATCTGAGCTTTTTTCCTCTCTTTTTGATAAGATTGTCTAGGGGTTTATCAATTTGATTTATTCTTTCAAAGAACCTACTCTTCTATTCATTAATTCTTTTTTTTCTTAGTTTTTCTTAGTTTCAATTGGATTAATTTCTGTTCTGATCTTTATAAATTCCTGCCTTCTTTGGGATTTGGGCTTGACTTGCTCTTCTTTTTCTAGAAGTTTGAGGTGCAGCATTAAGTTGTTTATGTGCATTCTTTCCATTTTTCTAACATGGGAATTTAGTGCTATAAATTTCCCTCTGAGGACTGCTTTCATTGTTTCCCATAGGTTCTGGTAGTTTGTATTTTCATTCAATTGTAAATATTGCTTTATTTCTACTTTATTTCTTCTGTGACCCACTGGTTGTTTAGGAGAGTGTAATTTAGTTTCCATGTTTTGGGGGGGGTTCTTGTGGAGTTTTTTGTCATTAATTTCCAATTTGATTGCATTATGATCAGATAATATGCATGGGATTATTTCAATTCCTTTGCATTTATTTAGCATGTTCTGCAAGTTAGTATATGATGTATTTTAGAGAATGGCCCATGTGCAGCTGAGAAGAATGTGTATTTTGATGTGATTGGGTGGAACACTCTGTACTCATCTACTAAGTCCATTTTTTTTCACAAGTTTGATTTAGTTCTACTATTTCTTTGCTGATTTTTTGTTTGGTTGATCTGTCTCTTTGTGACAATGGGCTGTTAAAGCCCCCTGTTATAATTGTAGTATTTTTTTTTTTTTTGGTTTTTCATGTCTATTACAATTTGTCTTACATAGTTGGGTGCTCTCATATTTGGTGCATGTATATTTATGATTGTGATCTCTTCTTCTTGAATTTTTCCACTACAAGTATGTAGTGACCTTCTTTATCTCTTTTGATCATTCTTGGTTTGAAGTTCACATTGCCTACAAACAAAATAACTACCTTTGCTTTTTTCTGGGTTCCTGTTACATGGAGTATTGCTTTCCATTGTTTGACTTTTAGTCTATGAATTTCCTTTTGAGTTAAATGTATTTCTTATACACAGCATATTGTTAGATTTCATTTGTTAATCCAGTCTGCGAGTCTGTTTCTTTTTATTGGAGAGCTGAGACCATTTACATGGATGGATGTAAATGATAAGTACTGACATCACTGTCATGTTATCTTCTGTTGTTGATTTTCTATTTTTTCTGTTTAATTTGTTCCCCTGCTTAGTGGTTTCCTTTTGTTGTTCTTGGGATTGTAGTTACCTTTGTCTCTTTCTAGAGTGTCTTTCAGTACTCTTTGTAGTGTTAGTTTGTTGGCTGTGAATTTCTGCAGGTGTACTTTGTCATGGAAGTATCTTATTTCTCCATCAATTTTCAAAGATAGTTTTGCAGGATACATCAATCTAGGTTGAAAGTTGTTTCATTTCAGAACCTGAAATACTTTACTCCACATTCTTCTTGACTTGAAGATTTGTGTTGAGAAGTCTGCCATGAATCTGATAAGCTTTCCTTCACAGGTGATCTGTTTGTTTTCTCTGACATATTTTAGTATTCTGTTCTTGTGCTAAATTTCTGATATTCTAATTATTATATGTCTGGGTGAAGATTTATTTTTATTATGGTTAATTGGGGTTCTGTATGCATCACTTATCTGTCTATCAGATTCTCTTCCCATGTTTGGAAATTTTTCTGTTATTATTTCTGCAAATAGTTTTTGCAGGTCATTTGTGTTATCCCTTACTTTTTCATTGACACCTATCAATAGTATATTGTTTCTCTTTGCATCATCCTGCAGTTGAATTGTTGTCTCCTGGTTCCTTATTATTTTTAAGAGTTTTTTTCTTTCATAGTTGTAATCTTCTATCCTGTCTTCTAGGTCTAAGAGTCTATCATCAGCTTCATTCAAGCAGTTTTACCAGCTTTCTATGGAATTTTTAATTTCTTGAATATCCCTTTGAATTGTTTCATGCATTCTAATTCTGTCTTATATTGTTCAAAGTTTCCATCATTTTCTTATATTCTTCTGTTTGTCTTAATTTAGATCTTCTTTAGTACACACAGCATTTCTTCCATAATGTTTGTTATTTCAGTTTTTTACCTGATCTGATTTTCTCTATAACTTCATGGAGTTCTTTCTTTACTTCATTTGCTATCATTTTGGAAAGTTCAGTTGTGCAGCTTCCAGTGTCTTTCCATTTCAGCATCTCTTGGGTTTGTTCTCCACGTGCCAGAGGACTGAGACTGCCTCTTGCTCTTTCATTTTGTCTTTTTCCTATGGGACTCATGTAGCTGGTCGGATACCCTCCAGATGGATTGCACTGGAATGCTGCTCTGGGCAGAGGTTCAATCCTCTGGTATCCCCGTGGCTAGCTGGGGCACACCTTTGACCTATGGCACCGGATCTTTGTGCCCCATGGCCTGTGAGGCTGGCCAGGTGTTCCCCTGATGTGCTGCTCTGGGTTGCTCTGGGATGCTAAGCTGGGCAGAGCTTAGATCCTCTTGCTGTTATCAGGGACAACCTGTTGGAGTGGAGTTAAGAACCTCTGGTACCCAGGGATTCTAGTAGGGATGCATCCCCAGGTTGTCACCAGGGCCAAGCACCTGGCTGGGTGAAGTTTGAAACCTCCAAGACCCAGGCAGCTAGGCATAGCACAACCCTGAGTGTGGCACCCCTTGGATTTTGCATCTGGCTGGAAGGATTTCAGAGCCTCTAGAGCACGCAGCTAGCCAGAGTGCATCCCAGGTGCACAGTGCAGGAGATTTGCTCCTGGCTGGGAGGAGTTCAGAACCTCCAGGACCTGCCACATGACTAGCTGTACTGCACACTGAACTATGGAGCCAGGGTCCTTGCGCTCTGGTAGGCAGAGCTCAAATTCTCCAAGATCCATCATAGCTCCCTGGATGGCTCTGGGGCTCTGGACTGGGCTGGGCTCTGTATCTCTGTGACCAGTGAGGCTGGTCAGCATTCCCCTATGGTTTGCACTGAGACGCTGGGCTGGGCAGAGTTCAGAACCTCTGTGCAGCTAGCGAGGATGCACCTCTGGACTGTGGTGCTGGAGCCTTATGCCTGGCTGGCTAGAGTTCAGAACCTCTAGAACCCATGAGGCTAGGTGGATTTTTTTGTGGGGTGGAGGGACAGGTAAAATATATAAGATACCCAGAAATCTGCATTTGAAGAAGTTTCACAAATTAAATATTCCTGATGAGAGTAAAATATAAAACAATGAAATACATTTTCCATCCTAAGATGTTTGCTCTTACAAGCCTTTGCTTCACTTACACTAACTAGTCAAGTTTCTGCACCAGGTCTTTGCCATCTTTGATAAACTTATGGAATCTTATCAGGTACCATTCACTTACTGTGTTTTCCATTAGAAATCCTGGCCTGGAAGGAACTACCATCTAAGTTGATTTTAAAGATTCCCAAGCCATTCTTACCAAGCTATCTTTTCTAACAACTGGGGTGAAGTTTAAGATCACTGGAATGAGTTGGATATCTTTGGAAGTATGAGCAATTCAATATAGCATTTTTGTCTTCCAGAATATATTATTTTCCTTCAAATTATATCATTTTTTGGAACATTTTTTGCCATTTCAGATCTATTTTAAGTTTACTTTGTATTAAAAAATGTAGAAAATGTTTAGATCTAAATGCAGCTACCACACTGAAAACAGAAACACTACTGAGTTTGCCCAGATAAAAATTAGTATAATCCAGAATTATCATTTAACATTCCTAGTTAAGTCCATACATATGCAATATCCACTTCTTTATATATTCCTCAGACTCTTTAAATTCATGACTGCATGCAAAAATTTTTACCCTGATACTCTTTTCATTGCTTAAACAAGAGGGACTTTTTAAAAACCCTGCTCAAGCAGTAAGGCAGTAGTAGAAGTTTTAGCTCTTTCAGGGAGAAACATACTACTCAGCCAAGACAGGAACGATAAAAAGTATCTCAAATAGATTCAGAGTTCTCAAAGTCTTCAAAATTATGTGTGATTTTATTATTTCAGTCCTCAAAATCTCACTCTTATTTGATCAGGGTTCTTTCACTTAAAAGGTTTGCAGAGGTCCTCAATCAGAAGCTTCTACGATTCAGCAACTTAACAAAATCAATTTCTTCAGTTTGAGTTTTCTGTGATCTCTGACCAACTGCTATGGTTAGTAATGTTGTTTTCCCTTAACTACTGTGCCAGAAAGACTAATCGTTCTATTTCCTGAATGACTATTTCGCAACCAGAATGTGCTCTCTTAGTTTAAATTATCCCACATCATCATGCTGTGATTTGGCTGTGATTTTAAATGCATTTCTTCAAAGGTTCATGTGATGGAGATGTCATTGCCAGGCTGGCTGTACAAGGACATTGTGGTACCTTTATGGAGTGGGCACCAGCTGGCAATCCTTACATCAACTAGGATGGGCCCTTGGAAGGGACTGCAGGACCTCAGTCACTTTCCGGTTTCTTCTATCGGATGGGAGACTTCCTCTCATGTGTGTTCTTGCTGCTGTGACTCCACTCCCATTTCCATATTAACTTCCCTGCAGTCATGCCGATGACAGAATCTTGCCCTAAAGTCCCTAGAACTGTGAGTGAAATAAGCCTCTTTTTTTTTTTTTTTTTTTTTTTTTACAAATCTAGCCTGACTCAAATATTTAATCAAATAATTAATGTTACTATGTTCTAGGGTTCAGGTTCTTGTTGTCCTAAATGAAGAACTGGACGTGACAAGAAAACATATAGTGAACTTTAACATTTTTAGAGGTAAGAAAAGAAGTACACTCTGTAGGGTAAGAGTAGGCTACTAAGAAAGGATAGGTGGCCATAAGGCTAATCCTCCTGCCTCGGCCTCTCAAGTGCTGGGATGGCAAGTGTGCACCACCATGCCTAGCACTTTGCCATTATTACTCTAGAGGTTATATTGTAACTGAGTCATGAGTCGGTAATAGAATATAAACTTGTTACCTTTAAGCTACTACACACAAATCACTAGATCATCTAATTGTTTGATATTTTTTAAACAACATTTTTTCTTCTACCCCAATATAAAATCAAAAATTACTTCCAAACACAAACATACATATATATATATATATATATGCACACAAATACACGTATATATATATATATATATATATATATATATATATATGCATATCTGATCCTCTTGACCACTAACAATAATCAGTTTTTACATATTTTTTTTACTAATTTTACTCGTAAAACTGCCCAGTATTACATTAGTCTTCAACACCTTGGTATCCTTAAAATTAGGATGAATGAATGATAAAACAACCACAGCCTGAGGCAAGCATTCCTAGAATGGCATTTCCAGACTGTCACATTAAAACCAAATATAAAAATCTCAGCCTTTCACCCTGTCAGTGTGGTCCTCTTTTGGACTTGTCTGATGTACTCTTGCAGTATAGCAATAAACTCTTAATTTTTTTATTTTTTTTTATTTTTTATTTTAAAGAGAATAAAGCAAAAGAGGACAGAACAAATCAAATCAGAACAGAACAATGCAAGCAACACAGCACTTCACAACAAGACAACCAGACATCGACAGTAGCTACCATAATGTCTCTTTCTTTGAAGTAGTTGAGCACACCTTCACACACCCAAGATCAAGCACAACAAAACAGCATGAAACCACCTATGGGAATGACAGGACCACAGGACATTCAAAACCAAACAACAGAAAATGCACAATGGCTTCTACAATATCTCATTTTCCACAAAAAAGTTGTTTATACCATCATACATATCAAAATCAAACAAGACGCAACATGATAGAACCAATGGAAATAGAAGAACAAAAGCATGGTAGGGCTTCAAAGCAAGATGATAGTAAATCAACAATGGCTGCCATAATGTCTTATTTTCTTTAAAGTAGCTGTTCATACCATCACACATAATAAAATAAAAAACAGAATAAAACATTCCAACCAATGAATGAAAACATTATAAGGCTTCAAAGAAATATAATAGGGAACCATGATTACCATAAAATCTTATGTACTCTTATCATTTCTTATACTAGGGAGACTATATGGTATTTAAACATGTGAGTTTGATTTATTTTGCTTATGAGTATGGTCTCAAGTTGCATCCATTTATTTATAAATATCTCAATGTGATCCTTCTTTATAGCTGAGTAGTACTCCATTGTATAAAAATACCATAACTTTTTTATCCATTCCTCAGTTGATGGGCACCTATGTTTTTTCCAAGACCTGGATATTACAAATTGTGCTGCTATAAACATGGGTGCACATATATCACTGTAGTACGATTGTTTGATTCTTCTGGGAAAATGCCCAGAAGCACAATAGCTGGGTCAAATGGGATCTCCAATCTCAGCTTTTTGAGGAATCGCCAGACAGACCTCCACAGTGGTTGCACCAGTCTACACTCCCACCAACAGTGCAGAAGAGTTCCTTTTCCCCCATAGCCTCTCCAGCATTTTTTGTTGGTAGTTTTGTTGATCCTGGCCATTCTTTCTGGAGTGAGATGGTATCTCAGTGTGGTTTTAATTTGCGTTTCCCTAATTACTAATGATACTAAACATTTTTCATGTATTTATTTGTCAGTTTTATTTCTTCATCTGAGACCTATGTATTCATCTCAGATGCCCATTTTTGGATCGGATCTTTGAATTTAGGGGGTCTGATTTTTAAAAATTCTTTATATGTTCTAGACAGATGTCCTTTGTCTGAGAGACAGTTGACTAAGATTTCTTCTCAATTTGTGGGTTTTCTTTTCATTCTGTGGGAGATTTCTTTGGACATGCAGAAACTCTTTAATAAGACATGATCCCAGTTATTAATTCTGGGAAGTAATTCCCATACAATTTGATTCTTGTTCATAAATTCTCTACCTACCCCTATGTCTTCAAGACTTTTACCTGCTTTGTCTTCCAATAGATTTAGTGTTTCCATTTTAATATTTAGATCTTTGATCCATTTAGACTTTAGTTTAGTACATGGTGAGAGTCATGGGTCTAGTTTTAGTTTTCAGTATATGGAGAGCCAGTTTTTCTAGCACCATTTATTAAAGAGACTATTGTTCTTCCAGTGAATATGTTTGGCCCCTTTATCAAAGATAAGGTGGTTGAGTGTGTTTGTAGCTGTGGTTACATCTTCTAACCTATTCCATTGATCTTCAGATCTGTTTTTATTCCAGTACCATGTTGATTTTATTACAGTAGATTTGTAGTATAATTTCAAGTCAGGGATTGTGATGCCTCCTGCCTTGCCTTTGCTGTTTAGATTGCCTTTGCTATTCTGGGTCTCTTCTGGTTCCATAGGAATTTTAGGAGTGATTTCTCTAGATCTGCAAAGTATGCTAGTGGTACTTTGATTGGGATTACATTGAATGTGATAACAATTTTGGAAGAATGGCCATTTTCATAATATTCATTCTTTCTATCCATGAACAAGGGATGTCTTTCCATTTTCTGAGGTCGTCTTTGATTTCTTTTTCAAGGTGTTATAATTTTCCCTGAATAGATCTTTTACTTCTTTCATTAGATTAATTCCCAAGTATTTCTTTTTTTGGATGCTATTGTCATCTGTCTTTTCTCTTTAACAGCTTTTAATATTCTGTTCTTATGTTGGATTTCTGGGATGGTGATTATTATACTTCTGGGTGTAGTTTTATTTTGGTTATGGCTATTTGGAGTTCTATATTCTTCTCTGATCCTTATGTCAGTTTCCGTTCTCATGTTTGAAAAATTTCCAGCTATTACTTCTGTAAATAGCCTCTTGATATCATTTGTGTTGTCCCTTTCTTTGTTTTTTACCTATCAATCTTATAAGGCTTTTCTTTGCATTGTCTCGCAACTGTTGAATTGTTATTTTCTCATTCCTTATTTTTAAAAGATCTTTCCTTTCCTGTTCACTAGCTGCAATCTTGTCTTCGAGGTCTGAAATTCTATCTTCACTTTCGTTGAGGCAGTTTTGCCAACTTTCACTGGAATTTTTGATTTCCTGTGTATTTCTTTGAATCTGCTTCATGCATTCTGTTTGTTTCTTATACTGTTCATTCAGGGTTTCCATCTTCTTGCATTGTTCCTCTAATTTTTTAACTGTCTTCTTCAGATGTGTTCAGCAGTTCTTTAATTACCTTTATCATTTCTTCTTTTACATGAGAGATTATTTCTGATTTGAGTTATTTTATAGCTTCCTGGAGTTCTTACTTTATTTCAGTTTTTATCATTTCAGGCATTTCATGTGTATGGCTTATATTTTCTTCTCTATACATCCCTCTGTTGGGATGGGCTGGAGGTTTGAGATTGCATTTTTGTCTTTTGTCTTGTTATTTTTCTATATTTCCAGGATTTGAGCAATGTCCCAAAGCTTCCCCCAGGGGTGTTGGAAATCACCTTGTGCACCCCGGGCTCCTGCAATCCATGCAGCCTCAGCTCCCAGGATTGAAAGAAGGTCGCTAGGCACAGTCCAGCCAGGCCAGCAGAACTTCTGGTGCCACCTCCAGGGTATTGGAAAGCTGGGTGGGGTCCTAACCGCTGGGAGTGATGATTTAAAGATCTCCCAGAGCCAGCACAGGCACACTGGGACTCAAGCTCTTAATTTTTTAATATTCCTTGATTATTGGTAATTCCTTTGCCACCCATGCACCAGACCTTCATACTCTACTCTGCGCCTTACATGGCAGTAGTGTAACTAGGGCAGGGGAAAAAAAATAGGACTGGCATGGGTTTTATAAAAGAGGGAAGATTAATGTCTAGCTCACCAAGTGGCTTAATAATGTTTTACTGTAATTATCTCCACATATCTTTGAGGTAGATACATAGATATAGATACAGTTATAGTATTCAATGGCCTATTCAACATTTTCTTATGTATATTCTCACATATGGTACTTGACAAATCAAAAGAACATCACACATAATTGTCTTTTCTTTTCTTTTTTTGGTACTGGGAATAGAACTCAGAACCTTTTGTTTGCATGCCAGGTGCTTGCGCCACTGAGCTGTTTCCCCAGCCACATAATCGTTTCTAATTGATTGTCTTTTTAGTGTTTTTTTTTTTTAAATTTAGAAAACATGGCCTATAGTGCCTCATAAGAAAAGGACATAAAGAGCTAACTATCATCCTGTTTTTTAAAAAGGCCATATATTTGATATTATAGTCAAGAACACAGCACATAAAAATTCCAAAAAATACAAGTCATTTTTAATCCTCAGAAGCAGATACATTGATGTATGCTAACCATGCCTATTTCAGCCTGGTGGTAACAAGTAGACTAAGGGAGGGTTGTCCTGACTTTGTGGCGAATCATCAGCTGAGAACAGATGCAAAGATGTACTCAGTTTGCCTGCCAAAGTATATCTAGGAAGAGCAACTCTGAAATCTTAAAGATACACTGTGTATTACTAGTGACCTCTAATTCTCTCTCTCTCTCTCTCTCTCTCTTTCTCTCTCTCTCTCTCCATCTCTCTCTCCATGTCTCTTGCTTTCTCTCTAGTAGTAGTGAGAATTAAACAAGGATTAAGTCTCTTTTTTATTTTGAAAAGATGATACAAGGCCTTGCCAATTCATGTCACCATACCCAGCTAACAGTGATCTTTCAAATACCCACAAAATATTCATGAAGTGAAATCAATACAGAAAATCACATGTTCAGAAAGAAAATAAAATGACTATCCCAATTAAAAGGGATAATCATTAAAATTTATATGTCCAGCTCATTATTCTTCAATTATTTTCATGAGATTCCTCAAATACTTGTGTAGAAAAAAATTCCACTACAAGTACAGACACACAGAAGCCAGTATAGATGTGAAATTAAAATGAAATTATGCACAATTGAGAAATTAGCAGCATTCTCATGGTCATTTGTTTTATTCATTTGTGAGATGGATGACTGGTGCAGTGAGTATTCTGTGCCATATTTTTTTTCATGAAAGAAAACAATTTTTATGACCTATCAGCTTGTTTTAAATAAGCAGAGTCAATGACCGGCTCTCACAATATGTAAGTAGGCAGTGTCTAGCTCTACTTACTGTTGGCAGCCATTCAGGACACTAAAAAATTAACTCTATGTGTAGATAACAAAGAACATTTTTGTAGTCAGAGGTTGTGTAGAGAACAATTAGAATCAGGACATGGAGTTTATAATATTATTTTTATGATGGTCACCCAGCGTTAACACAAGAAAATGCAGGAAATCTATCCACAACACTAAAGACATAGACTATTCAGCCAAGGGCCTGAATCCAGAGGAAGATCCAGAGCTCATGACAATGCCTTCCAGGAGTCCAGCTGAAGGTCTAGAGACCACAAGAAGGACTCATCTGTAAAAGAAGCCAGAAAATCTATGCCAGCATGAAGGAGCTGTGCTGATAGGTTGAGGGTTCTATGCGGGAGCCAAGAAGTCACACTCAAAACAAAGACCAGGACAGTCCCGAAAAGTACCACAGCCATCCTCAGCGACATGGAGGTCCCGAGCTCCTCCAATGACAAGCACAGTCGAGTACATGCCAGGAAACCAGCGTGACGAGTTCATCCTGGAGACCAAGTGGCAAACATCTTCCCCTCCGGAGCCAGGAAGCAATGCTCGACATGAGGACTAGAGCTTCTCCAGGAGAACCAACAGCTCAAATAGCAACACATAGGAGAACCCACAATGCCTCGACACCTTAACTCATACCTTCTCCCTCTCCATATCTCTATTTATGCTGGCAACTTTCCTCAGGTGGAGCATCTATGCTCAGTACTATGGTAACTTAATTCCACTGGTGTTAAGTTGACCACTGGTTTTTAACCTATAACAAACATGGTGATAAAGCTTCAACCTTGTTTGTATTGGTTGTTTTCACACTCATTACTGCCTAGCATCTTTCTGTGGTCATTTTGTTTTTGGAGAAAATGTCCACATTGCCTCTCCAGTGAGGAAATTAGATGTGCATTCTGATCTTCCCTAGTAGACAGGATGAAAGAAGGTCTGTGACCTGCACGTTACAATCAGGCACACCTGCCAGGCTTCCTAGTCAGAAGCAAAGGTTGGGAGCCACCTGATGTAGGAGGCCCGTGGCATGGGGACAGCGACAGCTTCTGAGTTCCTGGTGTGGACGAGTAAGAGGGAGCAACGCAACAGTAGAGCAGGCAGCTCACATTTCAGGAATTTAGCATAGAGACTGTCAGCGCCATTTCCTCAGTGGTCCAGTCCTGTGCCACGTTTTCAAGTTCTGTTCTGTTTTGTTTTTTTCCAAAGCATCCCAGGGAAGCTTTTAGCCTGCTGATATTCTTAAATATATTACTGTTCTGCTTTAACTAGCCATTTTATCATTTGTAATTAAGTGACCTATAACACCATTGTAACTCAGAGACTAGTAAAAAGCTCAAAGTGTTCTTTGAGCTTCTTAAATATTTATTGAAAAGACCTTGTATAAGTTAAATATATTGGACATTCTAATTCCTACAAGGTAATGAAACCAAGCAACAGAGCTGAGGGAGTGCATAGCCTTTGATGATCTGGGTTTGCATCTTAACTTCCTCCTGATTTGCTGTGGGTGAATAACAAACTCTTTGATACTCAACTGTATCACTTAGAAGATGATAATAATACCTAATGTTGTTAGGGTTAAAAAGAATGTTTATAGAATATTAGTGCAATTCTTTACACTTCAGACTAACAAAGAATGTTTTTCTCAGCTATTGCTAACGTCAGATAATAGAGGTGAAGCTTCAGTTGCAGAGAGTATAGTCTACCCCAGTAACTTGAAACAGAAAGGGATTTGTTTTCAAGGATTAAGGCAATTTCAGAATGTTGGCGCTAAAGAAATGGGGCATAGGGTGAACATCTATGAATATAAACCCTGAAAATCACCTGCAGAATATGGCAACAAAGCAGTGGCTTTTTGGTTCTGACAGTAAAATGCAGAATCAGTAAGTATTATGACAACTAGGAAACTTTTACCAAAGCTTTTGAGTCTGCCACTTGCTAAATTTCAGAAGTAATATCAGTTCTCTTGGAGGCAGAGGCAGGAGGACTGCAAGTTTGAGTCCAGTCAGGACAGCTCAGTGACTTAGCAAGAACCTGCCTCAAAATAAATTAAAAGCATTGAGGATCTGGGAATGTAACTCAGTGTAAAGGTCCTGTGTTCAGTCCTTAGTAACACACACACACACACACACACACACACACCACAAGCTCACATATAAGGTCAATATTCCAATTCCATCACTGTATCTTTCTTTGGCCTGCCTTTGAGCTTTATGTACACAGAAATCTTTAACATGATGTTTGTGAGATCTGCTATTCTGTGTAACAGGAATACAAAATTGTTTTCATTGCTATGAAATAGCATGGAATAACTAGAATAATGACCCTGAATGAAGTCAGCCTCTTAATTCAAAAAATTGATATGCATATGGAACTAAGTTTGTTAATCAACTGGCTTTAAAACAGGGAAAATATCTTAGGCGATTTAGGCAAGTTCATCTGTAACCATGAGAGTTCTTAAAAGTGGAAAAGGGAGGTAGACCGTAAGCCAGAAGGATGCGATGTGAGAAAAATGTGGCTCTGAATACAGAGGAAGTGGTGCAGGAACCAAGGAGCACAGTGAAGTGCTAAATGGGATAATAAAAAAGTGAGTGCTCTCTAAAAAGGGAAAACAGCAAGAAAAGCATTCTCCCTTACACTCTCTAGAAAGGAATACATCTTTCTGATGCCTTGGTTTCAGCCCAGTGGGTCCTCTGTTAGACTTCTGACTTACAAGACTCTAAGATAACAAATCGGGATTGTCTTAAGCCACTAAGTTTGTTGTAATTTGTAACAGTGATACAGTAAACTGAAAGTTTCTAGAGCTCAGTACCACTGACATTCTGGGCCAGATAATTCCTCTTGTGGGGCTATTCTGTGTATGCAGTATATTTAGCAACACCTCTGGATTCTATCTGGTAAGTAGTATTAATACCTCACTGATTATAGCACTAAAAATATCTTCCATATGTTGCCAAATAAAATGATTTCTAATGGGCTGGGAGTTTAGCTCAGTGGTGTAAGTGCCTGCTTGGCAAATGTGAGGTTGTGAGTTCCAGCCAAAAAAAAAAAAAAAGGCTTCTAGTTAAGAATCATTACTGCTTAGTGTTTCATTTTATCAATATCCTGCAATTTATTTAACCAACCTATTATTTCAATATATTTGATGTAAGAGATAAAGACATTTTTGATTGATCCATATGTCAGGGGTTTGCAAGGAGAAAAAGGTCACATAATTTACAGTATTATTTTGTAATAGTCACCCACGTGTTAAATAGAAGAAATCTATCCACACACTGAGTCCCAAGGAATCCAGCTGAGAGTCAGGATTCTACAGCAATGTCCTGCATGAGTCCAGCTGAAGAACCCCAGTCCATGGCAATGACCCCCACATGTCCAGAGGGATGCCTAGAGCCCACAACAATGACTCACGCGAGTCTCTTTCATAGATCTGCACTGGGAAAGCCACAAGGTCAGTGATGGAAGCTAGAAAGTCTATGCCTGAGAGGTGAAGAATATGTGCCAGCAGGCTGAGAGTTCTTCACTGGAGCCAAGAAGCAATGCTCAAAATAAGGACAAGGGCTCCCCTGAAAAGTACCACAGTCACCCTCAGTGACGACGAAGGCCTGACTTCTCTGACGATGAGAATAGCTGAATTAATATTGAGAAGCCGGTGTGACAAGCTTCTCCTGGAGTCTGAACAGCACACATCTGGAGCCAGGAAGAGATGCTCAAAATAAGGGCAAGAACTCCCCCAAAGTGAACCTCAGCCATTCTCAGTGACAAGGTCCGGAGCTCCTCAGATGGTAACAGCTGAATTCCTATCTGGAAAGCCAGCAAGACAAGCTCCTCCAGAAGAACCAACAGCTCCAAGCAACAACACTTAGAAGAACCCACAATGCTACTCTTTCTCTCAACTTTTCCTTTTCATGGTGGCAACAGTCCTCAGGTTGACCCTTTGCACTCAGCACCACTTTGATCCAGTTCAGCTGGTGTTTAATTTTGATCATCTGTTTTCAGTTAACCACATCTGGGAAGCCAAAGGCTAAAAATAACTGTGAAGAGAAATATGAAGAGGGAGGGATGAGAAGGGAAAGGGAAAGAACAGGTGTGCACCAAGCTAGATTGCCTGAGAGTGACTGCCCCAACCCTGGTCACGGGAGATGGGTCAGGGGACTCCTGCTTTTCACTGTAGTTATTCTATTGAGTATATGTATCATATTTTTGTGGTTTAATTCCATTGCTAAAATATCTAAGAAAGTTAAAACATATTTTTAAGATGTGAGTTTCCATTTTGATTGTCTTGTATGGGAAGGTTCTAAAGAAACCTTTAGCCCAATATAATTTGCATTTTCCTCTGTTTTAACTTGTAAGGATTATTTTCATATTCATGTACATGTGGAATATGTAAGTATGTTAACTGGATCATTGATCTTAACTATATCAATGTAGTATAGCTGCTGCTATTTAACAGGCTGGAATTAAGCTTGGAGCACTGTAAGGCTGCTTATGGCATTTGTTCACCCTGGCTTATCAGGTCTGTGAAATGTCTTAATTTTTATCCTTCTTTGTAGTGGTTTTCCAATGCAACTTTTAATCTCTGTGCCTTGAGAAAAAACACCTTTGATTGTATGGCTCTGTCCTCTTCAGGATTTGAGTTATTTTGCAAGTTCAAAGGGTGATCTCAATCTCTCCATCCTCCATTTGCCCAAAGCTCTGCTGGCTTCTCTACTGTAGGCCTTTGCCTGGTTTCCCTGGCTTCTGAAACCCTGTAAGAACTGTCAAAGATTCCAAGAATGAAATGCTGAATGTGGCATCTGTGCCTGTTCTCCTTCACTTTGTGATCTTGTTTTCTTTTGCTCTGGTCGTGTGAGGAGCTCTCCATATCTTCAAAGAGATAATTTTGTATTCTGGAGCAATTTTATAATATTTTCCAAAGTATGATAGGCAGAAGAGATGATATTCTGACCTATGAGGTAGAAGTCTTTCAGTGAAGCGTTAAGGCCTGAGATCTCCCATTCACTCATATTTTACCCAATTCTCTTCCACAAGTTTTGAAGTTCTTAAGTTTCTCAAGTAAAATCATTAATCAGAGCTTCAATTTAATATGTCACAGCATTAATTCTTGTTTCTGATTTTCTTCTGCACCAGTCTTGTAGCCAGTGATGAATGTTAGAAAAACCATGAAAGCTCTCTCAATCTCTGACTGTGACTTATACTAAGAATGAAACTGTTTGCTTTTTTCCCTTTTCCTGTACAGCTAACAGCAGTGAGCCTTACACCACCCTATCTGCATTCTTCATTCTCATCCAACCACTAGTTTTAACAGAGATTTAGTCTCCTTTCATAGCAACTGACAGCAAATTAAAACTAAATATTTTGCCATGGTCTACCATGGTTCACTAATTTTTTCTATAATTTCATGCTCATATTATCCTTTCTAAGAAAGATAATCTAGTCCACATTCCCATTTGCTGTAGAGTTTCATGACTTACACATTTCCTTGTTGCTGAGAAATACCTATTTCCAATAGAGCTAACGTGGTTTCATCGAGAATTTTACCTTGCTTCTAGAATGGCTAAGAGAAGAAAAGACAAATACTGTAGGCTAAATCTGTAGAAATAACACATCAAAATAATATATTATATTGGACACTAAAACACCTGTTCCTCTACTGCAACAAAGAAGTTACAGAATCAGATGCTGCCTCTGTGCTTCTGAAGTCAGACTGCCACTGCTATGCTCTGAATCAAAACAAGATCAAGGTTTTCCCTCTCACCTGAGGAGTTCTTACTCACAGAGTCTAATTCATTTCAAAAACCATTGCTTCACGAATGAGACACGTGGAGCATTGTTTCCAGTCTTTGTACGTCAGGAAGCATCTGAGAAAGGAACTGGAACCACCGAAGAGCAAGTTCACCTGCAGCGCCCCTACTTCCATGGTGACATAAGAATACTTGGTTGTAGAATTCCTAGGCCTCTTAAACTTTATGAGATTAGCACTGAGTTATTTTATCTCCCAAACCTCTTTTTCTTTCTGTATTCTATCTCAGTGCAGAACACTGGTCCAAATCAGAAAGCTATTAGTCAGCACAGACTTTTCCATTTTTTTCTCCTTTACATCATTGCACTCCTACATAAACCACACCCACTGCTGAGAGGCTCCTTTCTGTAGAGCGCACATTTTATCTACTTTATTTGCTCTGCTTGTTAAATAATTTGAACTTTTATCATTTCCTCATATTGGGTGTTTTTTTTTACATTTTTTTTTATTTAAAGAGAAAAAAACAAAAAGAGTAGAGTTATTACTGAATTTCAAAAAAAAAGATAAACAGTAAGAAATCACTAGTTGATAAATTACACATTGTCCTTTCAGAAATAGTTGTTCAATTTACAAAATTAAAGCATACAAAGTGGACATTCTAGCAGTGAGACTGCAAACAGATCTGCTCAACAATCCAACAAGAACTTAGAAATATGGTTATCAATCCTACACCCTTAAATATACATGCAGTTATATCTTTTATAGCACTTCCTGTTTCCTCTCTTTGTTACATTAGCAATTACACACTTTTAAAATTTCATTTAACCTCATACTGTTTTGATAGCCCTTGAACTGCTCTCTAGCCTTCCCATGTTCCCATCTCCAAGTAGCATACAGCCGTCCCACTAGTGATTGCACACAGTATCTTCTCCCCATTTTGTCTGCACATCCCCAGTACACAAGTTTTCTCCTAGTTATGCGCAACTATGATTAACTAACAGCTTCATTTTTCATTTTTCACCTCATTAATAGTATCCCTTTTGCTTGAAAGTTTATGTTCTAGTCTTTCTTAATTTCTGTCAATTCTTTAAATTGTCATGTCACTACTATAGGAGGTCTTTGCAAACTTACATCTGATCTTAGTGTAGAAATTTTAGCGGTATTCTGCAAAGCTCATAAATTATATTTTTGAGCTGCTTACAAGCTGGACCTTGATAATTTGTCTTCCATAATAACTATAACCTCAGTAATGCTGGCAGTGATGAAGAAATTCTACTAACTTGAGCCAGGATGATTTGCTCTTAAAGTTCTTTTCTGTTTAAGTTAGAGGACAAATATTTGCTAAAATATTAAAAGTGTAATTTTCCATAGAAATTAGAATATGTCAGTCTTTAATAGGGCACACTTGTCAGTTAAGGAAGTCTCAAAAATGAACATATTGTTAGAAGGAAAATCTACAGATTTAACAAGCTGTATTAAAATCAAACCTTAATGGACCAAATTTTCTAAAGTGCTAGTGTTATTTATTTAATCAATTCCAATATTTTAAAATGAGATGCAAACCTTTTCTTAATTTAACATATGTTAAAATTAAATCACAAACTTTTATACTTTTTCCAGGAAAACAGACTCTGAAAAAATTACTGTCCTTTGCCTTTGAAGATCACACAACTAGCCAGAGATCAGCAGATCTTGTATATTTTTCATAAGAGGTAATAATCATCCAATGTTGAATCTAAATTGTACCAAACTTAGTCCTCAGGTTTCTAGAAATGGCATTCTTTTTTAAAATTTCCAACCAAAATGAGAGGTTTTGGGAGTTCTTTATTCTGGATATTAGTGTTTTGTCTGAAGGATACCTGGGAATTCTGTATGTTGTCTCTTCATTCTGTGGATTGTTTCCTTTGCTGTGCAGAAACATTATAATTACACTCAATCAAAAAGTGGGCAACTGAAATGAATGGACACTTCTCAGAAGAACTACAAATGGCCAATAATACATGAAAAAATGTTCAACATGTCTGGTCATTAAAAAAATGCAAATTAAAACAACACTGAGATTCTATATTACTGCAGTGCATTTTTTGTTTGTTTTTTTGTTTTGATTTTGAACCAGGGTCTCACAGGGTTCTAGGTCAGGCTGGTCCAGAACAGACAGTATAGCTGAGGCTGGCCTTGAACTTTCAACAATTCACCTGTTCAGCCTGCTGAATGCTGGAATTATAGGCATGCACTATCATCTTACTTCAGAAACAGTGTCTATCATCCAGAAAATAAATAATAACAAATGCAGGAAAGGCTACAATGATAAGAGAACCTTTCTGCATTGTTGGTGGGAATGTGAACCAGTACAATCACTGTGGAAATCAGTATGGAGAGTCCTCAAAAAACTTAAAATACAAATTCCATTTGATACAACTATTTTCTTAGAGGTATCATCCTGAAAGAGTTTAGATACCGTATTACAGTGATACCTGTATATCTATGTTTATAACAGATGGAGCCCATATGTCCATTAACAGATGAATGCATAAGGCAAATGTGATATTTATACAAAATGGAGTGTACTCAGTGATAAAGGAGAATAAACAAGTCATTTGTAGGAAAATGGATGCATTTTAAGACCATACTGTTAAGTGAAAAAATTAAGACACATGAGTATGAATATCTCTTGGTTTATCTTTCACAAGAAACCCAAAATATAAGTAAATTAAAGAGCAAAATAAAAGAGAGATAATAGAAAGTAATTGGAATCAGACCTTTTGAAAATGGGAAGGGACTCAAGAGATGGAGGGATGGTGTAGGAAGGGAAATTGGAGGGAATGAAAACAAAATTCAGATGTGTTATGTACCAACTTCCAATGAGGAATATAATCAATATGTATTGCAAATACATATTAATGAAAAATAAAAAATGGAAAAGAAGAAAATGAAATATTTTGAATTAGAAAATAGCAAAAGGTAGACTCTGACTAGGTTATTGCTAAAAGAACATTGATAAGATTTAAATTGTAGTCCTTGAGAAATGGCTGAACAGCAAATAAATTCAGCACACACTGAGTTAAATGTAAACAAACTTGTTTTTGTGTGATGTTATATTTTGCTTTTACAATTGGACATTATAAGTGTCTTGATACAGTGATTAAAATTTTATTTTTTTGTTCTTTACAACACTATTAGAATACAATGTAGTTAACTATACCTGAACACAGTTTGCTCCATCCTCTAAACATGCACACTTTTTTCTCTTTCAAAATTACAAGATTACATTTTTCTGAGTAAACAATTCTGAGAGCTCAGTTAGGGAAACACTATTTTAACAAAAAAGGGATGAGTCACCAGAGAGTCTTAATGATAGCATTACAAAGAAAATTCAAAACACCATAGTAATCTTTGTAAATCAGAAAATATCTCTACAAAAATTACATCTTTAAAAAGAGTCATGAGCCAGACATGGTAGCACATGCCTGTAATACCAGCATTAGAGAGGCTGAGGCAGGAGTACTGCAGTGAATGCCTAGGCCACTCAGAGAGCTCCAGGCCAGCCTGAACGGAATAGTGAGACCCTGTATGAAAAAGACCAAAGACAGATGTAACTTGAGACCGCATTCATAAGTCAGATAGCATGTATAAATATCCTATTGTCTCCCAAGGATAAGAAACTGAAATACATAAGATCCAAAATATATACAATAGATACTGTGAAAATGAAAGAGAAAGAAACTTTTCAAAAGGAAAGAAAAACTTGAATATCAGGGAAAGGAGAAAAGAAAGAAGAAGAAAGATTATACACAGACACAAATGCACACACACGTACACACCTCTACACAAAATAGATAGCTATGCTACTATTCTTTGTTAGTTCATAAAAAAATGGTTTGTGCTTTCATTGATCATTATTTTCAGGCCTATATCTTGTAATCTGAACTACTTTGAAGATAACAATATGCAATATATTAACCATTGTTAAACTCCTATTATTTTGTTTTGAAATTCTGTATCAGTTTTTATTCTTATTCTTTTTTTTGAAGGACCACAAAAAAGTCATGAATAACAGTAATTTCCTTTTTATTTGAGTTCCTTCTTTATGGGCAAAGAATGGCTAATTTGCAAGAAGGTGATTTTTGTTTTGTTTTATTTTTCTATCTTCAGTAGAATCATTTAAATTTGTAATTATAAGGTCAGAAATTAAGCTCCCCCTTTAGATCTAATTTGTAAATGGAGTTGCTGACTCTAATGTAAATTTCTTTCTTGTATCTAAATGTCAGATTTTCTCCTTAAAAGGCAATATATAATTAGATGACATTTTTAGAACCATACTTGATACCAGTCTTTGTTCATTACAAGGAACAAACTTGCTAATTTCAACCAGATTCATAGCATGAAACATCAAATTCGTATAAAATAGACCATTTGTGTAAAATACACATGCAGGGGGCTTTCTTATATTTCCAATACTATTCAGTCATCACTATCTTCCCCCCACCTTCAGCATCTATATTCACTCCCTATTTCCACCACCCTCTCACAATCACTAATTTTAGTTTCTCTTTCTATGTGTTTGCATATTGTGAGTTTTCATATAAATGGAATCATATAATATGTGACCCTTAGTACATGGCTTCTTTCACAGTGTAATTCATTCAAGATTTTTCCATATTGTAACATAAACCGGTTCTTCATTCCTTTCATGTTGTGGAATAATATTGCATCATGTGAACATATCATATTTTGTTTATCTATTAATCCATTGATGGAAAATGGCATTGTTTCTACTTTGGAGCTATTATGAATAATGCAAATTTTTAAGTGAACATATTTTAATCCTCTTGTGTATGTCACTGAGTGGAATTTCTGGGTTGTATATTTCTTCTGTTTAACTTTTTGAGGAACTGCCAAAATGTTTCTCAGAGGCAGTACTGTTTTAAATTTCCACCAATAACATATAAATATTCTAATTTCTCCATGTTCCTGTTAACATTTGCTATTATCCTGAAATTATCAAGAACTCTTTTAACAAATAATTAAAAATAAGCAAAAGATTTAAATAGTTTTCCAAATAACATATACAAATTACTAATGAACACTTGAAAGGACGCTCAACATTACTAACATTTAGCAAAACACTCATCAAAACCACAAGAATTCACTTTAGTTCTCTTGAAACTGGGTAGAAGTCTTCTCGAAATTTTTACTAGTTTTTCTTAAGGAAATCTGTAGGTATCTGCAGGGCAACTATCTATTTTGTATTGGAACCATAATAAGATTTTTCATTAAATGTTATTTTATAGACATCAATATTGTTATATAACTTGTTTGTTTCAATATTTGCTGTTCTTTTCTTTTTTTATGCAGGTTCTGTTCATGCCTTTTGGGTACTTTACCAAGGTTTTGTTCCTTTTATAGTTTGTGTTTTGATTTCCCCCAAAAGCCTCATGTGGTCATGGGGGTGGGCCTTTGGAAGGTGGTTGAGTCCAATGTTTGTGATTGGTTCTTTGTCTGTCACTGGGATTGATGAAGTGAGTGTTGAATTCACCCATTGGTGTATAGCCAGCTTGCAATAAGAGAGGAAAGGAAGCATGTTCTTCCCTTTTTGCTCTTGTTGCCTTTGGTACCTGCCATTGCCATAATGGCTCCCCCTCAGCCATGCCACTCTGCCTTACAGCCAGCTGATTATGGACTGAAACTTCCAGAAACTATTAAGCTAAACAAATATTTCCTTCCCTTGTTTTGGAGGTCAGGTATTTTGTCCCAGCAATGAGAGAAAAGTAATCAAGACAGAATTTGGTACCAAGAGTGTGGTCATTACTTCACTATACCTGACCATGTGGTTCAGCAGCCTCTGGAAATGGCTTGTGGGAAGAGTTTGGAAAGGTTCAGAGATGTCACTTGAAAAAGAACTTTAGGCTGTTCTGAATGGGAGATTCTGGTCAGAGCTCAGAAGGCTGATAGATATTCTGCCAACTAGAGACCAGGCTTGAGAGGTTTCTACTGGAAAGAAGGACTGCATTGGGTATTGGACTCCACATGATGTATGTTATGGCTAGGCAGAAAGTTGGGCTGTGTTTTGCTCTAGAGACTGCTTGAAACTGGAATTAAGAGTGGCAGACTAATTAACCTGGCAGAAGAAATTTCAAGGCAGTGAAATGTAGAGATGATACCATGGCTAATTGCTGGGGGCTTTGAGCCGGATTTATGTTGTGAATCAAGAGCAAAAAGCCATTCATAAGATTGGAACAACTGTGCATGTTAGTGTATGGTGATCTGAAGAACTCTTGAAGATCATTATGTAAAATAACAACCCTAGTTATTCACCTACCACCTTGTTTTGAAGGCCTATATTTTCAGTGTTTTGGGCTCTTTGCTATTGTTATTTATTTGTCTTTTTTTGTTTCATGTTTTTCTAGTAATTTGGTTTTTTTTGTTTTGTTTTTCCCCCTAATACAGAAAGGATAGGTATACATGTAGAGACCTATACATGCATAGAACTTCTCCTAAACTGTTTATGAGAATTGATTATATAATGCATGATAAAATGAACAGCTACTTTGAAGAAAAAGAGACACTAAGGTACCCAGTGCTGATTCTGTAGGGTCATGCTGTGAAATCCAGCAACACTACTATTCTTTGTTCAGAGTGATTTCAGTCTGTTTTGTATTGTTTAATTTCAACATACATGAAGGTATGGACAGCTATTTTGAAGAGAATAAGAGACATTATGGCAGCCATTGTTGATTTCCCTATTGTCTGTCTGGTTTTGAAGGCCTATAATGCCTTCATCACTCTGTTCTGATCAGTTTAATACTATTTTGTTTTGTATGAATTCACTGTGTGTGAAGATATGGACAACTATTTAGAAAAAAAACAAGAGACATTATGGTAGCCAGTGATGATCTTTGAACTTTGTGTCACTTACATTGTTTTCTTCTGATCTGCTTTGTTCTGTTTTGGTACGTTTATTTTTACCCTCCTTAAAATAAAATTTTTTTAAAAAGAGCAAAAGAGCCTATTTGCTTTGAAATGTGAATTTGGCCAGAAAAAAGCTCCAATGAAGTTGTGGACTGCAAAGATAGAGCTGAGATTTCTTGTTAAGAAGGAACAGGAGAATATAAGAGATGTCTTTAGGGCATCCCAAGCAGCAGCTTGTCCCCATACCTTGCATCCTAAAAACTACAAAAGTGCAAGGCTTTGCTTTGAGGAGAAAGCCACACAATGCTGTGTTCCAAAATGGTGTGCCAATGAATGTTGAAAGTATGTTCCAAAATGACAGTGACATACCACGTTCAAGAGTGGTGGTGGTATAGAGAATTTGTTCCTCAGAATCAGGTTCAAATGCTCAGCAATCTAAGCACTGCATTCCTACAACCAAGAGAGTGGAAAGCCTGGTTATTGCTCTAACTGGCAGCATACCTCAGCATCATTCACATGGTGCTGGTTTTAAATGCATACAGAATGCAAGAGTTCTGAGGTTAAAAGGCCTTCCAACCCAATTTCAGAAGGCCTAGGTGATTAGTCAGTGTGCCTCTGAGAGGACAAACTGTAAAGCTGTGAAAGTGAAGCCAGACATACAATGAATTAGCCAGGAAAAGCCAGGAATGTGGATTGTCCAAGAGAGAAGGAATGGGAGCTACAACCACCAGAAGTGCCCTGGAGGTGAAATCATGCAAGGTTTTTGGAGATCACAACTAGATTGTTTCAGATGCTGAATGTGGAACTCCAGGACTTAATGTTTACCCCCCTGGATTTTTGCTTCAGACTCAATGCTTTGTTTTTCCTTCTTTGTAACTTTTGGAATAGAAATGTTTATCTTGTGCCAATGAATGTTGAAAGTATTTAACTTTCTTTTCATTTGTACAAGAGCTTGCAGCTAGGAGTTTGCCTTAAATCTCAGAGGAAGCTTGGAATGTGAACTTTTAAACAAAAATTAAACCATTAGGAATTTGGCAACTCTAGGAAAAAAAAACTAAATGTCTTTTGCATAAAGGATGTGCATGAGTCTTGGTCAGGGGCAGAGGTGGAATGTTATGGTTTGTGTTTGGATGTTTCCCCAAAGCCTCATGCAATCATGCGGGGGGCAGACCTTTTAAAGGTGACTGAATTTATCATTTGTGATTGGTTTATTGTCTAGCACTGGGATTGGCAGTGTGAGTGCTGAACCAACCCAGGGGCAGGTAGTTACTGTACAATATAAGGGAGGGAAGGAAGCATGCTTTTGTTGCCTTTGGTACCTGATATCACCATGAATACCTGATATCAGCCATGCCACCATGCCTCAGAGCCAGCTGATTATGGACTGAAACTTCCACAAACTGTTAAGCTAAATAAACCTTTTCTCCCTTCATTTTGAGCATCAGGTATTTTATCCCAGAAATGAAAGAAAAGTAACCAAGACAATTTCCAAGTAAATTGTAGGAACTAAAGCAGAACATCCTTAAATTCTATCACTCTAGAAGGCCAAGTCTGAATGAACATATATTTGAGTCCAGCCCAGGAAAATAAGCAATTTAGCAAGGCCCTGTCACTAAATAAATAAATTAACAAATAATCCTGGAGATATAGCTCAGTGTAAAGGCTCTAGGCTCAATCTCTAGTACAAAAAAAAAAGTCCCCAACATGTTTGCTGAATCTATGATAGCCTCTTGGCATCCAGAAGACATTGTTTCAATTTTATAGAGAACTACTATTCAAGAAGCATTTGACCATTACTTCTTTCTGAACAATTGCTAGCACTTCTTTAACATCTTTTCCTGGTTTCCCACTGTTTCATAGTTAAGTATTTGATCCAAGAATTCTTTTGATTAAATGTGTCTTTTGATTAAATACTTCTTTTTAAAAAACTATGTGAGAGGCTCAATGTTAAGATACAGTTAAAAATAAAACACAGCATTATATAAAAATATAAAGATGATATTTTGAAGCATATCAGAACTTTTTACAGCTAAAATTTATGCAAAGCATAACACCTCTGCAATTACATTTGTTTTTAAGAAGTGCTTTAATATTCACAGGCATATACATGTTTTTAGTGAAAAACTGAAACTAAAATCTTTAGAACAGGGAGAAATGACATACTTAATGTTCCCTGTATGTTCTATTTTCTAGGCTATAAAATTTCACAGGTAAAAATTGGGTTTAAAAGTATTGGAAAGTATTTATAAGAATCGCTCCAGGGAATGTTAAATATTTTTCTTCATGAAAAGGCATAATAAGGTAATTTTTAAATATAAGCCTTTCTCATTTTTTCCTGCCAGTAAGAGAAATAGTATAGTCATACAATTGGTTCAAAAGAGGTCATTAAAAGTGAGAAATGTATCTTTGTACACTTTTAGTTTTATAAAACTGTTTTATTTCCCAGTTTGGAAGATTATGATGAAGCATGCAGATAGATTTCTGAATAAATTGTGAAAGATCATACTGATTTTTATAAACATATGTCTTTCAGTGGAATTTTGGTGACTGTGTTTAATGCATATTTATGCATATTAATAACATTTTAATTCCTCCTTGACTATAGGGTGCATTTCAATTATTAAGCTTTAATGCAGACCTAAAAATGTTCATTAAAGGTGGTATGTTCATCATATTTCTGGGATACACTTGCTGTTATTTCTCATTCTAGGTGGATATAAAGAGAATAATGTGAATTATAACAGAATGCTTCCAAATATCAGTAAATCTAATATGAATGAAATGCATAATCTCTTCTTTACTTTCAGTTTAGTCCCTTCAGCAGTTGTGTTGCAAAACATAACCAGTTTTGTTTTAGAGGCAGAAATGTTTTTATTTTCTTCTAAAAAGCATTTGAAAAGGTAGAATTTAAATCTTCTTAGAAGGCTAGATGTCACTCAGAAGTAGTTTTCATTTGCAATTCATTCTTACTTCATCAAACAATCAGTATTAGTAACATATTCAAGACTAGCATCCATGGCTGAACTCTTGAAGAATTTCTAGAACAAGGTTCATTTACTTCATGAATAAGAGGCTAAAATATTTTTTAATATTTCTGACCTCCATATATTTTTCCTACCCTTTTCATAATTTACATTTAAAAAGGCATGCAAAATATTATTATAGATTTTTTAATCTATCATCATTGCTAACACAATTGAAAAGTGAAATGTTTCTTATATTATGCATTCCTACCAATCTCTGCATGGCAAATATGGATTCTTATCCCTCTACTCTTAGTGTATTTGTCAGCATATTTCTATTTCCTTTGTGCTTTATTCTGGAAGAGCACAGAAAACTGGTGCTAAAATGTAGAGCAGGATCTCAGCACTCTTTAGAAACATTCAGCTTGAACTTCTGGGAAGATGGTAAAGCAGTGAGCAGTGGTGAGTCAGCCACTCTGACATTGGGAGTCCAGACACTGGAGAACAGCTATTTGGGGAAGAGAAAGAGGAAGGTGGGTGCATCCCTAAGACCCAGGAAAAGTTTGAAGGGTGAATTGGAGTCCTTGGGGAGCGCAAGGAGATGATGGACCTCAAGAGAGAACAGGGAGGTGACAAATTTTGAATTATCCCTGACTCTTGGCTCATGATGTAAGAGAAGAGGCTCAAGATTACAAAAATGTGATGAGAGTGTGGGCCCTGGAGGCCTACGGGGAGAAATGCATTAGTGGAGCAGAGCACGGATGTGGTGGGTTGCAGCAGCTGGTGTGTGACTCCCCTCCCTACAAGAGTAGAGGGTGATTGACTGGCTGCCATTTTAGGGTGGGGCCAACTGAACCTGGGACTCCGAGCAACACTAGGTTGGCTCAATATTGGGACTACCAGTGTCTGTGTGAAGCATATCCCTGGGAAATGCCCAGGGTCAGGAAGCCAAGATCAAGCAAGAAATGCCCAGTGTTGTGGACTGAAAAACTCAGGTCATAGGCCCAAATCCAGAGAATAGGATCAGCCTAAACTTCTGCAGAGCTGAAGTTATACCCCACACTATTCCTACTGCAGGCTTGTTGGGATCTTACAATATAGAACAAGGCTCTGTGTGTCTTCTTTTTCTACCAGTGATACCAGACACATGCCCTTAAGTGGACACCACCACAAAACTTTAGACTCCAGACTTGAGAAAATAACCCCACAGGTTTGAAAACACAGATACTGCCTGTGTTTGTTTTTTTGAGGAGTTGGTTGTTGTTAGGTTTGTTTTTAGTTGCATATTCTTGCTTTTCATCAGTATAAACATTGTTTTTGATTTGTTTAGTTTTTGTTCTTGTTTCTTCCTTTTTGTTTTTCTCCTGTCTTCTTCACCAGTCTCCAAAAGCTTATGAAATCTTCCTTTGTCCTTCAGTCTCAATTCTAATCTCTTTCTCTTCTATTTCTCTAATTTTTCCTCCTACTCCTTTTTTTCTAGACTGTGCTAGACCCTATTGTTACTACTGATTGTACTACTATAGCCAAGATAACATACTTGTTCTAATCAGTTGTTCTTTTTAGTAACCCAAAACCATGATGGTCTGTAGGTCATAAATGATACTATATCCCAGTTCCAAGGAGCCAGAATTGAGGACAAATAGGTAGCAACTTTTCTTCACTAAAAAACTGAAGAGACAGAATCTTCCAACAGACCCAATGTCAAAATACATGTACACTTTAGAGACACACAAAATGAGTTCTTTATGCTACTAATAAAGCTATCTACCATAAGCAATTTACAAATATCAGTGAAGAAAACTTTTACAAAACAGAAAATAAAAAGACAAGGAAGCAAGATGCAATCACAGACCTCCAGTTTGCCCAACATAAACCCAGAGGACTGTGAGGTGGAACAAATGAAAAGCCACCGACATGAACTATCTGAAATGGTAACAGCAGAAGTAATAAAACAGATTAGTGAGGCTATAGAAAAAAATAACTGAAGAGATGATGGCCATAATGAAGGAAATGGTTAGTGATTCTAGAGTAGATATAGATAAAAAAGTAGAGGAGCTTAGGAAAATGATAGAAGCCATGAATGCCCAATAGAGGAAAGCATTAGAATCCATGAAGTAGATTCAGACAGCTAGCCAGGAGATTGAAAATTCTATGAACATACACACAGTATACACAGCAGAACCAGACAAACTGAGGACAGAATATCATATCTAGAAGACAGGTTTGTGGTTAGTGATCATGAAAAGAAAGACTTCTTATAAATAGCAAGGGACTACAAAAAATTAGTCCAAAACTTGCTAGATGATGCAAAGAAGAATCACATGAGATTGATTGGTATCAGTGCAAAACATCATATTACACAAAGGACATAAAAACCCTGTTCATACTGTAAGGGCAAAATACTACCCAAACAAGGAAAAAGAATTCAACATACACACAAGTGAAACACACAGAGCCCCAAATAGCCACGATAAAACAACAACAACAGAACAACAATGGCAATAAGAAAGAACTACACCATTGCATGTAATAGTCAAGATTTCATAGTCAGCATGAGAACAGAATATAAAAAGCTGTCAGGTAAAATAAACAAATAACCTAAAAGGAAAACCCATCAGAATCACAGGTGAATTTTCAACACAAACCCTCAAGTCAAGGAGAACTTGGAGTGAAGTATTTTGGGCTCTAAAAAACAGCAACCTCCAACCCAGATTGATGTACCCCACAAAAATATCCTTCAAAATTGATGGAGAAATAAGATACTCCCATTAAGGACACCTAAAAAAACACATGATCATCAAACTAGCACTTTGAAATGTTCTGAAGGACATTCTAGAAAAAGATACCAAGATTATCTTTGCATTAAGCCAAACAGAATGAATTCACCAAGCTTGGCAAGCAATTAAACAGAGGGGAAATAAAGGGAAGCAACAATAGGAAATTCATATGACAAGAATAAATTAATACCTATCAGTTTTAGACATAAATGCAAATGTTCCCAACTCATCCATCAAAAGAAAACACTGGCAGAATGGATCAAGAAATATGATCCAACAATATGCTGCACACAAGAAACATTTAACTCAAAAATAAATTCATAGAGTGAAAGCCAAGAAAATGGAAAATAATACTGTATGTGATGGGAACCCATAAAAAAGCAGAGATAGGTATTCTATTTGCAGACAAACTGAATTTCAAACCAAGACTGATGAAGAGAGACTAGGAAGGTCACTACATACTTGTTAAGGGTACAAGCCAATGGGAAAACATAACAAAAATGAATATGTATGCAATAAAATGAATATATATGCAACAAACACAACCATAAAACAAATATTAATAAACATGAAAAAGCAGATAAGTGCTAACAAGAAAGGAGACATTAATACCCTACTGTCACAAACAGACAGGTCAACTAGACAAAAAATCAACAAAGAAATATCAGAACTGAACCAAATCCTTGAACAAATATACTTATCAGATATCTGCAGTGTTCTGTCCCTCAACATCTGAATACATTTTCTTCTCAGTGGCACATGGAACTTTCTCCAAAATTAACCACATGCTAGCTCATAGAACATTCTTAAGTAAATACAAAGGAACTGAAATTATATCATGAATATCATCAAGCAGTTGCACAGTGAATTGGAAATTAGTGGCAAAAGAAACCACAAAAATTCCATAAACACATGGAAATTAAATCTCTTCTGAACAACGAATGGGTCACAAATGAAATCAAAGAAGAAATTAGACACTTTCTACAATTAAATTGTAGTGCCAATATAACATACTAGAGCTTACAGGATGCAATGGAAGCAGTCCTATAAGAATGATAGCAGTGAAGTCTCATATCAGAAAAACAGAGCGAACTCAAATAAATAACCTAATATTGAACCTTAAGCCACTAGAAAAAGTGGATCAAGTCAAGCCTAAAGCTACTACAAGGACAAAATTATAAGATAAGAGCAGAAATCAAAGTTGAGAAGGAACAAATAGAATCAATGAATCAAGAGTTGGTTCTTTGAAAGATCAAATAAAATAGTAAAACTTTACCCAACCTTATCTAAAAAAGGAAAGACTCAGATTCATGAAATTATGCATAAAAAGGGTAAAATTCCTACAGATATTGCAGAAACTCAGATTATGAACTCCTATTTCAAGAACCTGTATTATACTAAGATGAAATTGTAGAAGAAGTGGGTGGATTCCTAGATACACATGAATTACCAAAGCTCAATCAAGAAGTTATATAAATTCTAAATAAACCAATATTAATCAATGAAATTTAAGATGTAATTAAAACTTACTAACAACAACAACAGCAACAGCAACAATAACAAAAGCTCAGTTCCTGATGAACTCACTGTTGAAATCTATAAGAAATTAGGAGAAGAGTTAATGCCATTACTCCCAAACTCTGTAATGAAATTGAAAGTGAAGCAATACTCCAAAACCTTGAGATCAAAAGTAGAGAAGGATCCAATCCAGAAAATGTGCAGGCCAATCATCCTAATGAACATATGTGGTGGATTAACTAAGAGTGAGTTTGTAACACCGAGTTTAACTGATTCAGTGTGTAGGTGTAGAACGTGAGCTCGAGAATTACTGCTAGCAGCACAAAAAAGGGGAAGCGGAGAAGATGGTGTGGTGTTGACTCTCCTGGAGAAGTTTGTCACACTGGTTTTCCTGATATGAACTCAGCTATCTCTGTTGGAGGAGCACAGGTCCCCACTGTCACAGGGCATGGCTACTGTTCTTTTCCGGGGCTTTGCTTCCTGGCTCCAGTGCAGATCCCTCAGAATGCTGGAACAGATCCTTCATTCCACTGGTGCAAACTTTCTAGCTCCCCCTCTGACCTTGGGGCATTCCCAGTGAAGACTTGCATGAGATATTGTTGTGGGCTCTAGTCCTCCAGCTGGGCTCATATAGGACATTGGCATGGGCTCTACATCTTCAGATAGACTCACGCAAGACATTACTGTGAGACCCAGGACCTCAGCTGGAATCTGTGGGTCTCTAACATGTGGACTCTTTTGTATTTGACACTTTGGGTAAATATTATGAAATAATCCTATAAATTGTATGTCTTATATTGAATCCTCTCCCTTGTAAACTCTGACTACAGAAACATAGAGGCAAAAATCCTCAATAAGATATTGGCAAACAGAAGGCAGCAAATCGCCAAGAAGACTATACATCACAATTACCCCAGGAATGCACAAATCAATAAATGTGATACACCATATTGACAAAACCAAGGACAAAAACACATGATCATCATGATAGATGCAGAAAAAAATTTGACAAAATCCAACACCCATTCATAATCAAAACCCTACAGAAAATTGGAATAGATGGTCTTTGTCTCAATATGATAAAATCCACCTATGGCAAACCAACAGCCAACATTATACAAGTGGTCAAAAGTTGAAGGCTTTCATTCTAACATTAAGAACAAGACAAGGATGCCCGCCATCTCCAGTCCCGTAAAATGTGATTCTGGAAACATTAGCCACAACTACTAGGCAAGAGAAAGTAATAAAAAGGGTAAGCACAGGAAAGGATGAGGTTATAGGAATCAAAAGAAAAAAAAGAGAATAGGAGAAAAAAAGAAAAAGTTTTTTTACAAATAAGGAGGGGAAGGGTATTTGAAGGAGGGGAGTGGATTGGGGCAAAAACAGTATTAAGATATATTATGTACAGTACAAATTCCCCTTGATGAATATGATCACTATGTATATCTAAAACATACAAGACTGTGCATGGTGGTGCATGCCTGTAAACCCAGCCCTCAGGAGGCTGAGGCCAGAGGATCTCTGTGAGTTTGAGGCCAGCCTGGGCTGGAAAGTGAGTTCAAGTCCAGCCCAATCTGCATAGCAAAACTCTGTCTCAAAAAGACTAAAATAAAATAAAATATTCTGATACATATTTTTGAAAGATTCAGTTCCTTCCAAGCACTCTCCACACATTTACCCTGTTCTGCCCACCATTAAGTCTGCTCACCACCAAGGTCTTCTAAGTATAGCACAATTCCCATGCTTTGACATTTCTGAATGGTTTATTTAGTACAGATGCAATGAAATAAGGATAAGGACCCAAAGGGCAGGGGACTATATTGAGAGCTGTCTTCAAACCTCTTTCAAGAAACTTGCACTTATTTTTTCAATGTTGTCAACTAAATTTCTCAACAATTGGAAGTGAAGACTGAGTCACTAACTTTATACGACTATATCAAGGGAGCCTTAGCAAGAGCCATATGTCACAGCTTCTTGGAAGCCATGTCTTTTTAATTGCTTCTTAAAACAGGTATTTATTCATTTATTGAGACAAGTTCTTGCTATGTAGCCCAGAAATCCTTTTGCCTCAGCCTCCTAAGTGCTAGGATTACAGATGGGCA
Source organism: Hydrochoerus hydrochaeris (assembly GCA_004027455.1). Classification (NCBI taxonomy): domain Eukaryota; kingdom Metazoa; phylum Chordata; class Mammalia; order Rodentia; family Hydrochaeridae; genus Hydrochoerus; species Hydrochoerus hydrochaeris. The sequence goes on along the minus strand of PVLA01001312.1, from coordinate 40,085 downwards.
GCACCATACCTGGATTTTAAAAGAAATAGTTTTTCTAAAGAATTTTTAGATTTTTTTGTATGTGAAAGAAAACTAAAATCATTATCAAGTATATCAAAAGTATCAAACTGAATAGATGAGAAAACAGAGCTTGTATTCCCTAAATCAATTATAATTTCTAATGTTTATTGAACTCTCAGTGTATGTAAGGCGGTGCTTTAAATGCTTGGCATGAATAATCTTTTTCAGTTCCTACAACAAAATGAGGAAGTAGATATTGTCAACCTCATTTTAAAGGTAAGAAAACTGATAAACCTTTCCAAGGTCACATGAGTGGTAAGAGATGCTATAAATAAGATTAAAATATCCTGAAGTTTAAAAAACAGAAGAGATGCTACTGCTTATCACGGCCCTACCTAGAGAAATTAGGCCCTGGGCTACAGTTTTCATTTGTCAAGCAATTAATCACTGGAGGACATAATCAAAATTATAAACTACATACATCACTACCGACCATTGGATTACATCTACCCCTTTTGTCATTTTTTTAATTGAATAAAATAAAGTAAAATATAGAAGCATAAAATTGTCAGATGTTTTTAAATTGATGGCTTTAGTATATCTAGTTAGTGGAATGTGGCTTCTTTCTAGGTAAAAACTGGAAATGCTTCATTTTCCTATAATATTACATATTGGAAATAGGTGAAAATTAATTCTTTCTCCGACGTGCACATATTTGACAGTAGTCATGGAACCTCAGATACTGTTGCCTGCAGACAAGCGTATTATGAATTTCTTTAGTTTCTTTTAATTCAGGGGGGGGCGGGGTTAGTCTTGAATTTTGTAGAGCCTTTCAAGCCTAACAGTGACTTGTGATTTCCAAGGCTGGAGCAATAAAAAAATCTTCCATTTGTGCAAAACATTACATCGTGCCGTTACACACAATCATATGGTGTTCCAGTTAAGGATATGCCAGATACAAGATGGTGGTCTCACGTGTTCATAATGAAGCTGAAAATTCCTAATGTATAGCGACACTGCAATCAGCATAATATCATAGTACAAGTGTTACTTGTTTGTGGTGATGATAGTGCTTCGGTCTTAGCAAAATAGTGGATACACAATTGTGTGGTGTGCAATATTTGATTAGAAAGATAAACAACTATGGTAATGCTTTATGTACTTACTATACCACATTTTAATTGTTACTGAAAAGCATGGAAAGTTTTCTGAAAAACAATGTGTCATGTTATTCTGGCAGAAGTCTCATAGAGTCTGTGCTCACTGCATCTCTTGACTGCATCAGGAGCTCACACAAGAGATTAAGTCACCTAGGGTTGTGTACGTACACTCTACACTGAGGACAAAACTCACCTAACACAATTCTCCAAACATACCTCTGTTATCAAGTAATACAAGATATAGTCATACATGTATATCATGTACATATATCATATATGTTATGTGGCTTTGATTTCTGTATCCCTGATGACTAGTAGTGTTAAGGTATCTTAAGATGTTTTGCCTATTTGCATGTCTTCTTATGTGAAATGTCTATGCAGGTTATTTGTCCATTTTACTTCATGGGTGTTGAGTTCCTTTTTAAATTTTGATATTTTGCCCCTTATCTTGGAAATAGTTTATAAGTACTTTCACCTTATAGGCTGTTATTTAACTATATTGATTATTTCCTTTGCTGTACATAGCTTTTAGTTTGATGTAATCACATTTGTCAGTTTTTGATTGTGTTGCCAGTTTAGGGGTGTCATATTGAAAAATCTTTGCCCAGATCACTGAGTTGGAGCATTTCCCTTGTTTTCTTCTAATGTTTTCATAATTTCAAGTCATGCATTCAAGTCTTTGTTCTAATTTTGAGTTGATTTTTGTATATGGTGACAGAGACATCTAGTTTCATTACATTGCATGTGATAAACAGATTTTCCAGCACCATTTACTGAAGAGATTTTTTTCTCCAATGTATCTTGCATTTGTCAAATGCAAAGTTCAGTTTTTTAAAAATAAGAAAATATGCAGAATAATTTCTGTGATCTCTATTCCATTCTATTGATCTATATGTTTGATTCTTTCTTCTTTCTTTCTTTCTTTCTTTCTTTCTTTCTTTCTTTCTTTCTTTCTTTCTTTTCTCTTTTCACCTTTTCAGTATTGGAGATTGAACCCAGATATTTTGCACTGAGCTATATATTCACAGCCCTTTTAGTTTTTACTTTGTGACAATCACTAAGTCACTAAGTCGTCCAGGCTAGGCTTCACCTTGTGACCCTCCTGCCTCAGTCTCCCAGAGTGCTGGGATTACAGGCATGCACGCCATGCCAGCCTATGTATCTGTTTTTATGATAGCACTATTGCATTTGGGATACTAGAGATTTGTAGTATACTTTAAAATCAGGCATTGTGATGCCTCCAACTTTTTTTTTTTTAACTCAAAATAGCTTTGAGTCAGGCTTTTTGTGGTTTCAACAAACTTTATTAGTATTTGCTTTCTAATTCTATAAAGAATGTCATTGGTATTTTGATGTCTTTCTTTTACATGTGTGTTCTCTTCAATTTTTTATGGATATATTATAGTTTTGATTGTACACTTCTTTCATTTCCTTGGTAAAATTTATTCCTATGTATTCCTGTTATCTCAACACTTTGCACAGACCCAAAGAAAATGAAGTCACTGTGTCAAAGGAACTTCTGCACCCACATGTTCATTGCAGCTGTACTCACAAAATCCAAGTGCAGAGCCAACCTAAGTCCATCAGCAAATGAATAAACAATGAAAATAAGGCACATATATTTAATGCAATATTATCAGTCATAAAAAGGATCAAATTCTGCCTCTTATGGCAACATGATGGAAAAAGAGGGTACTGCATAAAGTGAAATAAATCAGATACATGAAAGAGTTGTTACACATCTCAAGTTATATGTGGAAATTGAAAAGATGATCTCAGAAGCAGAGACTATAGCAGTGGCTATTGGAACCTGGGAAGGATGTGAGAGTATTATTAACAAGAATAGGGATACATTCAACTAGAAGAATAACTTCCAATGTTCTATAGTACAGTAGAATAACTATGGTTGTAACAATTAATTCTATATTTAAAGTGGTTAGAAGAGAGAACTTTGTTTCCCAACACTAATAAAAAATAAATATTTGAGGTGGTGGATAACCTACCTTGATTTGGGCATCATATATTGCACATATCTGTTGAAATGTTACACTCTACCCTATAAATAGGTATACTTTTGCAAATTTTTATTGTTTGAAAATATGTTGAAAACATCATTTTTGGTAGTCAGAAAGTGTAGCAGTATCAGGATAGTAAGAGTTATATAGACAAGTGAATGGACGGTAAGCAACAGAGAAAAAGGATTTTTCTTTCTATTGGAATAATGGATGACACTTGTAAAGAAAATGATGGAGAAAGACAACCTCTGCAAAAACAATGAATAGGAAAGTTGTATAAACATAATCTTAGATAAAATTCAGTTTAAAGATTGATTAACTTAAAAATGGGAGAATTCTGCAGCAACACACTGGACAAAACAGGTGGCACAAACAGAAGTCCAGACTGTGCTGGCTGATTAAAGCCGAGAAGCTCATCCTAGAATTTTACAGGGAGATTATTGAGGTACTCACTTAAGTGTTTAAATCTGCAAAGGGCAATTAAAAGTTTCTGCTGGAAGTCTTCTGCATACAGTTAGAATATATGTATTAACTGTGTAAAAAGTCAATATAATCTTTTATAAAATTATGAGTTACATGATCCATAAAGTAATTTCTAATAGAAAAACAGCTGGTCTGGGAGACCCAAGAAGATGGTGGATTGATAGGTAGCAGGGTAGGGAGCCTCTCTCAGAGGAACAACTCAGATGCTAGAATTTGATACCATAGAGAAGACCAGACAAAAAGAAAGGAATTCTCATGACCCACGACACAACTGAGGAAAAAGAAAAAGAAAAAGAAAAAGGAAGGAAGGAAGGAAGGAAGGAAGGAAGGAAGGAAGGAAGAAAGAAAGAAAGAAAGAAAGAAAGAAAGAAAGAAAGAAAGAAAGAAAGAGAGGACGGAAGGCTGGACCTAGATGCGCTCTTACCAGAGCCAGCCCCACACTGTGCTGGGTGGCTTGGAGTCAGATGACTCCTGGTTGTGCTGAAGTTGTGGTTGCACTGAAATTGGGGGTTGGTGAGCCCAAGGCCTTTGGTGAGACGATGCACTGCAACGGAGAGCAGAACTGGCATTGAGAGCTGCACTAACCCGTGGTGAGTGCTAGGAACTTGGTCCTGTGGAGGGGGTGACTGACTGGATGACATATTGGAGTTGGGCAGGACATGTCTGAACCCAGAACTGCAGTGGCATTAGTTGGCTGCTCCTGGCCCAAAGCGGACTGGTGGGATCTGCTTGGGCTGGGTCATGCCCCTGGTCGAAACCCAATAGCCAGGGACTAAACTGTCCCAAACCTGCGATGTCCACATGGCACAGACTAACTTGCTGAAGGCACTCGCTGGTTGACCGGCTCAGAGGAGAGGGTCCATCTCACATCGCCCCTATGTGCACCTCACAGATCAACAGCAAACTGGAGAGGGCAGCAATCCCCTAGCCAGCATACTTCAGAAAAACTGTAATCAATATGGAAAGGACCTGAGACCTCTACCATACACCTGTCTAAAAGCAACCAGAAACATGACAAGAGAAAGAAACAAGAAAAAGCCTCCAGCCCCTAACCTAGGAAATATGGGTCCAGGAGAGGTAAATACAGAAGAGATCGGGGACAGTAAACATGCAATATCAGACATGGCATCAACTGACATAGAAAAATATCTTCGTGACATTATAGATGAACTCAAAACTGAATTACTAATACAAGTAAAGCAAGATATAAGAAGATTAATAAAAGAAATGCTAAGCATGTCTCAAGAAGACACAGATGGAAGAATGGAGGAACACAGAAAAAAGAGAGAATCTTCAATGAAGAATATAAAAAAAAAACCTAGAATACATGAAACAGATTCAAAGAGATTACCAAGAATTAAAAAACTCCATTGAAAGCTGGCAAAATTGCCTGAAAGAAACTAAAGATAGATTAACAACACTTGAAGATAGGTTTGCAATCTATGATCACAAAAGGAAGGATCTCTTAAAAATAACAAGGAAACGCAGTAACAATACAAAGGCTAGAAGATGACAAGAGGATCTATAACTTAAGAATAAAAAATGTGAGTGAAGAAGTAGGGGTAAACACAAGGAAATACAAAGGCTATTCACAGAAATAATTAAGGAAAACTTCCCAAGCATAGGAAAAGAAAATGATATTCAGATATATGAGGCATACAGAACTCTAGCTAGCTAGAACCAAAACAGATCTACACCCAGGCATATAGTAATCAAGATGTCAGAAATTCATCACAAGAACAGAATATCAAAAGTGGTCAGAGAAAAGAAACAGATCACCTATAAAGGAAAACCCATCAAAATCACAACAGACTTCTCGACACAAGCCATTAAATCAAGAAGAGCTTGGAGTGAAGTATTGTAAGTCCTGAAGGTAAATAACCTCCAACCCAGATTGAGGTACCCTGCAAAATTGTCTCTCAAAATTAATGGAAAAACAAGATGCTTCCATGACAAAGAGGAATTGGGGGAGTTCGTGACCACCGATCCAACCCTACAAGAAATACTGAAGGACAGTATAGAGAAAGAAAAAAAAAAAAACCAGGAT
>PVLA01001312.1:0-34280 GCA_004027455.1 Hydrochoerus hydrochaeris | reverse complement strand
GAGATAGGGCCCATCGAGATGCTCTGAACAGGAAATATAGTCTATCTGAAAGGGGGTTAACAAAAGTCAAAGATGAGAAAACAATGCTCTATGTGACAGGGAACTAGAGAGAAATAGGGACAGCTCATCCAGCAGCTGCAGATAGGTTGAAAAGTCACAACACTTTTGTGCAGTGGAGAACTACTCAGCTATAAGGAAGGAAAACCTTGAGGCTTTAGTAGTTAAAGGAATATAACACGAGATCAAGTTCAGGGGTAAAAAGATTTAGAACCACTTGGGTAGATAGCAGGTTGTCCCCTAATCTAAAAACTAGAGGAGTTAATGGGACCCAAAATGTACAAAGCACCCTATGAAAGTGAAAGGGGAGGAACTGTCTAAAAAAGGAAGGCAGAGGACATTGTTAACAGTGTATCAAGGATTTAAAATCTACATTACTCTTATCACTCAGTTTAGTTTGATTTTATTCTGATCCAGTCTGTCTACTCATACTAGATTTGAGGGCAGAGATAGCTATCCTAAAAATAGCAGGATATACTATGGTAACTATCCCTAATTTCCTATTAACTTAAACTGAAGCCCTGTATTACTTACACTGCCTTACTATGACTGATCTTATTTGAATCTGGTTTGTTAGATTGCTGTCTTGTCTTGACTGATTTTATTTGAATCTGGTATGCTTGATAGAATCAAGTCTGAGAGTAGAGGCAATCACTCTAAAGATGACAATATTCAATGGGATACTCATTCTGGTTTGATTATTGACTGCTTTTGAAGTGCTATAATGTCTCCAATGTTTGATTTTTATTAATATCGCTATGTACTGCTATGTTCAATTGTACTATGCCTGATGATATAGACAAATCTATTGAAAATAACAAGAGACATCATAGTAAGTATGGTAGATCACCTAGTATTGTGGTTTTATATGTCTTTTTAATTTTGTGTTTTTCTAAGAATTTGTTTTGCTGTCTTGTTTTGATTTGTTTTTCCCTCTAATACAGAAAGAACAGGTATACATGTAAAGACCCATGCATGTGTAGAACTTCTAAACAGTTTACGAGAATTGATTATATAATGAATGATGTAATGAACAGATACTTTGAAGAAAAAGAGACACTAAGATACCCAGTGCTAATTCCATAGCATCATGATATAAAATCTAGCAATACTATTATTCTCTGTTCAGAGTGATATTAGTCTGTTTTCTTTTTTAAAATCTCAATATACTTAAAGGTATGGACAGCTATTTTGAAGAGAACGAGAGACATTATGGCAGCCATTGTTGACTTCCCTACTGTCTGGTCTTGAAGACCTAAAATGCCTTCATCATCCTGTTCTGATCAGCTTTGTACTATTTTGTTCAGTATGAATTCATTGTGTGTGAAGATATGGACAACTATTTGGAAGAAAACAAGAGACAATATGATAGTGAAGATCTCTGGTGGTCTTGCTTTGAAATCTGTGTTTCTTAAATTGTTTTCTTATGATCTGTTTTGTTCTGTTTTGTTATGTTTAATTTTACCTCTTTAAAAGAAAAAAAGAAAACAGAAAACCAGCTGGTAACTAAGGGCACTATATATTTAGATACATCATAATTGCAATAAAAACAAGTTAGATAAAGCTAGCCACAGGTCTTTTGGGATTGCCTTGTCTTGGATGATACCACTGCAGTGGTTTATACTAGAAATATCCCCTTATCATTGGCAGGAAAGGTTGTTTTTCTGGGCGTGGCATTTCTTTATGGCCTGCTGGAAACTGTCTTCATTGTCCTGGACATTGTCAAAGGCTGAAGGGACGAGCTGGACCACCCACAACAGCTGCATATAAACTAGAAGACCTCACCTATTTATTGAAATCTTTTTCTATATTTTTGCAGAAAATGCTTTGGGAGCAATTGGCCCCATATTCACCTAGTATATATCACTTAAATACAAAAGAATCAGGCAAATGAATTGGATTTAATGTCCCTTGGCACCAGAATACAAAATGCAGTAAAATTGGACAAAGACAATATGTTCTTCTGGGCTTAAAGGGAGAGTCAGTAAGTCTGACTTCTAATAGAAGTTTGACTCCTGATTATGTGACCTGGACACCAAATTTCCTTGAAGCCCCTCCAATTCTGGAACTATGTTGTGCCAGGTCTGTCACCCCAATGGAAAACTTCAGCTGCAGTCATCAAGGAGAACAGCACTGGGAAGATCTGTAACCCACTGCTTAGAATCCAGAATTTGGGCAAAAATCCTGGTAGGGAAAAGAACTTGAGAAAGCTATCTGTGGCTCCCAAGTATGTTTACTTGATAGAAAAAAAAATATTGAGTCATTTCAAGTCTGTCAAACATCACAGAGCAATTAAAGAAAATGAGCTGGCCAAACTTCAAAATCTTCTGCTTCCGATCAAGTCCCAGGTAGTGAATACCAAAATTACTGAGTAAAATCCTGAGGAGTAGTTTAGTGGATGATGAACAAAATTCTAGAACTTGCTAATGTTTACTGCAACAAGGGCACCAGTTCCACCACAGTCTTGCCAGTTCAGTATTGAGTTACATTTTGAGCCCAGGAAACAGAAATTATGAATAACATTAAATGACAGAAAGTAAATGTGAAGGAAGATATACTAACCTATCAACAGTGTGATGTCATCTCTGAGTTGTGAGACTTGGATGCTTTTATGTGATTTTATTGTCTGCAATTTAGAAATAGCAACAACAAACCAGTATTATTACTGAAATGAGAAAAAAATGAGTAAATCTATTAATATTTAAATTCTTTTTAATTGTAGGTGATACCTCCAATATGATTCCTACCATCATATTTACCATTTGTTTTTATTTCTATGTATTGTTCTATTTGTTATATATTAAGTTAATTATTTTTCCTGGCATTTGTCTAGAATTTTCTAGTTACTAACATATATTCCTTCAAATACTGGGATGTAGAAAACAAAAAAACATTAAATCTTAGGTTGGATACTTTCTTATTTACCAATGTTAGTCATTTAACTATTAGAAATTTTTTACCATATGGGAAAGGAAAAAAGAAGGAAGAGGTTATATATATATATGTAGACATACATATATAACTGTATGTTTGCATACGTGTGCAAGATAGACAACTATACTACTAATTCTATGTTAGTTCATCAAATAGAATGGTTTGTGCTGTCATTGTTTGATTGTTTGATCATTTTTATGCCTAGATCTTGTAATCTGAACAACTACTTCTAAGATAGCAACATGTAATATAGTAACTAGTATTGATTTCTTACTGTTTTTTGAAATTCTGTATTATTTCTAACTTTTTTCTGTTTTGCTTTTTAAAATAAAATAAAATAAAATGAAATTTAAAATAAAAATTTTTATTTAAAATAGAAATAAAATTTTACCTCACCTGTAAAGTATAATATTTAGATTGGAAGATTACTGAAAATGATAGAATTAATGCATGTAAAATAGTTATCCGTAAGTTAACTTACTAATGGTAGTTATCCAACATTCTAATTTTTTTGAAACTTACTTTCATTACACTCTGAGTGAGGATATTAAAATCTCTTATGGAGGCCAGTCACTTAACTGCTTACTTAAAGTGAAACTTCACTGAAGTTAACTCTTAAAATATTTGTTCATAGAAGTTGATTGCATATTTCTCAGATATATGCAACTCAGTTTGGTGATGGGTGGAAGAATTTGATAACAAAAAAGGAGTTTCTGTCTAAAATGTTTGCAGGTACAAGATGTTACTAAAAGGAGGGAGAGTTTTCCCATTGGTGGCAGAGGCAGAAAGTGGAGGTAAGGGTTGCTAATGTTACTGCTGAGAATGTTAGAGTAAGACCTCAATCAGTGGTCTCCATGTTGTGGGGGAGCTCACACAGAAAGTGGAACACTGCAGTGGAAATAATCTTGTGGAAGAACAAATACCTAGTTTCTGGAGGTATTTCTGTAGTTCCTGACTTCGCAATCCTCAGCCAATCTCAGATTTCCAGAGTGCCAATGTTCTTATTTCTGAAGTTTAAAATTTAGTTATTTTTATTTTAACTTAATACAAAGATAGGAAAATATTATATAAAATAACACTTTAAATATATGATGTAGATGTGATGTACTATTACTTAGATTGGCAGTCTTCCTTTGTGTGTGTGTGTGTTTGTGTGTGTGTTTGGGTTTTTGTGACAGGGTCTCACTGTGCAGTTCAGGCTGGCCTTCAACTCACTATGTAGCCAAGGCTGATCTCAGACCCACAGTGATCCCCCTGCTTCATCCTCCTGAGTCTGGGATTGTAGGTGTGTGCCTCCTGGCCTTGATACCTTTTGAACGAAGTTTCCTTGGTGCTCTGTTTAGAAGACAAAGAGGAATACAACCCAGATGAAGTTGCATTGCACTTGCCTGGGATGTTCACATGTTAATTAATTAAGCAAATACTTTTTAAGTTCTTGTGCCAGATGTGCTCCTAGGCACAGTGGTAAATAAGGCTGAGTGATACAAGGTTTCTGAAGTTTATATAGCATGCTCTGCACAGCTGAAGAAGAAGCTGTAGGCTGCCTTGAGATGCAGAGAGAATCTGGCCAGGCAGCTCCAAGCGAAGGGACAAATGATAAAGAGGATTCACTAGACAAAGGGATAGAGTCTTCTACAGAGATGAAGGGACAAATGTCCCTAAAATCACAGGATGGTTGTATCATGGAGGAACCAGATCAGTGGTGCTAGAATAAGGAGACAAATAACATGAGTTAATATTGGATGGAGTCAATGTCCAGTCTACACAGGTGACTGAAGACTACACTGGGCATTTTCATACGGTGGGAGAATGTAATATCTATATAATCATTTTGATGTGAGTAGTGGCAGTGGACTATGAAAGAAGTAGCCACAGAGGAGGTCCTATTAGTAGGATTTGTTAAGGGTTAGATGTATTCAAGTGATAAAATGGGGCAAATCACAATTGTGTCCCTGGCTTGTGTATTTTGATGGGTAATAGTTGTGTTTGGTGTCAGATTTAGTGAAAAGAACACATGTGATAGGAACACAATAATTAGGAAATATATGTATAATTATGTAAGGAGATTTCTTTGTTAGATTCAAGGTGATGAGACATATCACTACTAATCATTCTTTTTTTTTGGCACTGGGAATCAAACTCAGGACCTTATGCTTACCAGGCATTTAGCTCACCTGGTAAGCCCATGCTTACCCGGGGATTTAGCTTAGCTGTTCCACTGAGCTAAATCCCCAAACCGATTACTAATCATTCATTGTATTTTTCCTGGTCATACTTACAGCAGTGTAAGAGAAGTGGGAGTGTCAGTAATGGCCATCTGTACACTGGAGAGCAGAGGATCCAGGATCTACTCCACCAAGAAGACTGAAGTCAAAGTGAAAGAAGGAATAAGGATGCAGAGCCAGTCCAGGGTTGAAAGCCCAGAAGCTTGTTGGAGGGTTGCCTGTGGAAGTCTGCTTAGGAAGGCTGAAGAAATTGGGAATTTGGAGCCCAATAGTCAATGGCAGCCACAGCAAAGGATGCACCTGCTCAGAAAGCCTGAAGCTCTTCAAGCAGCTCAGTTTCCCTTTTTTCCTGCTTATTCCATCAAGGCTTCAGATCGAATGGTGGCAGCCTAGTTGAGGCACCCTCCCTCAGTTTGTTGGCCTGCATGTTAACAGTGCAAAACACTCAGAAACTAATATACTAGGCTTGGTACATCATGATTGCAAAACATGTGTTCCATTTGGCCATGATGAGTTCAAAGGGATTGTATAACTAAGGAGCCATGTCAAGTATGCACATGGAATTTCAGCTGAGGTAGTCAGAGTATCATCATGGTGTAGTAATCCAGTCCTCACAAAAGGGTATAGGAATTTGAACAAAAAGATATATAAATTTGGTTTTATAAGATAAAAGATTAAAAGGAAAGAATATGAGCACCACATTTCAAACAAATCTAGATATATGGACATGGTTTAACCAACATGATTTTTGCAGAGTACATGTCCATGTATGTCATAGCTGTAGGCTCAAACAGCCCCCAGTTCAATTTGCTGAAATAAACTGGGTCAACTGTGCTTGCTTTATAGCTTAGCAATGTTCATGCTATAATCATTTTACTTTTTAATTTTTTTTGCTTTGTTCTGCTTTGCTAACATTTTAGATTACTTAAAAAGAAATACAGTCCATTTTAGAGAGTAGACTACTTACTAAAATTGTGTATCAGTGCCAGAAATGTCATTAAGCAAAATAAATGGAAAATAATACAAGACATTTTGATGTAAGAACTAAAAAAATAGTACACTGCTGTAATTAGGAAACTCTTTAAAATGCTTTTCCAAGGTTAAAAAATTAAACCTCAGGACAGAATTTCTAACCACTTAATATTGAAAATCATTCTAATAAACTGGTTCTAAAAATGCATAACTTTATAGTCAGGTCTTTCGCTACTCATTTCACTATTTTTCTTTTGAATGCCACTAAACAAAGTCATTAAAATCATCACAGGAGCATTTGTGCATCCTTCTCTCTCCTTTTCTGCATTGCCCACATTTATCATTTAGGTCTCAGGTCTTCCAGTCCTCTTTCCGCTGTACTTTTCCTGAACTCCATCCACACTGTACTCTCACATTACCACTTTTACGTTTTAATTACACCATCATGCATCCCCTCTGGAACCTGTAGGTTTGCATGTTCTTCTATCGTCTTGCTCAGAATTTTCTCTTTTAAAGAGGTACAAGGTGGTGGGGGAAAATGTCACTACTAATAATTGATCCCATTTTCCCTAGTCATAGAGCAGCATAAGACAGGCACAAAGTCACTTCTGGGACCCACATCCCTAGACTGATCCTGGGGTCTATCAACATACCCTACATTCCCCCACATATATGGGGAACACAGTGCCATCACTGAAACACGGAGAAAGAGAGAATGCTTTCAGATTTGGATACTAACATTTCTCCTGCTCACAGGGAATTCAGTTTTTATTGATCCAGGCTGAGAAAAGACAGGTTTCCTTATCAGCAGAGAATGAAAAGTGGAGAGTTTGGTAGCTGACTTCACCAGGGTTCCCCAGAGAGAATTTTCATCATTATTTTCTTTCTCTGTAAGAAGTACTAAAAATGAGGGCCATTCTCCAGAAAGGTATCCTTGCCGCTTTTACTCTTGTAGTTTAATATTTGATGAAGCGCTGCCAAAGAGGTCAGCTGTCTTGCCACATGCTCGTACATACACATTTTCTTTTTCTATGTTTTTTTCTTTTTAGTTTTGCAAGATAAGGTCTCTCTATGTAGTTCAGGCTGGCCTTGATCTCACTGCATAGCCAAAGCTAGCCAACTCACCGGGATCCTCCTGCCTCCCATTGGGGTTACAGTCATGAGACGCTGCATTGGCCTACATATGCATTTTAAAGGAAGACATTTATATTATTAAATGTGTCCTACTACGCCTGTCAGTAAGAGTTAAGGGTAGCCTGTGAGGCCAAGGTAAGATCGCCCTTCTGTACATGGAGGGTGCCTTTGAGCTTTTAGGAAAATTGTGCCATGGTGAGATTTTATACCTCCAGTAGCAGAAGTCAAGTTGAGGTCTTAAGACCCTGCTTGGGGCTGGAGAGCCTCCTGTCATCTCTCCCAACATTTGGCTTTTTACTACTGCCTGCCTTAGACCCCTGGGTCTGATCTCACCACATCCTCATCCTCACACGTAGAGACTCCCACAAGAAGGAGAGGCTGAGTCAGCTCCCATCATCTGTCACTCACCCACATTCTAACCTCCTGAGGCCTCTGTATGGTGCTTTTTCTGATCATCTTTTATGTTTTATGGCTTTTGAAGGTTCTTTGGCATACTTTCTTGGAATTAAAATATTTTTGCAAAAATATCTACCATATTGCCCTCTATTTCTCCAAGCACTTATTTAACGTTTGCTCTATGTTATATCAGCTTCAGCTGAGGGCACTCTTGTCTCTACCGCCCTCAGCTGCTTTCATGGCCAGCCCTGTACAGTGGCATAGGGATATGAATCAGAGTCTTCTTCAGACCTTACTGCTGTTTATTGAACATTCTTTTTCTAGCTCTAAACATTCAGTTTTCCATCTTACGCTATCAGGCTATGCTATGTCTGGGCTATTTTATTGTTTTCCTTGATTGCTGGGATATTGTCTTCTGTTCTCTGAATGTTTGATTCTTCACAACTGTAAATCTCTTACTCTGCTTCTTGACAATGTCTATATCCACACAAATGATCCTCCCAATATTCTGCTCTTCTTATTTCTGATTTCTTTCCCACTGTTCCATCACACACTCTTAGTTGCTCCTTGATCTGGTCACTAAAAATTACTGCAATCATTCATAATGTCAGTTCAGAAAACACTCCTGATGCTGTATTTCTCTAGCTCACTCCTTGTAGAACATCTGCATCAATCCTATAATATTGCCAAGACTTTCAAATCTTTGATCTAATTGCCTGGCTTAAATTTCATCACCAATGATACCCACTTCCTACAAAATAGCCTCTTCTATCTTCTTTCAACTCTCTTGGTTGGTTATAGCACCAGTCAGGTCAATTCCAACTCTCTGCAGTCAAAAGTAGCTAAGGAAAAATTACACAACCACGCTTACACATCTCACTTTTAGAACACGACTATCATGTCAAGTAGGCCCTTGTGGTTGCCAGGCAGTCACAATGTATTCCTCATGTGCATTGACTCATTCACTACACTGCATGATTAATTCATATTTTCTCTTCAACTAGAAGAAAACATCAAGTTCTTTCCACATCTGCCTATTACCCTGCATCTTTCCCAGATGCTGAGATTAAACTTCTATTACTATTTATGACCTAAATCCTTTTACTTCTCTTTGGCATCACTCACATATGTAAATAATTACACTATTATTTCTTCCATCCTAATAAGATATCCAAGTAGGAGGGTGTTTTCCTCTTTATCTTTATAGGAAAATATGTTAGAAGGATTATCTTTTACACTGTTTCTGATTTCATTCCTCTTACTCAGTGAAACCAACTTTGGACTCCTCCATTCCATCAGCAGAGTTCTTAGGAAAAATGATGTAAGACAAGTCATGAGAGAACATCCATAGTGAAGATATTCTACAGGATAGTCTGTACTCTTCAAAACATAAAGAAAGGCTGTCAAACTGTTCCAGAGTGAAGGAGACAGGCAGAAAAACCAAAGGCAAGCGTGTCACCAGAGAGGATCCACATTGAGAGAGCTGACAAAATTTGAATAGGATTTGACAATGAAAAAATGAGACATTAATATATTATTAATATTCATTTTTAAGGTGAAGGAGTCTGTAGTGATTGTATAGTATAGTAGTCTTGTTTTGAAATATACAGTCTAAATTATTTAAAGACAGTAGAGTATCATGTCAGGAAATGTATACATATATTTTCTCTCTTGATATGCACACAAACATATATCTTTAATAAATACTATATATACATGTATATATATAGAGATATATACATTTATATATATACAGATGTATATCATATATGCATCTAAGTAAAAAAATTATAGACATCTATATATTATATATATATATATATATATATATATATATATATAGATGTATGTATTAGAGATTTATACCTCTACATCTACCACTAACTTACTGAATAACTTAACAGAAATATTAACAGAATGGATAAAAGAATGTTATGATGTTTTTGCAAATGTTCTCTGGGTTGACTTTATTAAAAATAATTCTCACATCCTTCTTATGAAGTTGTAAAGTCTGCAAGGTCTCAATATTCTTGCTGTCTGACCACATGTGCTGTATATTTTTGCTTCTCTGATACACCCTTTCCTTGTTCACTCTAATCAGTGCCCAAGAAAGCTGGCCTTTCTGATGATACCAAAAGTTTCCTTGTTCTCTGGCATCTGACTGGTTTTGGACAATGGAACATACTGTCAAAAGATGGAAAAAAAGGAGGAAAGAGAGGTTAGGTATTTATTCCCCAGCTCTCTCTTAGTCTTCTTTCCATTGCTGAAACAAAATAATTGAAGAAGTCAATTTAAAGGATGCAAGGTTTATTTTGGTTCATGGTTTCAGAGATTTCACTCCATGGTCATTTGGCTGCCGAGCCGTGGAGCAGGAGCACACGATGTTGGAAAGGGATGCCAGGACACAGCTGTTTACCTCATGGAGGGCACAAAGGAGAGAGAAAGAGGGAGAGAGAAAAAGAAGAACCCCAGAGGCAAGATAGAGCCAGCAAGAAAACCAGTTCTCTCCAACTAAGTCCCATCTTCTAAGCTTTTATCACCTCAGAGCAATGCATCTTGTTGCAAGCCCATCAATGGTTCATCTGCTGATGATGTCAGAGCCCCCAGTCACTCCCCCAAATCCTCTTCTGAATACCGCTGCACTAGGAACCAAGCCTTCCACACACACATGTGTCTTTGGGTGACATTTCAGGCTCAAACCATATCACTCCTTGCCAGATGCCACCAAGGCAGGGCTCTACTTCTGTGTTGCACTTTCAGACCCTGTTGAGGACCTTCTCCCCTCTCCTCCATCCTTTTCTGGATCTAGAAGGACAGTTTCCTTCATGTGGGTATATTTAAAGTCTGGAACTCTCTAAGGAATTTCTTCCACTCTGCTCAGTGTACGTATTTCTTCATCAAATTCTCACTTCTCCTATGGGATTGTTCCAGGAACTGAGTGGATACTCATCTAATGCTCTGCCCTCACACAACCTGCTTCTTCTGCATTGGTCTCCATATCCATCTTTGGATGTGACATACACACCTTTGTCCTGTTTTTTCTTTCTCCCTAAAGCATTCTTCCCCCATACATCCTGTGGTTTGATTCTTCAATTTTTTTTTTTTACAGTCTTTGATCTAAAGTCACCTTTTCAGCAGGATCCAAAGTATCAATCCTTGACATTGCCTGTTGGTGTACTTCATAGCATTTATTCCCTAACAGCTTACATTTTATTCATTTATTTTTTTCAAACTTGTTTGTCCTTCAGGAGATAAGTCACAGGATGGCAGGAATCTCTCTCTCTCTTTCTATCCCCCACCCCACTGTACACTGCTATATTCTCAGAAGTCAGAACAGAGCCTGGCATGTAGTCAGAGCTCATTCAAAATTTGTTGTTGAATAAACAGTATCTATCTCTGGAGTATTGGGAATCAATGGATTTATTGATGACTGGCTGACTTATGGACTGCATAAACAAACTGAATGCATGAAATGAGGGAACTTAGGACCTGAATGGAACTTGAGAGTTGAAAGTTCATTTACTCTAACTTTCTAATCTCATAGATGAGAAGATTTGAAGCTAGGTTTTAGTGACTGAGACTTAGTGATTCTCATGCCATAGTTTGTGTTGATCTAGAAAGGCAGGGTCAGAATGAAGATTCAGGTCTCTGGCTTCTCAGAGGAGGTCTCTGTTACATTTGTCAGTTCGTTTTAGGAGAAAGTAAGGAAATACACTTCGTATCATTCTAACCTTTACTTTATATGCAGACATTAACCAATACTGGTGTAAATCACCCTGAATCTTAGATTAGCGTCACTTTTATTTCAAGGGCTTAAGCATATGGAGATCTGGTTTTAGGGTGGTTTATTATCTGAGCCTCTGCAACTGGTCTCTCAGCTGTCACATGTTACTTCTCACTAACAGGAAACTTTTGATGCCACTAAGTTGCTGAATCTCACAAAAATACCAGGCCCTTTCCCCTCTACCACTCCTGTGGGTACAGAAATAATGTTTCTATGTTCTTTTGCATTAAATCTCTATTTCTTAATTATCCATAGGTTGGAAAACTAAGTAAGAGAATATTCATGCCTAGACCTTACAGGAACAGGAGAAAATTTTTTCTAAACTATTCCTGTTTTTAAAATAGATTTAATGAGTAGAAAATCATTTACCTTCCATCTCATAATGTTATTTCTTATTTAAATGTGACTCAGAAATAATCTTTACGTTTGCAATAAGAAAAAGGGATTTGTTGATGTTGTTAGTAATAAATAATCTGTTTTTTGCATCATTTTATGCCTTATAGTGGAATATAATATTAAAAAAACAAACATAATAAAATTTTTACCTAAGAGAGACAGAGGTAACTCATTAAAATTTTTATTTCTTGGTCTTGTTTTCTTATTTAAATAGGAGCAAACTGAACTAAAAGAGCTCGGCTGAAGAGACATAACTAATATTTGGAGTTGAACTCAGATCATTTTGATTCCAGTATTCAAACACTTGTGCTTATGTAAAATCCGTAAAGGAAAGTTGTCATTTCTATGGAAGAGAAAACTAAGTGTTCCTAAATTTGTTATTAAAACACTGTTATGTAATAAAACCTATTCGCAAAACCGAATGTCTGTTTTAGAATATAAATTCTTTTTCTGGCTACTTGAGTCTTTTTCATAATATCTGGGGAATTAAATAACTGGCTTCTTGGTGAACAATTTAGGTGACAGGGAAGTAAGTTATATCCAGATTAAGTTTCAGTACAACTAAATTATTAAAATAGTCATCTATTTTGAGATAAATTCTGTATCTCTGTGACTGCAGTGTGACTACTAGAACTACGGCAAACCTAGTTCATCAGAAACATTTTCTAGGCCTCCCTCCCCTCAACTGTGGTTTAGAGTACAGGATCGAATGGGAACACAGTACGATACAACTTCATAATTCTTTTTGGTTCCCAAAATGTATAAAGTGAAGATGGGTTCCCAAATTTAAATCCTTAAAATACAGGAGTCATTTAAATAACCATGGTGCGGTCCAGTTCCCAGACCTGGCCTGTGATGGAAAGTCACCCTTCCCGCTGTGCTCTGCCGCCACCTGCCGGTGGCTACTCTGAGTCAGGCCCTGTGATGCTCAGGCTGGGTGCTCCGCGGGTTAGTCCGGAGAAATGACAACGCAAGTGACCGTAGAGACAAACTGTGGCAATTTCAGAGAAGAATAGAAAGAGCGATGACGAGAGAAGGAAATTAAAATCCTTCCATGTGAGTGAGAAGGGAGAGAAAGCCTCTAAGAAAGTAACATTCAAAACCTGGAGGATTGTAGGAGTTAATTTCACATGTAAATGAGAGAAAGGAAAACAGGTGGGAACGACCTCTGGGATACAGAAGCAGTGTGTGCAGACACCGCAAGAAGCTCAGTGGGGCTGACACGCTGTCAGGTGGAGGAGAGTGAGAGTGGAGAAGGAACCAGAAGCTCCAATCCGAAGAGTCCTGAAGAGATCTGGAGTTTTCTGACAGCAGTGGAGAGACAGTAAGACGATCAGTTTTTGCAGAATGAACAACAGTAAACTCAAGTTAGGAGAATTCAGACAAGGGAGCCTGGGAGTAACAACAGCGTAACTAATTTATTGAGGATTTGCTTTGTCTTGCTTTCATGTTTTCCCCTCTTTTTCCCCTTGGGTGGCTTATGGACCTGCCCTGTATATCTTGAATGAAGAAAATTAGGTAGTTACGAGTTGTAATGGTTGAACTGAGACTAAAGCTTTTGATTTTGCTTTTGTTTTCTTAAACAGAGAGTTCACCACTTGGAACTCTGGTGCCATCTTAGGAAATGCTGCAGGCAAGAGCTTCCTCCCTGCTCTCTGACGTTCATTCAGCCATCAGGAGAAGAAGAGAGAGGAAAAGGGAAGGGATTAGGATGGAGGTGTTTCTCCTCCCTGTCCTGGCAGAATGTTTATCTACCTTTCTCTCATATGTGAGCAAGAAAAGTGCACAGGGGCAGCATAATATAGTGGCTAAGAACACAGGCAGACTCGACACGACACTGCCTGATATGAATCCCAGCTTACCTGGTAACCTCTTTGTGCCTCAGTTCTGCATCTGTAAAATGAAGATAAAAATAGAGCTTGTCTTAGTCACTCTTCTCTTGTTGCTGAAACAAAATACCCAACATCCAAAATTAAAGGGGAAAGATTTATTATTATTATTATTATTTACAAATCTCTCACAGTGTGTGGGGATTTCAGTCCATAGATGACTGGTTCCAAATCAGCATGGCATCACGGAGGAGAAGCAGGCAAAGATAGCAAAGCAACAAGAGACACTCACAGCTCTCTCTATGCCTTTTATTTATTTATGTATTTTATCCAGGTTACTTAGGACAAAAGCACACACATCCCTTAATCCTGCTGCCCTTGATCCTAACATTGCATCAAGAAACAATTCCACCACCACAGCCTCTAAACCCAACCACCGCTGAAAAATTTCCACCTATGACATCTTAAGGGTATAAGGGGACAAGCCACAACAGAGTCCAATTCAGAGAGTGACTGGGATTATAAAATAAGTTAGCATATGCATTTATAAGAGTGTCTGATACACAGGCAATAATAAAAATACTAGCTTTTATATGTATGAAATATTACTATGTTTAGTAAATACTTTGAAAACAATAAAACTGTCACTAATAAGCAGGTTATATATTTACACTGGGAATAAATGCACAGTGTTTTGACATTTTCTATCAGCTACCTGGAGATGAGTCATGTACTAGAAATATCTCCTCTAACTTGAACACCCAAAATATCCAAGTTCAGCAAAAAGGAGAAAACGAAGAGGTGGGAAGATAAAATGAACAGGAGAGTTTCTACTTATATTCATTTTTATGAGAAATTTTAAAGAAGCTTTTAGTAGATACTTTCTATTTTTCAGAGGTGAAATGTGTTGGAATAACCTTTATATTTAAAAGCATTTTGATGTCTCTAATCAGTGCTTTGCAAATAAAGAAGAAAATACATAAAGGACCTTGTTAGTCACTAACCTTAAGTATAAATATAGACATAAAATCTTTATTGAATTTTTTCTTAGACTTTTTACACAATATTAAGAAATAGTTTTGTCAGGTTAGCTGAATTGGATTATAAACAACAGTCTGCAAGAATAATCTTTCCCAAGATGATACTCTGATTTTTTTCTCCCCTTTTAAAACTAGCAGACTGCTCTGGCAATAGCCAAAACATTCAAGAATAACTTTTAACGACATAGCCAGATGTGTATTAGAAAATCAACTGTCTGGCCAAACCACCAAACTCTACAAAGAGAGCGAGTGAGCTCAGCAGGTAGGGAAAAAGTTCCATCATGTGTGATGTATGGTAGGAATATTATTATGACTCAATTAATGCCAGTCTGTATTTACTACTGGATTTTTAAGCTCACAGAAATCAGCTTCTCCCAATGCTTTAGAAGATAACATATATACCTTTAGTAAGTCACATCCTGGTATCCTAAAAGTATCCTTTAGTAAGTCACACCCTGGTATTTGTGTCCCAGCAGAGCTTATTCATTTGTAGGCATTCAGTACTCAGTCGGTGATTCCGACATAATTACGGAAAGACAGTATGCATTAGTCACTCAACCATTGTTTTCTGATTCACAATTAATTTACAAAAATTTGCCGTTTGAAGATGTTTCTTTGAAGGAAAACAACTTTATCCTTGCATTACTCCTCACATTGATTATATTCCAGGATCTTTCACTAGAGGGGGCGTCTATGGGTCTTTCCCTTCTTACAGAGGAAAGAGGATGGATCTGAGAAGTTAGGGAGCTTATTGAGCTTGCTTTCTCTCTCTCTCTCTCTCTCTCTCTCTCTCTGTCTCTCTCTCTGTGTGTCTATCACTGTCTCTGTCTGTCTGTCTCTCCCCTCCTCTGTTGACATGCATTCTCAGTTACCTCTTGTTCCACAGGAGCTTTTCTTTTCTTGCCTTTGGGTATTTTCCCATTCACTCACTCTCTGTCATGCAGTAATCTTACTACCTTAGTTTGTCTCTGTAAATTGGGTTAGAGGAGTGAGAGAGCTGTAGGTAGCTTATTTTGGAGAGTAAAGTAAATTCAGTTCAGGGGCATATGAATAAGTCCACTTGAGTATTATGCCCTCCTTTAGCTTTCTAAGTAATAAAGGCATTTGTGATTCAGTTATTCTAAGTTGGACAAGGAAAGAAATATATTGATTCTTTATAATTCCAGTTCCATCAGTATTAAAAATCAAAATCAAACTCTTTCTGGAAGACATCAGCTATAAGCATACGTCAAATTTCATTTCATGCTCACCATGACAGAAGAGGTTTTGAACAAGTCAAAGCACAGATGTCTTGGTAAGGATATTCCATGAAAAAGAGAATGCAGAGGTAAGAGTAAGTTTAGCTTTAGAAAAAAGAATAAAAGTCTAGTTCAAAATTGTTAGACTTGTGGCAGTCAATTGGCACTGGTCTTCCTACCTAAAAGTCTTAATCTCCTTCATCTTCACTGGTAACTTGCTTAAACATCTTTTAAAAGATTCACACTCTTCCAAGGAGAATGTAAATTACTGCATGTAAAGGTTATGTCTCATGCCCAAATGAGGACAAGTATGGCTCTATCATTTTCTGTACCAAAAAGTTTCAATAATGTGTTATTTAAATTTTCTTCCATAAGATCCTTTCAACATCATTTGTATACTCCCTTCAAACGACACTTCAAATAACTGTCACAATGACATTGTCACATGCTACAATATAATACTGAAAATAACCATATGTAAATCATTTTTTGTGACAACTGTTACTATAACTATTAGCTTATTTATCAACTCATTTAAATCTCACAACACTGAGATGTAAACAGGTTGTAGCAGACACTGTTGGGTCCCAAACTGAGACCTTTCCACTGCACTGTAAATTGACTCTTTTACCTTTTAGCTTACGTATCTTTTCTTAAAACTGTTTCTGGAATCTTGAATCTGTTCTGTCTGTATATACTAGAATGACAGGCAATTGAGCCTTCAACCATGTACTCAGGGATTTTAATATTTAAATATTCTAGGACAAGGGATATAGCTCAGTAGCACAGTGTCTGCTTAGCAAGTGCAAGGTCCTGAGTCTGATTGCCAGAATGAATATATATATATATCTTCTACCCCTTAGATGACATGGCTTGAGACCATGTATTTTACACTGGCTGTCAGCAGAATTAAGCACCATTTAACCA
Organism: Hydrochoerus hydrochaeris; assembly: GCA_004027455.1. Classification (NCBI taxonomy): domain Eukaryota; kingdom Metazoa; phylum Chordata; class Mammalia; order Rodentia; family Hydrochaeridae; genus Hydrochoerus; species Hydrochoerus hydrochaeris. Next base: position 17,348 of record PVLA01001312.1, on the reverse strand, counting down.
CAGTAATAACTTTCTCAATAACACATACTTTTTATCTACTGTCTTTACTTCGGTTTCTTACTTTCCCACTTCCCTAACAGATTCAACCTTCTGCTCATGGATAGCTGGTTTTCTCAGCACTATTTGCTAATGAGGCAGTCTTTACTTTAGTGTATGGTTTTAGCTCCTCTGTCAAAGAGCACGTGAATCAGTTGTGACTCTCAATCAACTCAGGGGAATGTCTGAAGGCCTGTATGTCTCTGTGATAACTTCTAAAGAGTTCTTCATCTCCATGTATCAAAGGACTGGGTTATTTTAAAGTTCAGTCTCAAGCTCCGATTTTGAGGCAGGCAGATTTACAAAGACAGGTGAATGAATGGCCCTGGAGAATCTTCCAGGCTAATGACAGGACCCTGATCAAAGAAGAATGAGTTCCTGGGACACAGGGTGAAGCTATGTGGGTGTTTCTTTTGGAAACCTAGACTCCCAGATTTACTTTGAACCTTGTAAGTCAGAAAAAGTAGCTCTTGCGCATTGTTCACATCCATTTCTGGATTGTAAATCACTTAGACCTCCTATAAAGTATATATGTCTTATAAAATGAAACTGGCTAACCATGGGATCTGCCCCGATTCTCCTCATTGTTTCTATACTACTAGATTCAGATTCAGGATGTCCTGTGAGAAGTGCTATATCTACTTCAGAGGAAATGAATTATTAAAAAACACCTCTGGACCTGAGTAAGCATATTGTCAGCATACCAAAGAGCAAGCTATGAATAAGTAAAGTTATTTTACAATTTGAAGCTTAGTGTTTTGGCATCAATATCCACAACCACACATAATAAACTGTTCATAGAACTCCTTAAAATTGGACAAAATTATATATCTGGAGAATATGAAATTCCATGGATGAGTATTGAGAAAAGGCTCAGAAAGCTGGCCACTTAAGAATGGATTTATTGTGGGAACAGGAGAAAAATTGATCATATTCTCCTGAATGTCCTAAAGGAAACTTTCCCTCAGTTTACCTATTAGAATGTGCTAATAAAAGAGGACCTGATTTCTTCAGGCAGATGGAGCATAATATATATTCTGTAGGAATGTCCTCTTGGAGATGACAGGATTATGGACTAGTGAAGGCCAATTGATACCCCAAAACTATAAGAGTGGGGCTCTTCAGTATACTAAACCTGCATTACAAAATCCATTGCTATTTGGACCATATGTCATGCTAGATCGATCCTGTGGTACTAGAGAGTTCTATGATAGGTAAGGATGCCTTGTGTAGGTTTAACAAGCCCCAAGAGCAGAATCACAGCACAGACCACTCTCCTATTGTTTTCAGCATGACCATGTCTTTTGTAGCAGAAAAATATTCATCACTTGTAATTTCCAGCATGCTACTGGCCCTAATAGAAGCCAATCATTGAACTATAGAACATTGGCTGGCTATATGATGGAAATGACAATCTTCATTTTTATATTATCAGAACAACCATTTTAAAAAGATAGAGAGGTAATGTAGAGTGTGGAAATGATACACACTCTTCATTAAGATCAGGCCAAAGGAAGCCAGCATGATAAGAAAATTAAGATGACTCAGATTCCTTACCTAAGTTGCTTCTCTGTCATACCATGTCAATTCCATGGCCCAGGGCTATCACTCTGCAGGGAGTCATAGGTATCTAAATGTAAAAGGTGCAGGCTGTTACATTGGCAAAATTCAAAACTGCATCGCTATATTATGACCCAATTCATTGTAGGCCTGAAAGAATCAGTAAATCCTCTCTGGGTGGGAAATCAGACTGGTGGGGGACCCGAAATATCATAGGTATGGGAAGGAAGTCATGTGAGGTAAGGATATGCATAGACTTTGGGTGTAGAAAATGGCTTGCGTCCACCTGAAAAGAGCAATGCTTGAAGACTGAACATGAAAAAAAATATTTTGAATTGCAATCTAGGGCTGGGGATTTAGCTCAGCGGCATAAGTGCCTGCCTTGCAAGCACACGGTTGTGAGTTCGATCCACGGTACCGATTTAAAAAAAAAAAAAGAATGAATTGCAATCTAATGTACAAATTTTTATGCTGATACAAGGTTCACACACACTGCATAGTTACTGAACAAATAGGATAGGATGATTTATTTAATATATAGGAAAGCATCTAGGTCTTGTCCATAGCAGAACAACGCTTTAAAAACTGGCCTTTAAATGAAGTGACCAAAGTAGCAAGTGTGGTTATTCAGTGCTCCCTTTTGCTAAGGTGCCATATCTGACAACAGAGCTGAATATTAACCTATCAATAGAAACAACTATGCTGAACCCCCAATATGGAACCATTCTTCAAGCAACTAAAGGACTAATTGGTAGCCAGTTGAGTAAATTCAACTTCTTGTAGCCTAGTGAGGATAACAATATGTATTTACTGGAGTTGACATTTGTATGAGCGTTATGTTTTCCATCCTACCCCTTAGCACCCTGATCAATACTACTGTCACATGACACAGAATTTGAGACTTATCACCATGGAATCTCACAAAAATCACCTCGGATGAAACATGTGTAACATTGGACAAATATCAGTCCTCATACATGCATCATTAGAAATAAGTGGCCAACCTAATAGACTACTAGAATGGCCTCTTAAAGATATAGATAAGGAACCAGCATAGAGATTGCACCTCCAAGGAATTAGGTTATTGTTCCTCAGGTAGTAGTATATATGTTGAATCAACACCCACTGTACAGGACTGCATTTCCATAAAAAATAAATGCATTCAACCAAAGCATAAAAGAAAAATTCAAAATTTTGCAGCAGCTACACTGTAACCCAACACAGTGTAGGACTAAAAAAGAGCAGTAAGATGAAATTCTTCTGTGGGTGCAGAATTCTGACTGGTACACTCAGCCAAGAAGTAGACGTGGCAGCCAGGCATGGCGGTGCACACTTGTAATCCTAGCACTCAGGAGGCTCACATAGAAAGATCAGCTGCAGTTTCGAGGCACAGACAGCATGAGCTATACAAGGAGAACCTGTCTCGAGAAAAAACAAAATGAAAAGAAAAAAAGAGGAAGAGGAAGTGGCTTGAGGTAATAGTATGCATCATTTTGTACCAGTGGGGGTCCTTGCTTCTTGCTCCTTTCTACTTTAAAGTTCTCTGGAGTAGAGCCTGCGAATCTCCAGTAAATAGAATTAACTTTTATCAAATAACAGAGGCCAGATTCCATTAAATCCAAAGCTATAACTTTAGCTTAGTCATTTTATGTTTATCATACCAATAGATCAGCATGCAAAAAAGATTCACTGTTTCAGAAAGGAAATTGACCTGCTTATCACAAGGAGATAAGAGTTGTTGCTACATAATTGGGATAATGCAGAGCATTAGGAATTCGCAGGGTTCATTCAAGAACCATTAACTTGCTTAATGCCTCATGATGCTCACAGAAGGCATTACAACAAACTGACAGGAACACATAAAGAAGAAAAAAAGAGAGACAAAAAAATAAGAGTGAAGACCCCTTGAGAATGAAGACCTGGTTTATCCAAGGTAAACAACTAGGAGAAACAGAGGGGCTCACCAGTGTGAAAGGGATCACTGGAGGGAGGGAGAGGAAATTATAAATACCAAATTATCCTCAGTAAATCTAATAGAGACGCTGTACCCCACATTGAAGATACATGCATAGGACTAGTAACTCAAAGACAAGACTTGGCTTACCTTCCTATATTCCTAGTTTCATTTGCGATGGTCTAGACAAGAATTTGAGTTTGCAAGTCAGTCTAAGAATCAGATCAGAGAAAAAGGAAGTCAAATTGTTAAAGGGCCAGCTTGAGTTTACAGGTCTGTACCTGGAGAAAACTTCTGACCGCTCTTGCTCTTTTGTGTCTCTGCTCTTGTAGATTCTGCTCAAGCTGAGATAAACGCAAAAGTCATGGTTAAAGTATTCCCATTGTCCTGTTCACTGACAAAACAAAGAAGAGGAACTCTGCCCTTGAAGAAAGGAGTCTTAATGGTCCCTTTGTCCTATGGTCAACACCCCTAGGCTGCTGACAGGGCTTCAGTGGGCCCTGAGACTGAAGACCCTGCTGAGTGAGAAGTAAAAGTTTGATGATTCTGGTTACAGCTCATCTCTCTCAAACTCCTGTGAATATATGTATGTAAGTACCGTGCATGCATAAGAAGTGTCTATGTGAGACCAATGTCTTCTGTGATGTTCGATATTATATTTAACTCAAATGCTTTTTCCTAATTGGCCAAATAGGTAAAACTTAGTGGTACAATAAGTCTGGGTAAATTTTGCTCTCGTATCCCCAAAGTGAAGAAGATGGTGATGAAGTCACTTTCTGTATACAAATGAAGAGAAAACACAAGTCAAAGTAATCAATCTGGAAGCCTTACCAGGAAGAACAGCAAGCAAGATAAGGCGCTAATTCGCCTCTGTGGTTCCTAGGGAGGGGAAAAGGCAATTAAGTCTTGGAAATGGTGCTTGGTGATATTTTAACTATGGTGGCCCACCCTGGTTCATGAAAAATTTTATTTATTTATTTTTTGCATTGTAATCCTAGGTTTATTCAATACAATTTCTTTGTTCTACAAAACAAAGTACAAACACCACCTTATCTAAAATACTAAAAGTTACAAAAGACAAATTTTATATCACTGACTATACAATAAAAGTAAAAAAAAAAAAAGAGCAATGTACATGTTGCCAAGGCAACCAGATTGGCACATGAAACAGGGGGCTCCATGATGATCTGCAGATCTGGTTCTCAAATTGCTCACCAACATTTAAGAGTAAAGAGAAAACGGGCGAGGGATGTAGGTGAGATCTTAGACAGAACCATTTATGGCAACTAATAGGTGGGTAAATTAATTTTTATTACCCAAATTCAGCCTTCTCTTTTCAGCCTAATGAGTATTATCCTAAGAACAGGCTTATGGGACTCGAGTACCTTGAGCTCAGTTTGTTGTGGTACCCTACAAACTTCACCTCTAAACATGCTGAGGAACATGAAGCTCAATGAAGCATTGGTTGTGGTGTAATGAAAGATGCGGAAAGTTAAACATTTGCTTAAAAAACATGTTTGTTACAGATTCTGAATTAATAATTTGTTTTTACCTTTTGCTTTCTGATAATAGATAGCTACATGGAATTCTGTTTTGCTAACAGTTAATTTCCTATTTTATACCCTAATATTTCACCCTATATTTTCCTGTAAATATAATCAATTTCAATAGTAATACACTTACCAGGCACTAAATAAAGTTTCTGGCTTGGAAACACTGCTTCCAGTGATTGTACAGGTATGGTAATGGGTGCTGGGGACCTATCAGGTGACTGTTTCTGTGTTAAAAAAATCCACTTATACATGTTTCAGAGGGGCTTGGGTTGCCCTCAATGGCCCAGACTCCTTCAGTTTTCTGCTATCTTGTATTATCTGCATTTTTGCCCAAGCCATGCTGCACGTTCTCTAATCCTGTGGTTATTTTTAGGTCTTGGTCAAATTGTTTTTGCTAGAGGTTATATATATCACCATTTGGATTTCCAGTTTTTAAATCTTCCAGCTTTTGAGATAAGTGTTTTCTTATCTGTTTTATACCATTAAGGAATTACTGTGTTTGCCCTTCCTGTTTTCCAGAGCTTCTCTGAAGTAGATTTAATGGTGAGTGTATCAGTTAAACTGTATTTTGTGAAGAAGAGAAAATTATTATATTTTGCTATTATGAAATTTTATAATTGAAACACAAAGGAAAAAAGTAGTACATAAATGAGATGTATTTACATTTTCCTTGAGAAGTGCAAGATACACAAATTTACCAAAAGTATCTAGCAGTCTTCTAGATTAAATATGAAAACCTTATAAATTCTCAGATATGAATCTGCTTACTATAAAAATGCAAAATTTAGATTATATTTTAAAGTCATAATTGTTGTAAGAGTCATTTAGGGAAAGAGGTAAAACCTATGGTTTCCTGCATTTATTATTCTAGGTGCTTGCTTTTCCTTTTCTTTGGCATAGAACCAAGCAACTTCTTCCCCCGTGCATCTGACTTCTTTTTACTTATTTTGTGTTCTACATTGACATGGGTCACACAGTCCTCATTTTGATCTTTGTCATTACTGTGGTAGCTGTGCTAGACAATTGTGGCGAGCATGATAAACTTTTGTGTGTGTTTAACCAGCATCTCTCTACCCACAATTACTGTCATTAACGGAAGAAGAAAACGGAAGTTAATGGGAACCAGCGTTGAAGTGGCACACTGAGTTAATGAAGTTGAAGAAATATGTTTTAGGAGATGAAGGAAGATTCACTCCATGGGTTACAGAAATAAATATTATGAACTGAACAGTTTCTTGGTATGTAAATTTTATGCAAATTTTGTAAAGTTTATGTAAAATTTGAAGATTTCTAGTATTACCTTAAAAAACACACAGTAGCCATTGTGGATTTCCTATTATCTTGTCTTGAAATCCCGTGTCACTCACACTGTCTTGTTTTGATTGGCTTTCTTCTGCATTATTTTGCTTGTTTTCCATTCTATTTAAGATAAAATTTTAAAAAATATACAGTAATTAAAAATACAAAAAATGAAAATAGATTAATTTCACAAAATTCCTTTCACAAAGGGAAGAGCCTTGGGGATAGGGAAAGAATTGACTTAAAAAAAGATTTTTGTGGTTATTAAAATTAAGAAATAGTAAAGAAAGAAAAAAATAATGTCTCAAAAAGTAACTGAGGTGTGACTACACAATGTAAGTAATATTACATAACCCGGAAACATCAGTTAATAGGCAGCTATGACTCTGTAAGCATATAAACTTAGTAAAACCACCCATACTGCTAGCAATTACTTTAACAATTTTTAAAGTGCAGGAAGAACACCTTAGCCGAGTAAGATACTTTGATAAGCTTATTTAGGAGAGGAAAAGCATATTGGGCTAGTTCCCCTGTTTGTATGCAAAAAAGGAAGCAATTCTGCAAAACAAAATGGGGGAAGGAAGGAAAAATGCAAATGTTGTACCAAAGAGAAAACTAACTGACTAGTACGGCTAAAGAGGTCAAATACAGCTAGTGATATTTGCCAAATTACTTGTTAGTGAGTTTAATTTCCTCCATATTATATACTTTCACCAACATTTTAATTGCTCATTAATGCTTCTCACAGATGATTGTTTCTACAGGAAATTTAAAGCATTTTGTTAAACCATGTAATCTGTAAAGAAAGTCAAACTGCCTTGTTAAGCTGAAAGCTTCCAACCTTAGCCAATCCTGCCATAGAAATTTAAAAATCTATAAATGCTTCTTTCATTTAGGAATTGAAAAAATTACTAACCTCTATTATGCCATTTTTATTCAATGACCATAAATTATTGACATTTTACTCTTTGTAAAGCACTGTTAGACATAATTCAATGATTAAGTTTACTGAAAGAAGGATAGTAGTAATTCCCTATAAAATCAATCACTAAAACAATTTAATGGGCATTAAGATGCATAATGGACAATAAATCCACAGAAGATGGTTCTAAAGAGAACACTGGGGATGCAGGAAGACAGATGCTTGGCTTACCTGCACAAACCCAGCTCTCCGCACCTCTTACTTGTGTTCTCGGGATAACGACAGAACACGCAGCAATCTGAGCCAGAGGGAACTGTTTGGTCATCCAGGGAGTGGTCCTCACCCTCCTAGGACAGGATGCCATGCAGTAGTTTAACAATCACAGTGCTTATCAGATATAAAATCCCCAAACTTTTGGAATGTTTTCATAGTCCCTCACCTATGGTGTGATACAAGAGGTGTACAGACAAAACTTCACCCATCCCAGGCAGCTGTTCTTAGCCTTGGTGGAGGAGAGCTGTGTGGGGGAGGGTCACACTCATCTTGAGCCCCAGGCCTTTGTTGTCCATGGCTGCCTATCTGTAATTAAGTTGCTTCACTTAACACAACCAGCACAGAGATCCTGTATCACAGAAGAAACAACAAAAAAGGAGGAGGAGGAGGAGGAGGAGGAGGAGGAGAAGGAGAAGGAGAAGGAGAAGGAGAAGGAGAAGGAGAAGGAGAAGGAGAAGGAGAAGGAGAAGGAGAAGGAGAAGGAGAAAAGGAAGGAAGGAAGGAAGGAAGGAAGGAAGGAAGGAAGGAAGGATTAAATGAGCTTTATTTTAAAAGATAAATGAACTTGTATTAAGTGAAGGATGGAATCTACACAGTGGGCAAGACATAGCTGGATACAACTAATTAACAGTGTGTCAAGTGGAGATATAACAGCATGCTTGGGAAAGAATAGAGGCATTAGATCAGAGACAATAGAAAATGCACCGAGATAGGACCAAAAAACCATAGAGTCCTATCTAGCAGTCACAGAATTATTCAGAGTCTCCACAACATTTATGTGACAATATGGGGGGTGACTGAGAAGCACCATGAGATAGTGATGTTAGAGTTAGGCTGATGTTAAATGACTAAGAACCTGAAACCCACAAATCTGGAAGAACCTCCACTGTTAGTAGGGGTCACTCTTCCTCTGTATTCTGATGAGTTTGCTTAGCTTTGTTTAAAGACTCAGTAACAACTCATCCTAAAATAGGTATGTTAGGCTGATATCAAAAGTGCTAAATCATAATGGAGTGCTAATCTGCCATAAGAAAGAATAAACTTGATTTATCTGTAGGAAAACAGATGCATTCTGAAATCACAATGTTAAATGAAATAAATCAAACATAGAAGTTTAAATAGCACATAGTTTCTCCTATATGTGAAACTCAAAATATAAATAAAAACTAGTGGTTGGTTGATGGTGTAAACTTGAGACATACAGAAGCTTAACTAAATCGATTTAGCAATTCTACACCCTAGGGTGTAGAAGACCCACTCTAGGCTGGTTGATTGCCTAGATGGCATAAAAGGGAAAGGGAGAGGACAGACAAGTTTCCGCTTTTGGGCGGAGCTCTAGTCTTGGCCTTCAGCTTGGATGTTGTCTCCTGGCTTCCAGCGTAGATGCTTTGGCTTCTGCCTTGAATCTTTCAGGCTTCTGGCACAGACTTTTCTGCCTTCCATCACAGACCTATTGGCCTCCTGTTATGAACTTGCACGGGACACTGCCGTGAACCCCAGACCTTGGGTGGAATCCGTCAGCCTCCAGAGCACAGACACCCTCTGTGCACTTCATCCAACTCTGTGGCTGACCATTGTAAGCCAATCTTGTAATTTCTTATACATTTATATATCTTGTGTTACATCTGTTTCTCTATTAGAACCCTGGATAACACAAAGATGAAAATAAAAGATAGATAATTGGAAATAGATATTTTTCGAAAGGAATAGGAACCAAAAGGTGTAGAGAGAAGAGGAGGGAGGGAAGTAGAAAGGGATGCAAAAAGAATTAAGATATTTTTATGTGCTGCACCAGTTCCCCAGGAGAATTATCACCATTAAGTGCTGCAAATGTGTGCTAATGAAAAATATAAAAATTGAAAACCAAAGCAAAAAAACAAAGGAATGTAGCATTAGCTAGGTCATTCTGTGCATAGCAATTTTTTGTGAGCAAAATTGTCACCTCATTGGACTCTATGCTTACTTTCTGATTGTTGCTCTAACAAATTACCATAGTTTTAGTGATTGAAACAATTTAAACCTATTCTTTTAGAGATTGGAAAGACAGACTTCCTAAAATTCTCTCTCAGGAGAACATTTGTGAATATTGAGTACACCCAAATAATTCAGGATAATCCACCAAGATCAAGATCCTTAGTCTAATGACACTGGCAAGTTCATTCTTCCATGTAAAATCACATACTCATGTGCCAATGCAGTGAGGCATGGACATATGGACAGGGAGCATTGTTCAGCCTACCATACCTAGAACACACAGAGACTTTGTATTAATCATAGGTCTAGAGGCAGTGAAGGCTGGAAAAGTGATACATGAAGAGAATTTTCATTTCATTGTAAAGTAGCAAACGGTGTCACCAACAGTGATGCAGAGACAGCCACTGTTTCCAGGGCTATGGATGATAGCAACAATTTCTTGAATTCTGCTTTCAGTGTCAGAGCCATGATTTTTAAGTCAGAAGTTCAATCACATTTGTTTTCCCCAGCCCTTCCAATAATTTTGTAAAATTCTTATCACCCCCCCCCAGGAAATCCTTCGCTACTTGAAATACATAGCTTCCAATTCTTGCACTGAACCTTCATTGCTGTGATCTGAATACAATAAATGTTTACCGCTGGTAGAACTTAAGAGTGTGACAGATTTGAAGTTTGGAAATCCAGCCTCAATACTTCAAAATCTTGGGTAACATAGTTATTTTTTTCTGTTCCTTTTTTTTTCCTAGTAAAATGGGTTTTATAATATTTACTCACTACCAATGATTGCTTTCTAATTTTGAGTTAAATTAATTAAAATATTTAATATTAGAAACTATCCAGTGCATATTATTATTTTGCATAGCACTACAATTCCAAAACACAGCCAACATTTAACTTTTGATCATGCATAGAACATTCACAAAAATGTACTGACATTTTTTAAAAGACAATTTAGCACATGTAATTTTAACTAGTAAACTGAAAAAACAAAACAAAACGCTAATGTATCCAAAGACTATGAAGGGCAGACACCAAGTGCCGTCTCTGGATTAGGGAAGACAAAGGGTATTTACAATAGAAATTGAAAGTGAAGCCTCATAGAACACAATCCCATGTCTCTTTGGCCAGCGCAGAGTTTGCAAAGGATGTGTGATGAGGTAGATTCCAAATGTGCCTGGGGGACGGGGGGCGGGGGACAGATTCAAACACTGCTGGATTTCCCGTGTTGGAAATATCATTTAAAGTGTTGGTTAGAGAATGGTCATGGGAGTAGGAAGCAAACAGGAAGCAAACACAAGGCAAACAGGATGGAATAAGTTCCTTTTCCCTCTTATAGTCTTGAGTCTCTCTCTAGAGCACAATAGCTGAACCAGCAAGGAGCTAACTCGAAGCAGCAATATGATTTGTAGTTTTGGCCCCAGTATGTCAAAATGAATATGTGGGAGAAGGGACTTGAAGGTTAGAGAGAAAGGCACAAAAGTGCTATGAATTGAATAAGGTCTGAGTGTGGTCCATGGAGGTTCATGTGCTGGAAGTTTGGTCTCCAGTATGGTGGTACCGAGGTGGTGGAATCTTTAAAAGCTGAGATGCAGTGGAAGTCACAGCAGCCATCTGTCAGGAAGGATTGATGCTGGCCTTCAGGAATGAATTAGTTCTCGTGAGAGTACTTATAAAGCAAGGCCACCCCATGCACTTGGCCCTGTTGGCATGTGGCCAGTTCTCTTTCCATTTCTCTGCCGCAATGTGATGTAAACATCCGTACTAGGATTCTGATGCCATGCTCATGAACCTGCATACCTGTGAGTGAAATAAACCTATTTGTTACATATTCTAGTTAGCATTTTAAACAATAGTTTATAATTCAGATTTTTCCTATATTTTCTAGAGTATAAATAGTTCCATTTCCAAAATCTTTAGATTTTTATAGCATCTTCTTATGTTCTCTAAATATAGTCATTCTCACTACTTATTTCTAGATGGTTAACCTTGTGTTAGAATCTTCATTATTTTTCTTATCTATCTATGCTTCCATCTGTCTCAACACATTTAACTTCATGTAATCACTAACCAGAACAATGTATATGCTACTTTTTATTACTTCTTTATAAATGCTGAATTTACTTAATCTAATTGAAATTTAATACATTTTTAATGCTTGAGTATTATGGATTAAAAACCAGTAGTCACACCAGCTGAATTTAATAAACATGGTGCTGAATGTAGTCGGTCCACTTGAGAAAAGTTGTCAGTATGAAAAAGAGACATGGAGAGGAAGAGCGTAGCATTGTGGGTTCTCCTAAGTGTTGTTTGGAGCCGTTGGTTCTCCTGCAGGAGCTTGGCATGCTTGCTTCCCTGATGTGAATTTGGCCATTATTATTGGAGGCACTCGGACCTGGTAGCTGAAGAAGGCTGCAGTTTAGAGGGAGCTCTGGTCCTTACTTTGAGCACAGTGTCCTGGCTCCGGAGGGGAAGATACTTGCTGTTTAATCTTCAGAAGAAGTTTGTCATGCTGATTTCCTGATATGTACTGGGTTGCTCTTGTCTTCAGAGGAGCTTGGGACTTCATTGTCACTAAGGATGGCTGTGGTAGTTTTCAGGGGTTCCCTGGTCTTTATTTTGAGTGTCACTTCTTGGCTCCAGTGTAGAACTCTCAACCTACTGGCACAGATCCTTTGTCCCACTGGCATAGACTTTCTAGCTTCCACTGCTGACCTTGGGGCCTTCCCAGCTCAGGTCATAAAACAGACTTGCATGAGTCATTGTTGTGGGCTCTAGGCCTCCAGTTAGATTTGCGGGAGATTCTGTCATGGGCTCTAGGTCTTCAGCTGGACTCAGGCAGGACACTGATGTATAATTCCAGGCCCTTGGCTGGATTTTCTAGGTCTTTAGCATTGTGGACAAATTTCCTACACTTTCTTGTGTATAACTCTGGGTGACCATTATAAAATAATATTATAAATTCTGTGTCCTATATGTAATTGTTCTCTTTGCAACCCCTGACTATGACACATGGGTATTTTTTTAATCCCTTTAAAGTTATTTATATGTGATTCTTCACCTTTCACTTTTCCATACTCTGTAAGGTTTGATTTTTACAATGAACATACCAAAAGGAAAAAGGAGTTAATGTTTAATATTTTACATTCAGAATGGGAGCACTATTAGAAAGGAGAAATTTACTTACTTATTTGAGTCTAGAACTTGCTAATCAGATCACAGGATTTTGGTCTAAGATGGGAATAGAACTGAATTATACTGACATTAGGGCAATTATTGTCATAGTCAAAAGAGCAAGAGAAACTTTCTTTACTGCCCTTGGACAAAGGAAGGAGAATGCAACAGAGATTCTGGAAGCAGAGGCGAGATACCTGCATCCGACTTCTGTTCTCTAGGCCAGTACCAGAAGGATGGATGCTAGACCGAAGAGAAAAATGGAATTGCTTTTGCACTGTACGCAGTTTGGAGCCTGAAAAGCTGAACTCTCTCCACCATGAGGTGCATAAAGCACTGGTAGGAAGATGAGTAAAAAGGACTGTGGTCCTCTTTTTGATTCCCTATGACAAAGAGTGATGAAAAGAACAGCCAAGATGAGGGGCACCCTTACCCCATGCTTTAAGAAATACAAAATCTCCTTTTTACCCTGACATCTGTTTAACGAGGAAACTGAAAGGGAAGAAAGAGTCTCACAGGTAGTGATTTAATGATTAATTTTAAATCGAGAGACTATTAATGTGCTAGAGATTTTTTAAATTGAATGACGCTGTTTACAACAAAGGAAAATGGCCTATTATTAAAATTCACCTTCAATGCTTGTGCCTATTTCTCCTCATGAAGAGTTTGGAAGAAATACAGAAAATAAAGAATCTGCATTCTTTTGGATGACTGTGCTGTGTGTGTGTGTGTGTGTGTGTGTGTGTGTGAGAGAGAGAGAGAGAGAGACAGACAGAGACAGAGACAGAGAGAGAGAGAGGAGAGAGAGAGAATTTAATATTACAATAATTATCTAGTGGTTTAAAAGATCGTGGTAATAATGGCTGTGTGCACACAATTATATATAATTTAACCCATGCATTTTAGAAACATACTACCTCAACAGCAGAGAAATGTGTAGATTACACTATTCAAATATTTCTTTAAATTATTTATTCTGCTACCACATAGTGAGAAATTATTATTGTTTTTATTATTCTTTTTTTGATATTATTGTTTAAAATCACTCATTTTATTCATATCATGTATTATACAATTGTGCAATATTCCATCTTTTATGATATTTTCCTCTTTCCAATCCAAAGCATATTTACTTTGATTTATTTTAAAGAAAAAGTGATAAAAATTACCTTGAGTTTTCAGAAGAGGCCAGTATTTACAGAATAGGTGAATTCATTTACAAGTAGTTGGTCATAAAAATATTGTTCTACTCAGAAAGTTTTGAGGATTTGTTCTGTTTTTTCTATCATACTACTTTTCGTCCAGTTTACAGTCTTACATTTTTATCTATCCCTGGAAATTGCCTATTTATATTTAAAAAGAAACAACACAGTTTTAAGACAAATTATCATTTTAATATAGCTGCTACCACATAATTAATTTTAAAATTTTGACATAATAATTTGGTGTGAAGATATTATCAATTTACTTACCTTAAAAGCTCTAGACTACATCCACATTCCACTAAATATCTGTTACAGAATATTTATAGAAATGTCTACTCTACGTGTAGAAAATTTTCAGAAAATTGGAAACTTAATATCACAATATTACATAATTTTGTTAACACTGCTCTTAGAAAAATAAAATTAAGGTAAATTTATGACCAAGGTACTGAAATAGCTAATAAGAAATCTGCCTGTTTAGAATATCTGCTGGTTTGGTGTGTTCCACGGAGCTTTTATTTTACTGCCAGAATCAAATATTCCATTTTAAAAAATAAAATAAATAGAATGTCTGGGCCACCGAGTGATTCATGCATTTTGTACTGCTAGTGTCATGAAATATAAGAATTTACATCTTGGCTTTTTTTTTAAATGTTCCTTTTTTTAAACTAAGAATTTCATCATTTTTCCTTGAGCTCCATTTCACTTCCACATCCCGCATTTTCTCTAATTTTTGTTGCTAGGTTTTGTTTTTATAAATTTTTATATTGCTGGTTGATTGCTTTAGATGCGCTATTCTTAACCAGTTTTTTTTTTTTTTTAAACATGGATGCACCACCACACCCGGAAAACAAAGTTCTTTTTCTTTCTTTTTTTTTTTTTTTACCAGGGATTGAACTCAGGACCTCATGCTTTCCAGGCAGGCACTGTGCTGCTGAACTATATCCCCAGCAAACAAGTATTTTTTTCACATGCATATTATTCACTGGAAGAGCAGTTTACACATCCTGGTACTTATGGGGCAGACAATGTGCATTGTTCTTTCAACACACACAAACACATGTACACACACACAATTTAAATTAACACAACCCAGTAAAGAAGCTTGATATTTTTACTTTGTCCTTACAGAAGAAGATGCTGAGAAGCAAAGGGTTAAAGTATTTAGTACAAAGTCAAAGTTAACAAATGAAGGATCCTGAATTTGATTCCATGCAGTTGGACTTCAAAGCATACTTCACTACATTTTAGTGAAAATCCTGTTAGTTTCAAATTGTTTTCATATAACTATAAAATCTAAGAGTGTGTTTCCAAATATTGATAGATTCAGATATGTAAACAGTGCGGTGGCTTCAGGTCCCCTGTGTGACTAAGTGGATGTTTCCAGTAGCCTGGGCTTCGGATTGGAGGTCCTCACAGCTATGATCATGAAGAATTTTTCATTCTATCTCTGGAAATAATCCCAGGAAGGATCATATTATGTTTGTTTGGGTCATAGCCTAAACTTGAATGACGGTGAGTGACTTGAGACAGATAGGTACAATGGTCATCCCCACCTAACTCACAAAGATGTAACAGTACTACTGTGAGAGGTCCCATGATTCCACGCAAAGCATGTTAGCCCTGCAAAGAAAAGACCACTACATGTCCATGATGCCTATTAATATGTATTGACATTAGACCTTGTGAACTTATCCAAAGCAAAAGCACTACATGAATCTTCACAGACTACTGTGAAGCAAAATTTATCTGCGTTATTTCAACTAATAGAAACAGATTGATACAACCTATGTTCACATTGTAAGTCCTCAAACCTGTTGATGATAAATTACATATCCCACTGTACTGCTATTAACAAGAATAAAAAACTATATGCCCAGTTCTAAATGTGATAGCATCAAATCTAAGCAACATTCTTTAGAATTAAATATATTTAAATGATGAAATTAAACTTTATTATGATCTATACTTTAGTGTTCTATAATAATTAATCATTTAAATATAATCTAATATCCTATGCATTCTAACCCTTACTTAGTAATTTCCCAGGAGTAGAAAATCTGTGTTGGATGAGTGTTAGTTTTATTATATCCTATAGTTGAATAAATTTGATTGCTAAGAAACATGTTTAATGAAATAAATTCAGAAATTACAAAAAATGGATCCAATAGCATATACTTTACAAACATATTATGTGAAAAGAAAGTGCTTTGGGAAAAGGAATTCATTTTAAAGCTCTCTGTTTACTATTATTTGAGGAGGAGGGTGGAATTACAGATGGTGTGCATCTTGGCATTCATGCTTAATATACATGCATGTCACATTTCTTTATTTTTATAGTCTATCTCCTGGCCTCTGTTTGGAAGAAATAGGGAGGAATTAAATCCAAGACATTTCTGTGAGGCATCTTCCATCAGAGCTGTCTAAAGTCTTAGGGCTAGGTACAAGTATCTGGGGTGTTCCTGAAACTATGGGTCCATAGTGATTTCTGGTGATACATTGATTACTGCTCTATATAGTCCAGTCTAATGGATATCGGTTCTTCTCCCATTGGATATTCTGAGTCTTTGCTGAGGTTAAAACCAATATGTTTAGAGTCTAGAGGTTGCCAGAGAGATTCAAATCACCAATGACTGTGAGATCCACAAATCTTTGTCTGCTTCATAAGTATTAGGAAAATCAACTCATTCTATGGCTTCAAATACTTTATTCCCTTCTCCCTTTTTTAATTCACCTCATTAGACAGCCAAAAATGGTCTCATTCATAAAATGTTATTTTATAAAACATGGAAGAATGGTTGTCCTCAAGAGAATTCTACGTCTACTTTGAAAAAAAAAAAAAGAAGTTTGAGAACAAGAAAATACAAGCATCCCAGTGTGTGAATTCCAATTTCAAAGATAAAGGACGGATAAATACTGAAGATGAACTATCATCTCAAAAAACTTTTCTAGCTTGAATCATCAAAAATTTCATTAGAACTATCTCTGAAGTAATACAGCAAGTGTCAAGAAAATCTCATAAGCTCTACCCAACTCAAAGTGTGGTTTAATGAGATATATCTCAGCTCCAGAGAGTTGATGATAATGCTCAGTAAGGATATCAGCAGGATCCTTAAGCAGAAGCTACACGAAGGATGAGGAGAAATGTGGCGCCCTTTTCTGTCCATGCCACGTCCTAGTCCATCCATGCCTTGTGACAATTGCTTCTCCAGGAAAAGGACACCGCATGTGGGAATTGGGCGCGGGGATCTTGGAATGTTTTGTACTGATAATTGTAATTTGTGTAGTTCACATGTGTATGTTTTTATGTAATGCTCAATATGGAGTCGAGAGTGGAGACTCCAGGGGGGTTGCTGGAGGCCCTCTAGATAACCCCTTTGTGAGGACTGGTTGTGGGGTTT